>OZ024883.1:40066394-40459942 GCA_964017185.1 Rugalucina vietnamica | reverse complement strand
TTGTTATTTATAAATTATGAAAACGTAACCATTTTTGTACTACGGCTGAAAATTTGGTGCCTTTATGACCACTATACACAAAGTTACACCATGATTTTCATTTATTGTCATGGTAAAAAAGCGGTTACTACAATAAAAAACTAAGCATGTCAGTGATTTTGCAAGAAAATTATTATTCTACTATGACGGTTTTACGACCAAATCTTGCTAGTGGGTTCCTTCATGAGGTTACATGATTTCTTCATACGCTCCGAGGGGCTAAGTGGGCTAAATTTATTGTTAGGCAATACTCACATCTCATCTACGTGATATTCCAAACCACTTCTATAGTGTTTAAGTCATGGAAATTAACATGCCAATAAAGGATGCAAAAACAGTATTTATGCAAGGCAATATTCTTTGTATTTATCCTAAATTGGCAAAACACATTATTGATATTAGAGGAATGTCTGTCTTTGAATGTCCAGGTTATTCCCTTGACGTAAAGCCCATACAAGAGGATTTAAATATCATGAACATGAGCCTAACAATAAAAGTTTCTCTGTGAAAGTCCCCAGTCCCCTATGGTACTCTGTGCTGAGAAAACAAACCATGAATTGAATGATGAAATACCAACCCACGGTTTTGCAGAATACAAAGCCATGGGTGACTCCACAGTGCTTTAAGGCATGCTTACCTCATGAAGGAGTCCACTAGTAAGCTTTGTTCGTGAAAATGTCTTGGTAGAATATTAGGTTTCTTGCAAAATAACACTGACATGCTTAGTTTTATATTGTAACAACCGCTTTACCATGAAATTCTAAAATGTACAGTGAATGACAATCATGGTGTAACTTTGTAAATCGTGGTCATAAAGACACCAAATTTTCAGCCGTCGTACAAAAATGGTTATTCTTTCATAATTTACAAATAAAACTACAAATTATTAACCATGGATCCTTGTGGAATCTTTGAAACTCGAATATCAGCGAATTGTTTGTTAAAAATTTGGCTCCGTATGTTATGTAATCAATTTAGGCATACATCATCATAAGATCTGGAAGTTTTATATAGAGAGTAAATATTTATAGACACACTTAACACATTTTATAAACAAATTCATCCAGTTGTCCATTTCTTGCCATGGACTATGGTTCAAAAACAAGAAGAGTTGTCAATTTATTTCTGAATATCACAGGGGTATATGAATAATTGAACGCACCTGTAGAGTTATAAATTTGGCGGCAAGCTGCTAGCTAATGCTTAACTATGTAAAGCGGACTCAAAACTGCCCTTAAAATATGCATTTGACCATTTTAAACTTTTCTTTCATCAAATGAATCAAAATGATTTATAAATATCAATCAATTACACAGCATTAACTTTTTTTCCATACTAAAAAGAAAGTATACAGTGTATCAATGGTAGGTAGGTTTTCCTCCAATATGTGGAAATGTGGATTTTTGGTCTTGGTACTCTTATAAATTAATTTTTACCCTTACATTAAGCACTTGACATGTTTTGTATGCTGATATGTTATGAAATATTCACGTGAAAGCATGTGAAAAGCATAAATTAAAGGGAAATTTAGGTCCAATCCTGTAATTATGTCCGATCCGGTCCGAATCTGTCTGATCCGGTGATTACACACACCAGTCCAGGTCACATAACCAAGATGGCCGTCATGCCCATATCTGGTAAAAACCTTAAAAATCTTCTGTGGAACCGGTGGACCAATATGAACGAAACTTGGTACATGTATGTAGAACTAGAATTTGTTTTCTATGTGAAAACTGATGTCTCCCCCCTTTCTAAGTGCATGTAACCAAGCCTAGTCTTCAATGTTTTACTGTTAGCCTTTATGTATAAAACACTGGTTTTCTGGCAAATAATACTGGCTGTTTTCTTGCAAATAAATGACAAATAAAAGCTAAACTATACAAAGAGAAATATACATAACAGAATGAGTGTTAATGAGTGCCAACAATAATGAAAGTTAATAGGAGCTAGGGAATATAAGAAAACATATAGCAAAGGTAAATAGGAGGGAAAATACAGGGCTAATGTTTTAGTAAGCCAATCAAATTAAATGAGCAAAATTAATGTCCACTACATTTTCAAGAAAGAAGAACTTACCTGAACTTAAGTTCTTGTGTTCTGCACATTGTCCGATGTTGGTTAATAATCCTATGAAGTTTCATCATGATAATTATCTTAAACGCATTTTTAAGCTACTGAGCGCAAACGACTAGAATGCAAATTCTGCCATTCTCCATTTCAAAGGGCCATAACTCGAAAAATATGCAATCCAGTATTACGGTTCTTGTGTTCTGCATGTCGTCTCATGTTGGTTAGTAATCCTACGAAGTTTCATCTTAGTATCTTAAACGGTTTTCGAGTTACAGAGCAGACACGACAAGAATGCAAATTCTGCTAGTTTCCATCAAAGGGCCATAACTCAAAAAATATGCAATCCAGAGTTACGGTTCTTGTGGTCTGCACGTCGTCTAATGTTGGTTAGTAATCCTATGAAGTTTCATCATGATATCTTAAACGGCTTTCGAGTTACAGAGCGGAAACAACTTTAATGTAAATTCTGCTATTTTCCATCAAAGGGCAATAACTCAAAAAATATACAATCCAGAGTTACGGTTCTTGTGTTCTGCATGTCGTCTCATGTTGGTTAACAATCCTATGAGGTTTCATCAAGATATATTAAACGGATTTTGAGTTACAGAGCGGACACGACTAGAACGCAAATTCTGCTATTTTCCATCAAAGGCCAATAACTCGAAAAATATACAATCCAGAGTTACGGTTCTTGTGTTCTGCACGTCGTCTGATGTTGGTTAATAATCCTATGAAGTTTCATCATGATATCTTAAATGATTTTCGAGTTACAGAGCGGACACGACTAGAGTGCAAATTCTGCTTTTTTCCATTTCAAAGGGCCATAACTCGAAAAATATGCAATCCAGAGTTACGGTTCTTGTGTTCTGCACATCGTCCCATGTTGGTTAATATTCCTGTGAAGTTTCATCGTGATATCTTAAACGGTTTTTGAGTTACAAAGCGGACACGATTTGTGACAGACAGACGACCAGGGCAAAAACAATACGTCTCCGACCCCTTTGGGGGGAGACATAATTAGGGAATGGCCCATCATAGTTTGTATACATCTTGAACTTGGGACAACCTTGGCCTATTTAATGGCAAGGTAAAGTTTGGTCACATAGCCTTTAAATGGAAAGTGAAAACTTTGGATTTTTCAGGAATTGTAGCCCGTGACCTGAAAGTAGGTAGATACAGACAATTTATTGAGTTGATGAAGTTTAAAATGTAGGTATTCAAGGTAAATGTCATTTCTTGACCTTGACCAAAGGTCAATTCATGACATATTAAACTTAAAACTCAAATTTCTCAAAAAGTACTTGACCAATCAAAGCCACATTTTATGTCAAGTATGATTAAGATGGGAAATCTTAAATTCATATAAATGATCCAGGTCACATGACCAAGATGGCAGCCATGCCCATATATGGTAAAGACCTTAAAATCCTCTTCCCTTGAACCGATGCTCATTTCCATGAAATTTGGTATGTAGCATTGGGCACTCTGTCCCATCAAAGTTTGTCAAAATTATGACTTTGGGTTGACCTAGACCTATTTTACGACAAGGTCAAATTTGGTTATAGGTTTTTTTAATGGAAAAAAGCAAAAACATGATTTTAATAAGAATATTTTGTTGCCTGTGACCTGAAAGTACATGTAGGTAGATAAAGACAAAGTTACAGTTTGCGAGTATTCAAGGTCACGGTCATTTTTCAAAAACCAAATCTCAGGTGAGCGTTCTCAGGACCAAAGGCTCAGTTGAGCAAAAACGCCTTCTGCACGGGTGAGCAAAAAAGATAAATTTTGGCTTCAAGTTCCAGACTAGGCAAAAATAAACAACTTAACACAATGTGATTTTGATTATTTTATTTTTCATTTTGTCACATTTTATTTTGCAAATATTTAGAGTGAAATAGCAAATTAACAGTAAATGTGTGCACCATTTCACATGTCATATAAATAAGTCCAAAATTTACAAATACTAAGAATATCATATACACAGTATTAGAAATTTATATGGTGACAAATTCATATACAAGCATATAAAGTATTACATATTATATTTACGGTAGCTTCACCATCCAAAATTTGTAACAATGTTTCGGATTCACGATACAATCTAGATTTCTACTGCATGTCTAGATCTTTCTGTCTGGGACAATTAATTGAATTGTTGAATATACAAAACATTTTAGCACTTTAAAATTTCACATCAGGAAAACATGTCCATGAAAGGTACACCCCCTCAGACTCCACTTTTACATAGTAAAACTGGACTGTGCAGGGGTCTACTGTTTTCCTTATTTTTGAACAAGAAAAAAGAAAATATCCTCTTTTTTTCAATGGAAAATTATCATTTTTCACAGGTGAAAAGAATATTGTGAATTACATGGTCATGTTTTCGTAATGGTATTTAATATGAGATTCAACCAATGGTTTAGTTGGTTTGTCATAAAAACGAATAAAAATTTGTTCGCATAAGTATGCATTAAAATTTGTTCCCTAAAAATTATTAGCATTTTAAATATCACATGAATTTGACACTATACACACATGAAATATCATTCCAGAAACCATTTCATAGTCTTTTGTTTGTTTGTACATGTATTAAGGTTTAACATCAAATCCAACAATGTTTCGGTCATGTTATGACGGAGCCACCACTTCCTGGGTTATTAACCAATACTTAAGTGCCAGTCCCACTGAAGCGTAAGCAATCATTATACGATTGTCTAATCATAATTTTATTGATAAGACTGAGTATGCAAGATTTGTAAAATGTTTTCCAACATGTTTTTTTTTTTTTCTTAATTTGCATATCGAGGTCAAAGAAATAACCCTGAAATTTATATTAAGACAATCGTATTGCAATCTTAAGCGATTGTAAGCACAGTGGGACTGGGACTTTAGATCTTGTTTAATGTGTCTTGCTCAAGGTGCTTCATTGTGAATCAAACTCAGGACCCCTTGAAGTCCAGGATCAATCTCACGACCCCTGGCTCTGAGGTTATAAAACATTTTTCATGCTCAGCTCAGCTGAGACTAAAATTTATCCTGCTCATAAATGTTAAAATGCCAACAATTGTTGGCATTTTAACATTTATAAGCAGGATAAATTACAGGCCTTGGTGATCTAAACCTGAAATTTCAATTTATTTGGTTTATTTTGTCATTTATGAGCGGTTTAAATTTTAGTCTCACCTGAACTGAGCGTGAAAAATGTTTTATAACCTCAGGGCCTGGTTTACGATGAGATTAGCTAAGGATGAAACCCCGGACGTCACAAAGCCCAAGATCAAACTCGCGACCCCTGGCTCTGAGGTTATAAAACATTTTTCATGCTCAGCTCAGCTGAGACTAAAATTTATCCTGCTCATAAACGTTAAAATGCCACAATTATTGTTGGCATTTTAAGATTTATAAGCAGGATAAATTACAGGCTTTGGTGATCTAAACCTGAAATTTCAATTTATTTGGTTTATTTTGTCATTTATGAGCAGTTTAAATTTTAGTCTCACCTGAACTGTGCGTGAAAAATGTTTTATAACCTCAGGGCCTGGTTTACAATGAGATTAGCTAAACTACTAGGTCATAAAGGCTTCTCTATCCAATGCATTACGAAAACATGCCCATATAATATACAGTAATTTTTTCAGGTCAAAAATTGATAATTTTCAGAGGAAAAGCTTTGATATTTTTCTTATTTTTGCTCAAAACATAGATTGTGGGTACGCGTTAGAACTGCCTCGCCGAGGCGGTTCTAACGAGTACCCACAATCTATGTTTTGGAGCAAAAATAAGAAAAATAGGTATACCCCTGCAAACCCCAGTTTTGCTATATAAAAGTGGGGTTCAAGGGGGTACTCATTACACGGACATGTTTTCGTGATGTGTAGTGTTCATGCACAGCATTAAATTCACTACTGTCTTATCCTAAGTATCACATTAAATTCCTTGTAATACTTCCAAATCATGAGAGACTGAATATTCAGTTCCATGCAATATTTCCCAATCATACCAGATTGAATATTCAGTGCCTATCTCTTTTGTTCAACATGTACAAACAAATAGACCACATTGACTCCATCATCATGAAAATATTCATATACAAATATTCATTTATCTAATGGATATTCATAAACCACTCTTTTCACAAACCATTGAACAAAATGAAATGATGAATATTCATAACCTGCCATTCAATATTTTCATAATGGTTCCTCATTCATATAAGAATCCAAAACCTAATTATAAATATTCTTTGACCACTCTTGTAAGATCACAAAGAGATCATAGGGATATTGATTATTGCAGAGAGGCATCAATATTCATTTATCTCATGAATATTCATATCAGTCATTTTTTTATAGCTTGAATTTGAGCTCAGACACGTCAAAAGATTGATGAGTCCATGAAGTATGTAAATCAGTCTGTGAAAGGAAAATCAGGACGAAACGTCACAGGTTTTCCGTTAAACTTCGGTTGCATGCACAGTATGCATTTGTACCGTTACAATCTGAATTTCCTTTCACATGCTACTAAGTAGACTTGTTGATCTTTTAACGCGTCTTGAGGTCAAAATCAAGCTATACCAGTCTACTAATTTATACATGTATTCATTACATGGTATCAGGATTTCATCCCACCAGCTTCTCCTACATTGAATCCATCACTGTATTGAATCCATCACTGTATTGAATCCATCACAGTGATGGATCACTGTCAATCACAGAGAATTCACTTGAGCTAGGGAATTATTCAACATCTATTGGATTTCTTTCCATCACACTTGCTACCATTTCTATAACCCATATTTGACGAATCACCGAATGGATTTTCCCATCAATATCGTTAGGGTGAGTCCACTTTCATTTTTAGGTGCGTCAGGAGTGATTTTTAAATTTTATTCAATTTTTCAATAAAAATTCTCTAAGCAAACTGAATAGCCCCAGATGGGCCGCCGCTTACTGCGGCGTCCCCAGATGTGTCGCCGCTTACTGCGGCGTCCCATCTGGGGCTATTTTGTTTGCATATGTCCCTTAAAAGGGACGCCAGGCTTAAATGAGTTAATCTTAGCACATACACATTAAAATGTATGTGCTGTTGAATTATTCGTCACCACTTGGATTTGAACCCATGTTTTCTTATCACAGAACATGAATATTCATTGAATTATTCATGCCTTTTTCACCAAGGAACATGAATATTCATGATCCACTGAATTATTCATCATCTCTTGGATTTGAACCCATGTTTTCTTATCACAGAACATGAATATTCATTAAGCATCAAATTATTCATGCATTTTTCACCAAGGAACATGAATATTCATGAGCCACTGAATTATTCATCATCTCTTGGATTTCTTCCCACCAAAGTTAAACCATCCTTTTTTCTTCTCTGGTTTTTGACTAGAAGATCGCCTGATGCGAGGCAGTGTAGCGTATGGCACGGAACTTGAGAAGTCTTTCTGTAACATGATGTGTGAATCTGGGGTGGGGCGGTGAGTATGATGTTTTTCTGAAATTAGAGGCAAGAATTGAGTATAATTACACTGAAATTAAAATCTTTACTTGGTGAATACTGTATTTTATTTAAAACTTTCCTAACTCTAGAGAAAATATATTTTGAATAGGCTTTGCTAAATGAAATAATGCATTCTGAATTGTCATAGTGACTGCTCAGCTAGAGAGACTTTCAGTTGCGAGCATATTAATATGATGATGTTATTTCAATTGCATTTTAGGTTAGCCATTTCGCATACAGCCCAAAATTTCAAATAAACAAACTTGGCACAATTCCTAGTTCACCATCATTTGAGCCGAGTCATGAGAAAACCATATTTTTGCCTATGCGAAAACAAAGGTGCAAATCAGCTTCACAGTAACTGCAAAGCTGATCAGCGCCTTTGTTTTTGCTACCAGATAGTACAATCCCTCTTCTTCTTAAATCCAAAATTTCAAGCTTCTAGCATGCTTCTGTGACTGTACATGCTGGTTTGTGTTTGACCTGGTCGGAAACACCGAATACCAGTTTTATCGCATCACGGCTCATTTATTATAAGTTAATTATCTAGCCTACATCATTGTCAACTGTCCTCACCTTTTAATGATGATTGTGATCTAACTTTATTTAATACTGTCTGTTTCCAGTGCTCTGGTACACAGAAATCTACAAAAAAAAAAAAATACTTACAACATAAATAAGGGATCTTACACAAGTGGACATTTTTATCTATTTGAAATTTAGGAACCAAGTGTCATAAATTTAAGAATTGCCAAGTACGGAAATTTTGAAATTGTGACTATTCAAAAACTTTCCTTAATAAGACTTAATAATTTATCTCCCAAAATCAATTAAACTTCCAGACAAGGGCTCTTGCTATTTTTTATTTTATTTTTTTATTTAGTACTTTAAAATCCTGGTCAACAGCTAAAGTCATGTCAGGATGGTCAGTTATTACAGCCACACTGTTCTTGGACATGCCTCCACATTTCTTTCACCACTTAATGACAGATACTCTTGAATCAGCGGCTGGAAAAATATTTTCATGACCAAATCTTATAATAGAAACATTATGTAAAAGTTTAAAATCTAAAATAAATATGATAATTTACCATTTTCTTGGTCCTCTCTCACCCTCTTCCGTTCGTCTGTCAGAGCTTTCAACCATCTGTCTTTACCAGTTTCTGTTTTCGTATAGAGTAGATACCACTTGTCCTTGTGGGATTCATGTAATTTCCAACCATGTTTAACTGTCACATTGTATTGGGCATCTGTAATGAGAGTGGAGAAAATGAAGTAGCGTATCTTGGTCAGAGTTCAAATTGAATGGGAACAGCTACTTGATTTAAAGGAAATACAACACATATTTTTCATGCAGACACCAATGGTAAGTTTCAAAACGAATTTGATCAAAATCAATGGAAAATTAAACTGTCAGGGACGAAACCTAAACAGGTTATCAAAAAATAACTTAATCATTTTATTTTTCTTTTCTCCAGAATCAGTGAAAATCTGTTAGTTTCTTTCATTTATTTGAAATTCACACTGTTTTGCATCATGAAAATGTTCTCACGGGGTGCTTTATTCCAGAATGGTGGACAATCACTGAACACTGAACTGCGTTGACAGGTTGATAAACTTCTTTTTTGTGTGCGATTATGGGTCTTCATGATATTTTGATATTATAATGCTATCTTTGGGGTCCATAGAAACAGACCCTGTTATAAGTGAAACCGTGTTGTAATGAGGTTACTTACTATAGACACATAGCAAAATAATCAGTTTGGGAGCCATGACATGGCCGTGTTATATTGAAAAGTGCACTATAAAGAGGCACGTTATAATGAGGTTGAACTGTATATATATCCCCATCTTATTGGAATTTTGACACATGTCACAACAATTTTCCTTAGAAGATATGACTTTAATTTGTCAATTACAATAAAAGTTCTTGGTAGGCATCATTTAGAAACTGGTACGCACGTGGTTTAAAGACGAGTGGGGTAGCAAAAATAAAAACGCATTCACGTTAATTCACGTTTATTCTCAAATGGTACATTTCTAGAAATAACTTAAATGAGTTAGAAGAAAAGTTAACTCCAACAACCAAGAAAGGGAGATAATTTTAAATGTTTTAATAACTTGATTCAGGCATTATTTTGATAACCAGTTTAGGTTTCGTCCCTGACAGTTAAAGGTGATTCCACAAATACATTTTTCATCCAGCAAGGACAAAACACAACAACAGTCATGATCGTTTCTTCCTATTTTAGTTTTGTTTAATTTGAGCTTTACATCCAATGTCAACAGCTGATGGTAAGTTATCCTAACCACACTGTTCATAAGAAAGTCTTCCACAGGCAGATTACCAGTAATTAGTGCATAATTCTTTTAAGAAGTCACTGACAAATGCTTTTCTTCAATTACACAAGATATATTATAGCAAAAGAAATCATTTTGGGAGCCATGACACATGGCTGTGTTGTCTTGAAAACTACATTGTAATGAGCCATGTAATTATGAGGTTGAACTATAATTAATACCCACCTTTTCCATCGGACAGAGGTATAATATCACAGTGGTCTAGATCTATTCTTCCCTTGTAGCTGAACACATGGCGCTTTAATATCTCCTATAAAATATAGAACACATCAGGATAACATGTCCGTGTAATATATACCCTCTTATACCCCACTTTCATATAGCAAAAATGGGGTATGGAGGGGTATACATGTACCTATTTTTCTTATTTTTGATACAAAACATAGATTGCGGGTACTCGTTAGAGGCGGTTCTAACATGTATCCACAATCTCTGTTTTGAGAAAAAGTAAGAAGAATATCATTTTTTTTCTACTGAAATTTTCAATTTGTACAAGTGAAAAAATCACTGTAAAATGTAGAGGCAAGTTTTCGTGATGAAATGATGTTATTTTACGACAAAATCAATTAATATGTATTGCAATATAAATATCATTTCTTTTTGTAGCAAATATTTTATCAATACTGTATTTTTCACCTTGTATAATAAATAATTTGATGAAGAAATAAAAAGAAACATCTTTCATGGGTACTAACCCTCCAAGTTAATTCATCAATTATAAACTCCATGAGTCCCATATAGATTATCTCCCTTGCATAATCTTTCACAGTACTGTCTTTTTCATGGACATAGCTGACCACGAACATGGCTGACATTGTCGTTTCATATATAACATTTTATGAGATTTTAGATATTTCCCCACTTTGGTTTTTAGGAAGGGACTTTGGCCTCTTGGTTTTTGCTTACTTTTTAATTCATTTTGCCCTGTACCATTTTAGCTCACCTTTTTACAATATATGAGTTGATGATCAAACAAGAAGAAATATCGTTCCTGGGACCAGCCCGCGGAGTTTATCTTGTTTATATCACCGGAAAATATCAATTCCGAACTTCTCTCTAATAAGTCCTCGCCCTAAAAGAGAAAAAAAAAAATGTTGATCTTGTTTATATTACCAGAAATTATCAGTTCGGAACTTCTTTCTAGTAAATCCTCTCCCTGAAGAAGAAATAAGTTCACATTTAAATTTCACTGAAAAACATGATCCATTTCAATTGGATGTTTTTTACCTTACTCAAGTCATAGATCCCAAGTGGCGAATTAAAATTAACCTATTAAATCTTACATTATTACATTCGAAATATCAGGCATTGGATGGTTTTCATAGAAATATGACTTGATCTCAACAATAGCACAATAAACATGTTTTTATGTGGTGTGCATAAGGGCACACTTAGGGACTAGTGTAGCGGGTTACATAGAACTAATATGGTATTTCCAATTTGTAAAACATTCTTACCTCCCAATCAGCTACAGTATGCTGCCAGGCCGCAATTTTCTCAATGCTCTCCATTTTTCTCTTCCGTTCATTGATCAACGTTGCTATTTTCCGCATCTCGAGCAGAGCGGCCTTGACCTTGAGGTAGTCAGCATGTTCAGGGGGAGTATATTTCAACAGCTCAGCTAGTTGGAGGGGGTATTTACAGATTTTCTGGACTGGTGTCAGCAAGAAGCCTTCAAGTGGAATTTCTACTAGTTCTTGCAACAATCTGCAAGCCTGTAAGAGACACAGATTTTGTAAATTCTAACAACCTACAGTTAAGAGTTCATAACCTCTCTGTAGGTTTATGCCAAATTGATACTGCTTTACATTACATTGAACCCCAATCGATCAGGCTTCCAATCTGGGAACTCCATTTTGTCACGTGTCATGTGATGTTGGTTAAATCTGCGCTGCACAAGAAATTTGGTCGCATCACGGGAAAACTGAGTCTGAAAGACAATGATGAGCTGGAAAAAATGACAAGCTTCCACTTAAATCAAGATGATGCATTAAGTATATAATTATAACATTCACCCTCAATAATTTTTTGTATGAAAAACACAATGTTTCTGAGGTAAGCTGTAACACAACATTAAGTTACTTGTCTTGTCTTTGCTTAACATCCTAGGCAACAGAATTTCAGTCATGTTTGGATGGGTCCAACACTTCCTGCTTACTTAGTCAGTACCATGGGTGGGGACTTACCGAGTCTTGCTCAAGGACACAAAATGCCAGCAGTTCACAATCTGGAGTCGGAAGTGCAAATCAAAAGGCCATCACGCTGCCCGACAAAAAATGGATGTGGAAATTAATTTCCAATCTGAATCAATCTAAGAATGAGCTGCAAGGACTTATGTAAAAGATTGATTTACCTCAAAGAAATGTCTATATTTAGCATTCCTGTAGAGTTCTTTAAGCTCTTCACATGCCGAGGGGTGATTGTTACAGTAGTCAGAGTAAATCTCAAACCCTTTCTCCTGCAAAATAAATAGCAAAAATTAAGAGGTTTATAGAAACATTTCATTGACTTTTTCAAACCCTTTCTCTGGCAAAATATATACTAAATTATCAAGGTGCGGAGTAGAAATTTCTGTGTTCAATGTGTAACAAGAGAAAGTATTTTTAGCTAATCACAAGGGATGACTGTTACTTAAGTCAGCTTAAATTTCGAACCCATTCACTTATAAAATAATTACAAATTTATCTAGACAAGGATTAGGAAAGTAAAGATTTCAATGAGGTCTCAATTCCTTTAAGGCTAAGGGTTGATTGTTGCAGTAGTCACAGTAAATTTTCATTTCTCCTAATGACGTTATTATAAGGCATAAACTAAGGTATTATTAGAAAGCAAAGATGAAGTTCTAAGCAAGTCAACAAAGTATGAAAGAATACATATCACTTTTTATTATATCAGTTCTTACATTGTCAAGGAAGCACTGCCCAACTTCACTCAAATGTGGACAAACGTCTATACACATCTCTAGTTGTGACAGAAATTTCTGAGAAAAGGCGTAGATACTCTCGATATTGCCGAAGATCAGAGAGAGCCGCTCTTCTGGGAACATCTCATGACGCTTCCTGGCATGCTGTATATAGCCCTAGAAATATAGGTTCATAAAGCTGATTATGATACTCCTTTACAATATACTGAGGCAATGTGTCTGTATAAAGGGACAATTTCCAAAGGTTGTTGATTTAGAGTTTTACGTCCCACTCAACAGCTAAGGTCATATGGAGATGGGATCTTGATTCAAAGTCATATCCGAAAAACTAGAGAAGCCCAAGAAAGAACCCATGGCTCCTGTTCTACAAGGCTAGTGGCTTAACCAATGCATGAATGTGCCAAAGAGGCTTTTAATTGTAAAAGGAAAACTTTTGGCATTCTTCTATTTCTGAGTAACTGAAACATAATTATTTTTTAATAGTTTTACCTCGACAACATCCTTAAGATGTTTCACATATTCTCTCTCTGCACTAATTATCTCATTCACAACATTTGTTCTGGCTTGGACCTTGTTGATTGTACTGATGCGTCGGAGTTTGGGGCTGGCCGATAGTTCAGGCTGTAGCGTCACTTCCAGCTCTTCTTCAAACTGGTCCTGGTTGACTCGCAACTGAAATTTATGAAGTTTGAATGTTTACATTGATTGACTGTATGATTTGAGGTTTTATGGCCCTTTGACATTTTCAAGTCATGAAAAGCTTTGTGATTTATTCTAACCGCATAGTGTCTGGACTTATCTTCCCATTTCTGGAAGCTTTAGTAGCAAATCAAGGCACTGGCGTTTTTGAAACTATGTGGACAACATCTGTGACAAGGAGCAGAACAGTGTAATGTTTGTTAAGTGATTGTCACTAAGACAGTCCTATGCTTTGGGTCTAGAAGTTTTACCAGTACTACTTAATGCACATCCAATGACTTTTAAATTGATGTTGCATCCCTGTTTTGCAACGCATTTAGATTTGCTCGTGTAAGAATTATCAAAATTATAAAACAGATTCCTCCCTCTGAATGCCATCTCTTTTCAAATCCACTCTTTGGTACCTCAAAAACATTCTTTCTGGGATGCAGTACACAACTTACCCTAACAAATGCAGCAGGGAACCAACCCTCTCTATCTTCTATCTCACCAAACCACCAGTCTTTGTCCGACATATCAAAGACATTGATCAAATCCCCCGCTCTGAACCCCAGTTCCTCTGGATCCATGGTGATGTGGTCCCATAATGCCTCAGCGTAGGTTAGATTGTCTTCTTCCTGTAACGAAATTAAAATCAATAAATTACTAGACTTGCTATCAACACCCTATATACCAGTGACTCTTGCTACACAGATTGATGTGACATCACACGGCACATGGCAAAATGGGTGTAGTGATCGCTGGCCAGATAGATTTTGCTATAACCTACAGTGACAAGCCCATTGCCTTGCAGTAAGATGTAGCCAAATTGAAGCATCTTCCAATCACTGCACTCCATTTTGTCGTGTCATGTGATGTTGTACCTGGATCTGCATTGTAAGAAATTTGGTTGCATAAGCTGTGTACAGGGGGATCTAGAAGCTCTAGGCAGTTTACCAGTATTATATAGCCTTCCATTCACCATAATGTTACGTCTACACTGGACCACGTTCTCACTACGTCCTTACCACGTTCTAAAAATTCAAGAACGTGGCGAGGACGGGGTCAAAATGAAACAATTTCGGATTTCTAAGTTCCCACTACGTCCTTACTACGTCCCCGCTACGTTCTTATTACGTCCGCACCACGTCCTTACTACGTCCTTCACGTTTCCACTACGTCCTCAATACGCGCTCACCAAGTTCATGTCGTTTCCACTACGTCCTTGCTACGTCCTCACAAAGACCAAGCAGTTCATACCACGCGCGAACTACGTTTCCAGTACGTTCTAACTGTAAATATATTAATCAGTCGTGTATTAAGAGTCGGATAAGTTGCGAAACAGCTTGAAATTGCAGTAAGAAAATGACGGGCGGACAACATTTCCGGTGGTATTCGCATGAAATTGAAGAATGCCTCTATCCTCAACTCCGCTAGTAGTCGGTCGTAATGCCCATACTGAAGCCTCCTTTCAGCTGATAGCCAAGGGCGCACCCAACAAGATCTTGCCCTTCTATTCCTCCTCCTGTGAAATAGCAAAAGTGTTAGGAACCCCTAGGATGTGATAAGAACGCAGTGCAGTCTTCTAGGACCCGGTAAGGACGTACAAGAAGCGTGGTATGGTCTTGTCGAGAACTTGATGGACGTAGCGAGGACGTAGTAGAAGCGTAGCGAGGTCTTGATGGTCTGCAACAAATTTGCATCGCGTCCACGAAGACGCACTACGTTTGCGCCACGTTCTTTCTACGTCCTACAAGTTCCTACTACGTCCTTACCACGTCCTTACTACGTCCTTACTGCGTTCTAATTCCACCCCGTCCTCGCCACGTTTCTTTTGAGCATGTTCAAAATTTGACCAAGACCTCCGCGTCCATCAAGACCTCACTACGTCCTTACTACATTCCTACCACGTCCTACAAGACCGTACCACGTCCTCACTACGTCCTTAATTTTTTTAGGACGTAGTAAGGACGTAGTGAGAACGTGGCCCGGTGTAGACGTAACATAACTGACAACTTATTCTTGCATCTTTGGACAAGGGAAATGTTTTATTATTGTAACATAAAAGAGAATGTGGTCTCCAAGCTAAGGTCCTTTACTAATGAAGCTAAAACTTTTGACAAACACAAAATCCACGGATGAAATGTTTTTATTTTATTTTTTGTCGTAACTTGGTTACAGGTTTTTTTAATAGAGCGCACATGAATTAATAATGTCAAACTTCAAACTGTACCTTTCTTTTCACTATAATCCTCCTATCTTTGTAAGTTTTCCTCTTCAAAGATAACTGATGTCTTAAAAATTTCTCCATGTTTTCTTATCAAAATGAAGCTTAAATCCAGTTAAATCAACTATAGATGTTTAGAAGGTATGTAGATCTTGATTAGATTGGACCATTAGCACATGTACAGTTTGTTATATTCCTTTAAATCAAAGTTCTAAGAATGATGGGACTTTCAGACTGATTTCTGAATACACGTTTTCAAGCAAGTCTGTTAATTTCAAGGTCAATTTGTTTCCAATTAAAATAACAGAGAACTGCCAGACTCTTAGAATAGTTCCCTTGACAACAGATTCCAGTAAAATTCAGCTGCGGCTGCGGTTACAATGTGCAGAACTGCAGACAATATATTAAATGCACTTTAAGTCTAGTTTTGCGCATACTCAGTGATGAACAAAAGATGAAGATTCAGAATTCTTGAAAAGTACAGGTGAATCTATTATTTGCCTGATTCACTAATGATAAGATTTGAATACGAGCCTAAGATATGCATTGGCACAGAATCATCCGGGGGGGGGGGGGAATGCACCTATACTTTTTTTTTTTAAATCCAAACTTTCAAAGTGCAAAGAGTTCAAAATCAAAACCAAAGACAAGCAACATTATATGGCAACAATCTCTACAATCAATGTGTTTATTCCAACTTTCTTATGAAACCAGCACTTTTAATGTAAAAACATTCTATTTCCAGAGCCCCCATTTACTGAAAATAACTGTTAAGATTACAAGATTACATGAAATGCAGTATTTTATTCCAAGAAAATGAATATAGAATTATAAACTCCTTGCATCTGAATCCGTTATTTAAAAGCGCTCAAATATATTTATTTCAGCCATAGCATGAGAAAACCAACAATTTGGGTTTCTGACCAGGTCTGACACAAACCAGCCTGTACAGTTGCACAAACAGGCTAGAAGCCTGAAATTTTGTATTTGGGAAGAGGAATTGTACTTTTTGAGTAGGGAAAACAAAGGCGTTGATCAGCTGTGCAGACAGCTGTGACTGCACAGCTGATCTGCGGCTTTGTTTTTGCCTATGCAAATTGTTGGTTTTCTCATGCGGCAGCTCAAATATGTTATCCTCCTTCAAAAACAAAACAACACCAACTGTCAGCCAATCAAAGTTAAGTGATTGTCGTCAGCTGTTCTAAGTGTTTCAAGATGTATGCACTCCTGACACATGTATTACATGAATATTATTGTTTCATATTGTTTCATATTGCTACTAAACTAAGTCTAAAATAAATCTAACTTTGTTGGACATATCTGGGATCTAGATCAGGCTGCTTCTAGCAGTCTGTTTATGGTCTGTATTGTTTGTCATTGAGAATCAAATTCTTTTAAAACATTTTCTTTTTTTTTTCAATTTTAGTTCAAGGTATCCAAAATTTAGGAAAATTTGAATATTTATTATTAAGCCTCCTAAAAACTAAACCAAGCATTCTAAGTGTTAAGATTTTTTCCTTCTTTTTATGAAACAAATCTATGCTTTTTTAGACTGCATTTTTTAAGGTTTTCCTATGCTAGGTCTAATGTGATGATAAAATCATAACTGGATACTTTAAAACCAAAATTATCTCTCAAAAACATACTTAAAGCTATTCAAAAAGCCCATTTTAGACCATAAATAGAAATAATATCATATCATGATTTTCTAACTCAAAAGGATAACATCTTAAACTTTTACTTAACTACTTTGAGCCTTGACTTAAGAAAATCTGACATATGAGTTTGGACCGATATAGACACAAACCAAGCTGCACAACATCACATGCCAGGCAAACACTTTAAATTTTAAAGGTAGGAGCTAGATTTTAACCAATATCAAAGCCTTGAAAAAAAAAACACAATTGCAAACCAGCCTGTGCAGTAGCAGTTGATCTGCGTCTTTGCTTTTAAAATGTTTATTTTTTCATTATAGGGCTCCATTTGAGTAGTATAGGGTTCCTTATGACCTGTCACGGAAGGGCAGTTCAATTATTAAGAACAAGGAAACTGATATGTGTCGGTGCCATGAAAAAATTGGTCTTTGAGGTTTCTGACCAAGTCAGACACAAACATGCCTGTACAGTCACAGATGAAAGCTAGAAGCATGAAATTTTGGAAATAAGCAGAAGAGGAGTTGTACTATCTGTGTAGCGAAAACAAAGGTGCTGATCAGCTGTGCAGTTACTGCACAGCTGATCTGCGTCTTTGTTTTCGCCTAAGCAGTAGCTTATATTGTTTTGGTGCAATAAATAATTATAATTTGGGTTAATCATTTCAAACTGTGACCCAAGACAAACCCTGAATTTTAGCTTCTGAACTGAAACACTATTTGGAATTGACAAACCGCGAGTTAAAAGTTCAATATTATCTGGTTTGGGCTGTGCCATAACAAAATAAAAACTTCCTGGGTACTTAACCCATACTATGGGACCCTTAAGAGTTTTGCTCATGTATATAATATGCCTGCAGTAGGATTTGAACCACAGAATATGCGTGTACTAACTTCTCTGATTGCCATTGAGCAACCAAGAAACAATGATGTTTCGCAAACAGGATCTGAGGTTATAAAACTTTTTTTCAATCTCAGATCAGCTGAGCATAAAATTTAAACTGCTCATAAATACAGAAATAGCCCAAATATATTGAAATTGAAGGTTTAGAACTCCAAAGCCTGTAATTTATCCTGCTTATAAATGTTAAAATGCCAACAATTGTTGGCATTTCAACATTTATGAGCAGGATAAATTTTAGTCTCAGCTGAGTTGAGCAAGAAAAAAGTTTTATAACCTCAGGACATGGTCCCTCAATATCATCACAATCATTCTCCAAACCATAGGCAGGTTAAGTCACCCTGTAAACTTGTGATGCAACTAAATCTGTTACATCACAGATTGATGCAACATCACATGACATAAGACAAAATAGAGTGCAGTGATTGGGAGCTTGAGTGATTGGCAAAAACCTACAGTGATGGAGCTCACTGAATTGTTGTAGCTATTTTAAAATCGATATTGCTTCACTGTAGGTTGTTGCGCAATTGATCAGGCATCCAAACATCGCACCCCACTTTGTCATGTGGTGTGTGATGTTGCATCAATCTGCGCTGTAAGAAATTAGGTTGCATCACAGGTATACATGGTGTAGGATAGAGATTCTCATTTCTATGATCAACTGTGTCCAACTTGGATTTGGGGTGCTCAATGTATCAAATATGTGGTAGTTATTACCAAAATATTACTGATAAAACAAACTTCAATTGATGTGAGTAAACTTGTGACAACTCCATGCATGGACACTTTTCTCTTTTCATTACAAAAACTTGCCCATGCAATATATGGAGATTTTTTAAGTTGGAAAAATTGAAAATTTTCAGTAGAAAACTTTTGATATTTTTCTTATTTTTGCTCAAAACATAGATTGTGGGTACACGTTAGAACCGCCTCGCTAAGGCGGTTCTAACGAGTACCCACAATCTATGTTTTGGAGCAAAAATAAGCAAAATACGTATACCCCTGCATACCCCAGTCTTTCTATATAAAAGTGGGGTTTAAGGGGTATACATTGCATGGACATGTTTTCCTGATGTAGACTGATGTGATCAAATGAAGTGACCAAGTAAGAAAGTACTAGAAAATTATAATACCCTACCTCGTCCATTGATGTAAGTTGACTTTGTGATGATTGTACGCTCAAACTTTTCTCCTGAAGACTGATGTGGTCAAACGAGAGGTCAGAATCGTCGGAGAGATATTCGTCTGCGTCTAGATGCTTGGATAGACTAGCTTCATGGAAATCTGAAATTAGACTTGTTAATTAGCAACCATTCAAAACTAAAATGCCCATAAAATCAACATTATTATGATATCTGGAAGCTTTGCTCTGAGGTAACATCAAGGTTGAGTTGATTTAGTCTGTTAGTTGGTGTACATCCCAATCAGTAACTGAAATATATTTTAATAAGGGCATAAGAGAATATCATGTAGTATACAAGCTAACTACGATAGAAAGAAAACATGTATTTGATTATACCCAAAATGCACTAAAATCAGACATTTAGGCACAAAATAAAAACCTTTCAATTTATGAATTCATTCATAATTCCATTTAATAAACATAGAAATAATACTCACTCTATCAAAATCACTTACATCTCAACAAAAACATGAAAATGACCAACCATACTCAAACAAGGTAGTCACAAAAATGACAAAAGAAAGGTGAAACCCCCAAATCTCATTACCCCCATGACAAAATAACAAAGAAACCACTATGTGAGAGTATAATATAGCTATATATTGTTTTTTCCCCTCTTTATTTCTTAGTCTATATTCTACTAGCGATGCCACAACTGTCAGGGCCGTCGTCGGCTTTTGAAAAGTGGTCCGGCCATGAAACATCAAATACGTTTTACGAGAGTAGGGGGAGAGCACGAGAGTGGTCAGTCCCCCTCTCGTAAGTGGGGTTCGGGGGATCTCCCCTGAGAAAAATTTATATTTCCGGACGTCCGTAGAGACGATTTTAATGCACTTTGTGACAATTTTTGCCCTTGAAGCGCTGCTTATTTTAAAGGTTTCATTATAATGAAGCCATGTCCTGGTCGAAAACCATAAAGCCTGAAAGCTCCTATTCACAGGATTTGCCTTGCCGAAGGAACGCTGAGGTTGATTAGGAACCGGCGGTATATCCATGATAGAAGAATAACATGCATGTTTTAACAAATTTTGGAATATGGAGAAAATAATGTATACGAAAATTTTATACGTAAACGATTTTTCGGCGTGTTGTTTGATTTAATGCAATAATTATGGGTTATTTAAAGTTATGTTTAACAAAAGTATTTTCAACTGTGAAATACAACTTTACACTTTTTCTAATTCTTTTAAGATCAACATGATCACAGAGAATCGGTTTTATTCACAATGAATTAACGAACACTTTGATGCACCTTCACTTCAAACGATAATCCATCAAAATCCAATAATGACAATACCTGTCTTTAAAAGAGGTGTCATTTTCATGATTGGTTTTACGTATAACGACCGTCTTTCACACCCTCAGGAAGATTGACCGAGTACTTCAGATTAGTGATACACATCACGTGCGTCTTCAGACAGGCGGAGAATACACAACAAAGAAAGAAAGAAAGACTTCAAAAAAGTCGAACAGGCTATCACATTTTCGGCCGAATAATCGAAGATTGTGGTCCGGCCGCAACCATTTTCGGCCAAAAAAGTGGTCCGGCCATGGCCGGACCGGCCGGACTGCCGACGACGGCCTTGACTGTGTTGAATTATGATGCCTTAAACTACTGGCATGTGGACCCTTTCATAAAAGGTACTTATCAGGTACTTTCTTTAACCAATTAACGATGACTATTTTTATCTTGATTTTTGTAATGTCATCACGAATCATGCTACTTTATACATACAGTATGTACCACATACCTGAAGTAAAAGCTACTTTTTCACTTTGTCATGCCTTATATTTTTTGCCTGTGTCACTCACAGTTGCTCATTTTAAGTTTTGACATGTAACATATGATATGCAGGTTGAAAATGATATCTTAAGGTATTAAACAAAGTAACAGGGTCATTGTGTATAAATTCATTACATATTTGAGATGCTGATTATTTATGAATCAAAGAGGTTTTTAATTTCTTACCCCATGATTGTACCATATTGGTTCTAATTAGTGCACAATGCCCTTAGCTTTTCAAAATAGGTTATAGACAAGATAAAACATATCTTTCTAATAAGCGCATCCTACAAACTGAAACAACAAAAAAACTGCTGAAATCATGAAAACATATCAATAATGATGTCAGTTAATAAGTGTTCCAATCATTGAAAAATAGTGTTTGATCATTAAATTTTAAGGATGTTTTAATGCGTTTAATAGGGTATTTAGGTATTAGTAAAATTGGTATAAAATACCAATATGCTTGTTGAGCAGTGTGCGCTTATGCATATGTTTTTTTGGAAACGACCAGGGTGTGTACTTTTTAGAGGAGCTGCACTAATTAGAGCAAATACAGTAATTTGTTTCCTTCCTTATTTTTCATAGTCAATCAAGGTCAATTAATTTGCTTTTGTGTGAAATAAACAGATTTATGTTTTTAGACTCAAATTAGTTAAGAAAAATGCCAGCTTACTGTAAGTAATTGTGTTCTTTTAATACAGTTTGTATATTTTTCCTTATCAAATGTTTCTTTCCTTGATAATTTCCGTTTTACACTGTCATTGGGTCACTTTCCCTCTGACTTAGGCACTTCAGTTTAGCACAAAAATAATCCATAACTACGACATTCTAAGACTCATAAAAAAATTGTCATATTTCCTTTACCACAAAATATGAGTAACACTATGCACTGTAATGCCTTCTGTATCAAATCAATATAAAACTTAATAACTGCACTTTAAAGAAGGAGAGAAATTACTTAATTTGCGATACAGATCCAATAGCATAAGCAACATTGCAAAAATAGCCCAGATTACTTGAAAAGTCAAGTTATCTTTTGACTAATTTAAGCTCAAAAGCTCTCAACATGAGGAACAATACAAGTATTTAGTTTTATCCTGCATATCCCACTTTAGATTTGTATTAAAGGCACTGTTCCTGATGTCTAAGCAAGAATCCGCATCAGAATTCTATCCATCAGATTTTTATCCAGAGCATATTAGAGAGCATCATAATAGTGCCTGTCTTAACCCATATTTCCCATCATCAATCGGATGAGTCCATATTCATTTTCAGGGGTGTCAGGAGTGATTTCTATCTCATTTGTTTTAATGAAATTTCTCTGTGCAAACAGAATAGCCCCACGATGGGACGCCGCGTTCTGTGGTGTCACATCTGGGGCTATGCTGTTTGCTTATGTCCCATAAAAAGGACACCAGGCTTATACAAGTTAAGGGTTCCCCACCATGGCCAATAAGAAATAGGCTGTAAAATCAGGGAAGATGGCTACTAACTTTGAAATGTAGTAGATATCTATGCAGGGATAATCAAAGTGAATATCCATTATTCACTTACTTAGCACCTTCACAAGATGTAAATTGCATTTAAGTTTGTGATATTTAACAATCAACATATTTCCTGGACTTAATTATCTCCCTTTGTAAAATTTATCCATTCATTGATGCTAGATTTCATTTCACTTTTTTACATCAACTTTCCTTTTTTTTTTTAATTTAAATTCTACAGTATTTGAACCTTTTGCCTAATTCGAGCCAGCCTCTTTAAAAACTTAAGAAATAGTAAGTCACTGTGTTATTACTTAGACCAAAACAAAATCAGTTTTAATCCTTTTCTCACTACCTTAACAAAAACAAACTGTTGACCTGGCTAAACATTTTCAAACAAATCTTAAATTGGAATGATTCCATACTCAATGGGCCTATTTACAAGTTTTCCTCAAGTTGGAATGTTAATTTTTGTCACTATTCAAAATATTGATGAAATGCTTAACCATTAATAAGCATAGTATTTACTAACAATTATCACAAGTAAAAAAGGAAGAAAAATCACAATAGGTAGAAGATTTGGCTCTTAAAAGAAGAGGAAGTGATTTTAAACAGAAACTATTGACATTATTTAACAATAATTGCTAACCAAAGAGATTGCTGGAATGCACATAATGCACACTCAATTGCAATGAGCCGCCTCATGGGAAAACCAGCAATCTGCATAGGCGAAAACAAAGACGCAGATCAGCTTCGCGGTAACCCTTCGCGGTAACCGCGAAGCTGATCAGCGCCTTTGTTTTCGCTACTCTGATAGTACCATTCCTCTTCTACTTCAATCGGAAATTTCAAGCTTCTAGCTGTTTTCTGTGCTTGTACAGGACGGTTTGTGTCGGACCTGTTCGGAAACCACATTGTTGGTTTTCCCACGAGGTGGCTCCAATATTTAAGTCTTCATCAGGATAACAAGTCCATGAAATAAAACACTTCCTCTACCTTTATTAAGTGAAACTGGGGTGTACTTGTATGGTTATATCATTTTTCTTAATTTTGATGCAAAACATAGACTGTGGGTATTCGTTAGAACCACCTTGCCGAGGAAATACAGACTCGGTCCAGACATGAGTCAAAAATTGTTGACTGGGAAATTAAGCAAAAACAAATTATCCCCTGAACATTTAAAAAAAAAAAAAAATCACATCGCTTATCCCGAGACAACTTATGCAACTGACAACAACAACTGTGGAAAGAACCAACAATTGGAGACTGTAGTATGCAAACACCTGTCTGGGAACAACTTACCACAGATTATTCTGATCCATAGTAAGTTGTTCCCAAAAAGGTTTTTATTGTCCATTGTTGTCTAATATTTATCCATGTTAGATGTTCTGCAGTACAGTTTGTTGTCTCTAGTTAACCAGTGTGATAAAGGAGAGAAAAATCTTTGCATACCTAGTAGATGATGGAGTTTTCTTCTCTTGTGAACTTTATCCAGGCTTTCAGGCATACTGCTGGACCTGACTAGGGGGGCTTGCTTCTGAAGTCTCTTCGGGGTCCGCTGTAGTCGTGACTTGATGGGGTGGGGCGTAGACATCTGTAATGATACATGTAATTATATGGTGATTGTTGATATTGTATTAATACTTTTTTAATGTTTTATTTGATTGTTTGAGTTAACACTTAATATCCCTGTAGACATTTTTTGCGTCATACTGAGAAAGAGAAAATGCTTTAGGAGGTAGCACCAGTACCACATGGAGTAAATGAGTCTGTGCATGAGAAACCAACAATTTGGGGTTCCGACCAGGTCCGACACAAACCAGGCTGTACAGACACAGAAGATGGTTTGAGGCTGGAAATTTTGGATTTAGAAAGTATAGGAATTGTACTATCCGTGAAGCGAAAACAAAGGCACTGATCAGCTTCGCAGCTACTGAGAAGCTGATCTGCGCCTTTGTTTTGCCTATGCAGATTGTTGGTTTTCCCATGCAGTGGCTCAAACGTCTCTTGCTAAAAATGAAAACCATAACAGAGGTAAGAAGAGTTTCAAACTCAATTTGTAAATCGCCTGTTTTTATGGTTTTAGCTTCGATTATAATTGCCTGGTACATGGGTCAGTGAATGTAATGTTATTCCAACTCCTTTCATAACAGATGATTCAAGATGAGTAAATGCTACTTAATTATTACAGAATGAGCACTCGATATTGGTAAACTGCCCTCAGGTAGCTTGCCCTTGAAAATGATTACCTTAAACTGCAAGCTTTTGATGGGCTGCATTTTTTCTTCACTCTCCCTAATAAGTATCAATTCTGCCCCCTTCCTTGGAAAGTACTCTTTGAAAAACATTCCCATACAAAAATGTAAAAAAAAACATCATATACAAGTACCTACCATTCTGCAAGCCCTGGCCTTTGGCTGTGACCTTGACATTAAACTGTCAATATGTGAAAATACTCCCATTTTTGCACTTGATGCTGAACTAGTTTCCAACATAACAGCCAAATCACAACTTATTTACATGTGTTCCATTTTTTTCAACCACTTTTTTTTTATTCCATTTTTTTCAAAGTCTGTACTGATCAGCTACATAATCTATAATCCAACGTATTATTTCATTTCACAAAAGTAACTTCCTTTTTCATTATATCTGTCTTTCTTAAGTTATACAAATCATTTTAAAAGACACAAATATCTGATGAATTTTACTTAGTCTCATATGTTTTAATGCAATTTTCTATTGTTTCATTAAATGCTTATGAACAATCTTTGCTATTCATTTCTCTAAAGAATGACAAGCCATCATAATTATATGAGCCGCCGCAAGGGAAAACCATCAATCTGCGTCGGCTTAAAACAAAGGCGCAGATCAGCTTCGCAGTTACCTGAATCAGCGCCTTTGTTTTCGCAGCACGGATAGTACAATTCCTCTACTTTCTAAATCCAAAATTTGCAGCCTCTAACCATCTTCTGTGACTGTACAGCCTGGTTTGTGTCAGACCTGGTTGGAACCTAAGTTGTTGGTTTTCTAACGCACAGGCTCATATTAGTTTTGTTATAAGAAACACTGTATGACCACTAGTATTGCATGTTGGAGAATTGCAAAAACCCTCCAAATTATTATCACTGTCAAAATGACTTCACAGTTATTGTTTACTGCTTTTAAAACATTCAGTATAGATCCCAGATGATCATAGTAGACTTTCCTCACAGATTTACCGTTACACATATGAATGACACGCCTGTTCCTATTGGTCAAATACATTCATTTCATTCACATGTATAACGGTAAACCTGTGACGTAAGTCTACTACGATTGTCCGAGATCTATAACTCTTCATTCTAAGCCACAGTGTAGCTAATGTGAACTATTTTTGACATATGGTAAAGATGTTTCTAGAGATGTGGCTTTATTTCATATAGTGTCAACATTCTACGTCATTTGATCATATTTTAATTGAACATCTTTAGTTCAGGAAATTTCTCAGACTGTCTTACATTGTCAGGCGAAATGTGACAATGTCAGATTTTCCTCACTTTTCATAAATATCGATCTTATCTGCAATTAGTGAAGACATATAAAAGATGCATTTTTTTTTCCAAAATAAACTTTAATCATTTTGACTCTATTTAGATTTGCCAGCCTATGTATTGACTGCGCATATGAAATTTGTAAAATTAATTTTCTCTGGCTCCATGTTGCCAGATTTATACGGTCCCTGATGAGGCCTGAGTGGCGGATTGCACGGTAATTGGGCCATCCCCTATCTCATTAATGTTTTCCCTGCTCTTCAAGAAATGCAGTTTTACTTTTATCATCGTGAGAGTTATCTGTTGTGGTCTTGTTTTGTGTCACATTCAACAGTTAAGGTCATATGAAGATGTGACTTCGCTTTAAAGTCTCATCCAAAAGACTGGAGAAGCCCGTAACAAACCCACAACCATTGACTTACAAGGCAAGTGACTTAACCACTACACAACAGATATTATAATATCATCAGGAAACATGCCCGTGCAATGATTACCCCCTTAAACCTTACTTTTATATAGTAAAACTAGGGTATACAGGGGTATACCTATTTTTCTTATTTTTGCTCCAAAACATAGATTATGGGTACTCATTAGAACTGCCTCATTGAGGAAGTTCTAACGTGTACCCACAATTTATATTTTGAGCAAAAATAAAAAAAAAATGAAAAAAATTATGATGACATTTTCAATTTTTATAACTGGAAAAAAAAAAAAAAAAAAAAAAAAAAAAAAATCTTTATATCGCATGGACAAGTTTTCGTAATGGCATTTGATTTTCAATGCTAATTTGTAATGAACAGAAATCACTCTGAATATGAGCCGCATCGTGAGAAAACCGGATTTTTGCCTAGGCGAAAACAAAGGCGCAGATCAGCTTCGCGGTAACCGCGAAGCTGATCAGCGCCTTTGTTTTCGCTACACGGATAGTACAATTCCTCTTCTACTTAAATCCGAAATTTCAAGCTTCTAGCCTGCTTCTGTAACTGTACAGGCCGATTTATGTCAGACCTGGTCGGAAACCCCGAAGACCGGTTTTCTCGCGTCGAGGCTCATATATCAGTATTACCCAACACAAGTTCTGCAGATTTGGACATTTCAAGGTCAAATCTTTTTCGATTAAAATATTGCTAACAGTATAGGTATTTATAGGTTCATCAGTGTAAGTAAAATGGAACTTCATGACGTCAAACACAATGTTTTATGATTGCTAGATGCAGATACATGCTATCATTTGTGGTATTTTATGAACATCAAATTTTCTATACATTCAAAAATTATGCACAGAAACAATCTGAATTTATGATATACATGTATTCCATGGAATCACAGGCACCAGTTCTATTTTTGTTCTTCTAGATTTATCAGACAATTTGAATGCATTAAATCTTAAGCCATAAACACTCAAGTTTCCTTAATTAAAGAGCTACGTAAGTACGTAAGCAGAGTTTGCACGTTTCAAAAGCATAACCCGTATCACATGAGCCGCGACGCGAGAAAACCGGTCTTCGGGGTTTCCAACCAGGTGTGACACAAACCGGCCTGTACAGTCACAGAAGCAGGCTACAGGCTTGGAATTTTGGCTATAAGTAGTAGAGGAATTGTACTATCTGAGTAGCGAAAACAAAGGTGCTGATCAGCTTCGCAGTTACTGCGAAGCTGATCTGCGCCTTTGTTTTCGCATAGACAAAAGTCCGGTTTTCTGACAACGCGGCTCATTTGTGGTATTTTTGAACTCAAATTTTCTATATTCAAAAATTACGCGCAGAAACAATCTGAATTTATAATATATTCCATGGAATCAGAGGCACCAGTTCTATTTTTGTTCTTCTAGATTTATCAGAGAATTTCAAAGCATTAAATTGAAGGCTATAAACACTCAAGTTTCTTTATTTAAAGAGGTAAGTAAGTACGTAAGCAAAATTTGCATGTTTCAAAAGCATACATCAGGAAAACATGTCCGTGTAAAGTATACCCCCTCAAACCCCAATTTTATGTAGTAAAACTGGGTTATGCAGGGGTATACCTATTTTTCGTATTTTTGCTCCAAAACATAGATTGTGGGTACTCGTTAGAACTGCCTCGGCGAGGCGGTTCTAACGTGTACCCACAATCTATGTTTTGAGCAAAAATAAGAAAAAATATCGAAAATATTCTACTGAAAATTTTCATTTTTTACAACTTTAGAAATCACTGTATATTGCATGGGCAAGTTTTCGTAATGACCCCTATCATGTGAGTTGCATCATTCCAGTCAACAATTTATCAGTCATGTTGAGATGGGCCCAAAACTTAAAGGAGAATTAACATGCACTAACGTAAGCTTAATGGGTCTTAGGAGTGTTCTGCATTGCAGAGGCAGGTTTTGAACCCTTCTGACCTCTGGCTTTGGTGTAAAATAGTACAACCAGTAACGGTCTTACGAGTGCGCTACATTGCAGAGGCAATAGGTTTTGAACCCTTGGCTTTGGACTAAAATAGTACAACTACTAACACTGACTAAATCATCTTGCTCCTGTTTAAGTATTAGAGATGCTGAAATTAACCAACCTCATCATGAAAACATGTACGTGTAATGTATACCCCCGTATACCCCACTTTTATATAGTCAAACTGGGGTATACAGGGGTATACCTATTTTTCTTATTTTTGATCCAAAACATACATTGTGGGTACACGTTAGAACCGCCTCGCCGAGGCGGTTCTAACGTGTACCCGCAATGTATGTTTTAAGTAAAATATTAAAAGCATCAAAATTTTTTCAATTTTTTTTAAGCTGAAAAAATTCTCTGTTTATTGCATGGGCATGTTTTCGTAATGCTGTCCAAAGATTTAGATCCATTACAAAGACATAAACCATTACATGATTTCAAGAAACTTAATCTTGAAAATTTTAATATGATGAAAAGGTTTTAGATGCCATAGAATCAATCAAATTTTACTTCCATTTAGTATGCATTTGATGTTTGTTAATCTATCGAAACAAAAATATTGCTTAACCTAAAGTTAAAAGCAATTTATCCATAAACATGTACAAGCTATTTCAGTCACATAAAAATCACATGTATATTGTTTGAATAACTTCCTTTTAAGAGTATTCTTCAATTTTAAAACATTTATACTACAAATCTGCTTTAAAAAAGGTATACTATTCACAAATTATACCATGAGTTTCACATATTTTGGTTTAAAATGTAACTATATATAACATTTAACAGGAAGTTTGGGAGATTAAATTTAAATCTGATTATTTTTGTTGAATATTAAGCTTTCGGTCATATATGAATACACATGTAGATTAATATACAAATACATGTACTGTAAAGACGTCATTTAGTTTTAGAGATTGTAAACCCAAAATAAACTACACTATACATTACAACAAGCTGAATATCTGTGATACAACCAAATTTCTTACAGTGCAAATTGATGCAACTTCACATGACACTTCACAAAGTCATGCATCCTACTATATTCATGGTACCTACCCGTCTATTTTTAGCCTGGCTGTTCTCCCAATCACGCCTCCGCATCTCGTACAGATTCCGCAGTGAGCAGTATGGCTGTAAGTTAATCTCTGACCCAAAAGCCTTCATTCTGTCCGAGAACATTGAACTCCCATCTGGAACACAGTAGTGGAAGAAGATTTGTTTATGTCATTATGAAAACTTACCCATGCAATATACAGAGAATTTTTTAAGCATTAAAAATTGAAAATTTCACGGAAAAAAAAATGATAATTTTAATATGAGAGGGTACGTATTTCACGGACATGTTGTCCTGATGTGTTGAACATTGCTTAATGTCTATATCAACCATATTTCAGTCATTCTAGTATGGAGTTACTGCCTCTTGGGGACTTATCACGCCCTCTACCACTCGGCTGCACATCAAAACAGAGGATTAAACTATCATAAAAATTGACTAATTTTGAATTGGAGCTTTTACTTCTACTCTACTGGGACCCTCCTTATGCATGTGTGCATATGAAATAACAAACATCAGGAAAACATGTTCGTGCAATGTATACCCCCTTGAACCCCACTTTAAAATAGAAAAAATGGGGTTTGCAGGGGTAGACCTATTTTTCCTATTTTTGCTTCAAAACATAGATTGTGGGTACTCGTTAGAACCGCCTCGGCGAGGCGGTTCTAACGTGTACCCACAATCTATGTTTTGAGCAAAAATAAGAAAAATATCAAATTTTTTCAGCTGAAAATTTTCAATTTTAAAAGCTCAAATTAACTCTGTATATTGCATTGGCGTGTTTTCATAATGAGAATTTTTTTTTTCACGTTCATTTACCTCCCTTTGTGCTGAAATCTGCTGAAAAGTTGCAGGGGAGGTAATATCATTATAAAAATTTTGCTCTTTTTGCTAGACCGTCTTTGAAATTTAGGACAGCATTTTTGATAGCTGTTCAATAATTTAGTCAAAACATGTTTCTGTTAAGACTTAAAAATGACCCCATGTCCATGTCTCAATTTTCACCATACAAACACCCCTTAGACATTGCTTCCATTGTAGTTCGTTTCCCTTCTTTTGGACTTTCAATGTTATTTGTTAAAATATTATATTTGAAATGAATTAGATACAAATCAAAATAATTATTTCATACACCAAAACACTAGGAACTATTATGAATATGACTATTGTATGACCAGAGGACCAATGGTCCTGTAAACGCTCACCTGAGATCTGCTGCATATACCAATAAACATGTTTGAATATTAAGGTATTTAACTCCAGTGCAGGGGCAGATGAAGCCCTTGGGCCATTTTCTTTTTTCAGAATCTTCAATATTCTGTCCATTTGCCAATTTCCTTCTGGCTTTTCACTTCAAATGACATTTTAACAGTTTTCCCAATTCAAATGCATAGGCAGCCCATGTTGACCTTGCTGTAAACTTGGTCAAGGTCATGACAGGGTCATGATTTATATATACATTGGAGTACTTAAGCCATCAATGCTTCATGCCAAGTTTCCTTGAAATCAGTCTATTGGTTTCAGAGAAGAAGATTTTTGATGGGTTTTTACCATATATGGGCATGGCAGCCATCTTTGTCATGTGACCTAGATTATTTATATAAACACTGATTCCCCCATTCTATAGATGCTTCACATAAAATTTGGCTTTGATTGGCCAAGCGGTTTCAGAGGAGAAGACGTTTGAATATTATGGAAATATACATGTATATTGCCCCGGGGTGGGGGCACATGAGCCCCTGGGGTCCAATTTTTTTCAGAATCATTAATATTCAGTCCTACTTCCCATTTCCTGCAAGACTTTCACTTTAAATCACGTTTTAAAAGTTTTCACCATTCAAATGCATTGGCGACCTATGTTGACCTTGCCGTAAAACAGGTCAAGGTCATCACAAGGTCATGATTTACATATACGTTGTAGTACTTAAGTCATCGATGCTTCATGCCAAGTTTCATTGAAATCGGTCCAGTGGTTCCGGAGAAGAGAGTTTTTGAAGGGTTTTTACCATATATGGGCATGGCGGCCATCTTGGTCATGTGACCTAGATTATTTATATACACATTGGTTCCCCCTTCCCATAGATGCTTCATGTAAAATTTGGCTTTGATTGGCCAAGCGGTTTCAGAGAAGAAGATGTTTGAATATTATGATAATATACATGTATATTGCCCCGGGGTGGGGGCGGATGAGCCCCTGGTGTCCAATTTTTTTCAGAATCATTAATATTCAGTCCTACTGCTCATTTTCTGCAAGATTTTTCCTTTAAATGACAATTTAACAATTTTTCCCATTCAAATGCAAAGGCGACCTATGTTGACCTTGCCGTAAAATAGGTCAAGGTCACCGCAAGGTCATGATTTATATACACATTGTAGTACTTGAGTCATCGATGCTTCATGCCAAGTTTGGTTGAAATCGGTCCAGTGGTTCCGGAGAAGAAGATTTTTGAAGGGTTTTTACCATATATGGGCATGGCGGCCATCTTGGTCATGTGACCTGGATTATTTATATACACATTGGTTCCCCCTTCCCATAGATGCTTCATGTAAAATTTGGCTTTATTGGCCAAGCTGTTTCAGAGGAGAAGATCTTTGAAAATGGTGGACGACGGACGGACGGACGACGGAGCATGGGTATACTATAAGCTCACCTTGTGAGCCTGACGGCTCAGGTGAGCTAAAAATAAAAGAGTCCATGCAATGTAAATAAGCTGTTACAAAATATTAAGCATCATATATTGAAAACAAAAATATTTCAGACAGTCTTGTGATTATAAACACTGAATATTGAAACCCAAATTTGGTTCATGTGATATTTTGTGATGTCAAAACCATGGTAATGTTGTTTTATTTTTATTCTTATTTGTTTCATTGAAATACATGTGTTGTGTACAAATCCCAGAAGTGCATAAACTGCACAAAAGAAACACTCTGTCCAATCTTAACATTTCACCTTGTGTTTAACACAAATTAACTGCAACAAAAATATAATAACCAATAAATATAACTACAAGAAGGTACACAAAACAGAAAAGTACATAAATGAGTACATGAAACAAAAAGATAACGTTCTACCACAACAAATTTATGTGGGTGGGGTAAGGCAGCAAACACAGGTGGGTGGGGTACCTGTCTCAAAATCTTCTAGAACTTCTAAAAATAGCTCATCAAACAACTGTATGTTGTCGTCTGCAAAACAAACAGCAGCCTTAAACATATGATTTTTAATTCTGCATACCCTGACAACTGAAATTCTGATAAATTTGGGCATACGCCATGATACACGTAATACTTTTGAGGGATCTTTCTATTTTGAGGAAATCTCCAAATTTGGAATCTCAAAATTTCTTCTCCCAACAAGAAATCAAGATTTTTTTCTTTCTTTGTTTAATCGTTTTTCCTATTTGGAAAGGGAGATTTTCCAGTATAGCTTCCAAGATTTAAAACATGTATGAATTTGGCAAGCAGACATAAGAATTGTCTGAGGATGGGGGTCTGCGATGGACCTCAGGACCTATCTGTCTTAAATATAATCATGGATGTTGTTGGCTTATAATGAAAAGGGCCATACTGAGAAGAAAAAAAAAAATTGAAACAGTATCTCCTACCTCCTCACATCATAAAAACAGATCATATTTGCTAAATGAAGGGGCCATATAGAAAATTAAAGTGTTTTTGTCTATGGCCCATTTCAAAACTATCCTTGATATACTCCTAATACATCATTAGTATAGTAATGATATCTTACAATACACATATGAGCCACATCATGAGAAAACAAACATTCTGGCTAAGCGAAAACAAATGTGGAGATCAGCTGTGCAGTGACTGCACAGCTGATCAGCACCTTCGTTTCCGCTACAAGGATAGTACAATTCCTCTTCTTCTCAAATCCATAATTTCAAGCTTCTGTGCTACTACAGCTTGGTTTGTGTTGGACCTGTTCGAAAACCACATCACTGGTTTTTTCATGACAGGGCTCATATATATCTCAACAGGAAGTTTGATAATAAGTGTTATCTTTTTTGATCAGTCAAAATTTTTAGCTTTTTTTTGTTTGTTTGTTTCAAAAGCATCCACAAAAGACAATTTAAATGAATATGTGCTTGCAGAAAAATCAGCCAAGCTCATACACGTGATGAGTTGAAAATGAACTTCAGGGAGATTTTTCTCTGATTTCAGGGAGGTTTTTGAAAAATGTATAGAATATATAGGAAACCTTCTGATCCATTTCAGGGAGGTTTTGAATTTTGTTTGAAAAATAGGTATATTTTAGAAGAATTTTCATCAATTTTATTGCTCATTTCCTGGAGTCTCCCTGATGATGAGGGAGGTATCACATGTATGCAAGCTGATCAGAAATGAATTTTCAACAAATAGGTTATTGTGTCTAATATGCTCTTGGTTTTCAAGAAACAGGGAAAGAGCTGGCCATATTAAGGATATACATGTACATGAACTAGACCACAAACATGTCCTGTAACACTTAAAAAACCTTATTTTGATGGAAACACAGCAGAATTGCCCTTCAATCATCTTTTCCCTTCTGACATTTATATTGCTCTTAATCTGAGCAAAATGTCTAAACAGCACAGAACAGATCAGACTTGACATTTATGTTCTTCACCTGTTTTCACACCATTTGCACATCAATGTTTTGCAGAAAAAAAAAAACTGACTTCCAGGAGGCACTGTGTATTTTATGGAATGGAGTCAGTTTATGCATTTGTTACACATTTTGTCATGCCGTACATTCGCCCTGAGACAAATTTCACCACCAGAATTGAGTTTTCTGTTACACTCAAAATTTCACTCCAAGGTTTCACTCCAATACTCCACTCCATGACTCAAATCCATGACTCCACTCCATAAAATACACAGTGCCCTTCCAGGAAGCATAAAATGCCTACATAACAAGCTTTGTCACAAGGACACTTTCTAGTTTGTATCGACAAACATTAAAGTGGCAGCTGAAAGCCCTTTTTGCCTGAGACAGAAGAATGAGGAGGGGTTGGGGGGTGGAAAAGGAGATGTGGACAGTGGGTGGATGGGAGTTTAAGGGTATGCTCAGTGTGCAGCTGCTAACCAGAGTCATGCTCCGAATAGGGTACAGCTTCTCAAGTGACTGTAAAATCACATACAAGTTCATTTCATATCAACAAGTGAAAGAAAACAAACAGTGTTACCTAAAGTTGATTTATGAAAATATGAAAATGACTTTTTTATTGTCAATCTTAACACCTCATAGGCAAAAAATGTTCAATTATCATAAAGTATGTGCGAAACAATATCTTATACCCACCATCAAAATGTCATAATTTATACCAAATATTTCTATGATCAATATCTTATCCTATATTCTTTACAAACTAAATACTTATGAAGCATAAATTAAGTTAGATAAGCTCAGCAAAATATGGCAATAGTAAACATACTGTGCGAAAAATCATATTTTTGCTTTTAAATCAGGTGTTCACAAAAATGTTGCGCATACAAGCTGCATAAACGTTTGAAAGAGTGTGGATCAAGAAAAAACAACAACAGATTTTGATGTGTGCTTAAAAATCCCAGTCTCCCTTCCTGATATATTTGGCATGTTGTGTTTTTTAATATGAACATAGTTGTTTTCCCCTGAATTTGCCCTAACTTAAGAATGTAGCACAATCCATTCATATGGTTAAAAAGATTACAGCATTCAGTATTTTTACCCTACAAGCCCTTATAAGCCCACAGAGGTTGTCTACCTGTTATCAAAAAATATGCGAATAAATGCAAAGTGCTATTCTGTGTGGTAAATTAACCTTTAGCATGCTGAGCAATATAGTGAAATCAATATCGCAGCCCACTGACGTTTTTTCCAATTTTTTTTCCGTGTTTTCTTAATTTTTGAGGCATAAAAACAGCTGAATAAATTCAACAAACGAAGTAAACAAATCTACTTTCGGTTTCGGAAGTCTTTGTTACGCCGATTTCTAGCGTAAAAATTCATCATACGTACCGTTACGATGTCATATTTCGGGTGTAAATGCACCCAATTTTCCATTTACCAGCGAAAAAAGCGCTGAAAATGCATTTCTAATGCAAAAATAACGAAAAATCCGATCAAAATCGGCCGACAAATCGGTCCCAAAACCACAAGCCGCCATGTTGTTTTCATGCGCAACTGTCTGGGCATCGCTCATTAATATTCATAAGTAGGCAGTGGGCGAAAAGTGCGGGAAATTTGAAAGCGGTTTTTCTTGTCGACCGCAGTCGCCTCTAGTTGGCACAGATAGGTATTCCACGGTCGACCGCAGTCGCCTACAGCATGCTAAAGGTTAAGTCAATTGCGTACATGTATTGTGCTTTTAATGGAAATTATTATTTTTCTATATGTAAACATTCTCATAAATCCATTGTTTTCAAATTTCAAACAGCTGATTTCCACAAGACATGGCTCCTATTAACCTGTCTCTCTCTCTACCCCCTCCCCCCCCCCCCCCCCCCCCCAAACATTTTACCTACCAAAATCAGACTTTGGCCGTGGCCGATCTTTGATATTCTGACTGCGATCTCTCCGACGAACTGGTGTTGTTGTGATTTCATATTCTTGCGTGTCCAGATCAGCCCATCGGACTCCGATTTCTGACTTGGGTCTCTCTGGTCTGGGAGAAGAGGATTTCTGTCTCCGTAATCTGACCTTAGATTCAGGGGTCCCCTACAACATAACGAGATAACATTTATCTTTAAAGAATAGCTGCTGTCAATCAATTGATGGCAAACAAATCTGAATGTGCTTCTAGTACTGGTAAACTGCCTGAAGAGTTTTGCTTCAGAATAGGACAAAAAAGATTTTAGGAAATCAACAAACATTCCTATGGTGACAGCTTCTCTCACTGATTTTTCATCTATACCTATAAGCTTACACAGGTCTGGCAAAGGACAACAATTTCCAGGCTGGCTGGTTGTCAATTGAGCCGCCTCATGGGAAAACCAACAATCTGCATAGGCGAAAACAAAGACGCAGATCAGCTTCGCGGTAACCGCGAAGCTGATCAGCGCCTTTGTTTTCGCTACCCGGATAGTACAGTTCCTCTTCTACTTAAATCCGAAATTTCAAGCTTCTAGCTCTTTTCTGTGCTTGTACAGCCCGGTTTGTGTCGGAGCTGTTCTGAAACCACATTGTTGGTTTTCCCACGAGACGGCTCAATAGTGTTTTACATGCCACTCAACACCTCATGCCATATGTAGACGAGACCTCAGTTTTGTCTCACACATATCACTAAAAGAGCCCAGGACCAAACCCAGAACCCCTGAGGTCAGTTGTTCAAAATAAAATGCAAAGGATTCTCCCATTTTTTAACAAAAAATTACAGTGTATTTGCTTCTGAAGTCGATATATAGTTAACAAATTGAGGGCTTAACAACAGTGTTAAGCTAACAAAGTTTTGAACAACTGGGCCCTGGTTTCTAATGCAAGAGGCTTAACCGGATAACCACTACACTAGAAGCTTCTCAAAACAAAACATCTCCATCTCATATAAATTTTCCGTATAAACTGTTCTTTTACTAATTTATCTATTTTTTTTAATTTTTTTTTTTAATTTAGTTTTACATCCCTTTCAAAATCATTTCAGCTCATATGAGACGGGCCAATCAGTAGGTGGGCAAAAACGGGAGAACCCCGCAAAAAAACACCTGGCACCTCCAGTGCGGGGCTCGAACCCACACCAGACACAGTAGTGAGAAAACTGTTCTTTTAAGATAAATCAAAATAACATTAATTCAATAAAGATTTTGGTTCATACTAACATTGAAACTATCCCTAGTCTCTGACTCATAAAATTCAAATCCCTCATCCACATCATAATCTTCCAAATCTTTGAAATAATCCTCAAATTTTTTATCCACTTCCTTAATTTCACCACTCTCAAAGTCCCAGAAAATCAGTTTTGCCATAAGGCCCAACATAATGTCTCTGTTTTTTTTTATTTATTTCTTTATTTTTTTTTTCAATTCATATTTTTATTCCTGTTTTGAAATTTATTTTATTAGTGTTTATATTCTTCTAAAAACTGAACACCCACTAAGACTTCCTTAGAGTAAACACATTCAAGTTCAAATTCAAGCTAAAACTGATGATTTAGCAAAGGTCTGGAATTGTTATGTTAAATAATGTAAACTGTTTATTCCATCCAAAAATGCTAAAACAAAACTGAACAGAACATAATTTTATTGAAAACCATTTTGTGAGCTTTTTAGAAGAAGTTCTACCCTTGATTAGCAATGTCATGTTTCTTTAATTTACTTTTGTTTGAACTAATAATGCGTTATTCATGTTTTATCACTGGCAATGATCATGACCTTATTTTAAGTTCCACAACATTTTATTTTTTAGATCTCCATTTAATTTGTTTTACACAGACGAAATTATCATTCATTTTGAATAATTTCTTTCCTTGTTTTCATTCATTCTTTCAAGAGCATTAATTTCCGCTATTACGAATATTATTCCTTATAAAACTGCTTGAGTCACTTATAAAAGTAATAATGACATAAGAAAAAGACAATACGCCCCAATTAAAGTTCATAAAAATATTCAGAATCATTTAGAAATTCCAGACCGATATCTGATACACATATCAACTGCATGCAGACAGTCTAAATTTCAAGTGTCAATTATTCAACTACTGAATGAACAGTGAAACAGCGAAAATAATGCCAGTCATTTTTGACACCATCTAGTAACTTCAGCAAAGTATGATGATGATACTAATTAATACATTTGTAAAATACAAAAATAATGCCATTAATGATTTAAAGCTTAAATTAAAGATCAAATTTAAATCAAATTTTGCTAAGATTCAAATTTCAAACCTTGAATCTGTGGTATAGTTCCATTGGAATTGAGCAATAAACACATTATCAAATGCTTTGATATCTTGACTTTGTCATAAAAACATAATTAAAATTAGACAACAAAGGTTAATTTCAGAATAAAACAATTCTATCACATCTTAATTACCATACACTTATCTAAACCATCTCAAAACCCCAGATGTTCAATTCAAAAATAACTTTGTAAAATGTCTTTATCTATATTTTGGATTCTTTTAACTTAAATGACATGCTTTTATTTGACAAAAATATACATATAATAAGAATAGGTACAACTGTATCTAAACTAGACCAAAACAAATAATTATGCTTTGATCCCTCAATTTGCAAACCCCAATTTCTGTATTAAAACATAACACAATAACAAAGAGTATAATAGCTAATATTAATAATCAAAGTTAAGTTTTGATATGCATTTCACTTTACTCAAAAAGCACATCAGGGTGAATATTCAGTAAGGTATATGTATCACAATTTTTTCATATTTTTTTTTTGTTAATAATTAATTACTCCTTATTTCATCAACAGTACACACACACTAGGAGTTCATAAAAGCAACAGAAACTGTAATATAAATGATGAATAACATTGATGCATTGGACCTGGTAATAAATAATCTGCCATAAACCATTTGAGCCGCCCCTGGGAAAACTGACAATGTGGTTTTTAACAGGTCCGACACAAACCGAGCTGTACAAGCACAGAAAAATGCTAGATGCTTGAAATAACCGATTTAAGAAGAAGAGGAAGTGTACTATTCATGTAGCGAAAACAAAGGCGCTGATCAGCTTCGCGGTTACCGCGAAGCTCATCTGCGTCTTTGTTTTCGCCCATGCAGATTGTTGGTTTTCCCATAAACCATTTGTTTTGGGGTCAAGAACTTGAATTAACATCTCTTATGGTCAAATTACATACTTATTGATATAAGTTAGATGTAACATATATGGTTTTGGTGATTGGATCTGAGATATAGGTGGTCTACTTTACAGATTAAAGATCTTTAGCCATCTTAATCAAAACCTGGAATCAAACTCAAGTACATATTGAATTACTACAACAATCAAGAAACTAAGAAGAAATGATCTATGAAAAGTTGAAAACAAATGACCAACCTTTATTTCTCTAGTGAAACTGTCCTTAATAAAAATAATCCCTTTTTATCCCTTTTGTTAGTAGAAGTAAAGTAATTGTCCAACAATTCGGAGAACTTAAAAAGTTTCCAAGGAATAAGACAAGGTGAAGCTAAACTTGTTTCAGTCATTCACCATTCAAACCTTCAATACCTCACAGATTGTGTAATAATATAGTACTACAAACAACTAATTGTGTAAGAGGAATAGATAACAGAATCATTTCCACTTCAAATTCTGGCAACATGTCCAAAATTCCTGCTATTCTTGGCTAAATAGCTGACAGCTGACTAAATTCTATAGTATTATATCATTTCCCAATCATTAGAACCTTCAACAATGAACTGCAGATGAGACTGCCAGACATAAACAAATTTCACAGGCAGAAATGTAAGCTAAACCTATACCTAATCAACCCATGTGGTACTTAATATTTTGGAAAACAGTATTTCATTCTTCTAATACTCAAGGCCAGTCAAATCCGAGTCAAACCAAACCAAAGGCATAAAAAATATCTTAAAACAACTCGTAAACACTTAAAATAAGTCTACCCAGAATCTAGGTTGTATCTTATCAAATCTTCATTTCCTTCAAACAATTCTCACTAACTCTATATTGCCATTTCAATGAAAGGCAATCAAAAACTTAACTATTTTAAACCATACCATTATATTATGTTCACCGAAAATCTATCAAATTACCTTTAAGACATCTGAAACCTTCTTCAAAACACCTCTCCCAGCACTAGGTAAGTTGTCAACCACATCATACAAACTTTCATCATCCAAATCCTTTTCTTCATGTTCAGTAATTTTAGCACTGAATGTAATACCACAACCGTCATCGGAACTTTCTGAAGATGATTCAAACCTTTCTGTATTATAAACATTAGCTATATTTTCGTAGATTACTTCAGGTTCATTGTCATCCTGATAATAGGTTTCAAGCATATGAGATGCCATTATAATGTCTGTAGCACTATACCGTTTGTAAGAATCGTTACCAAAGTTTCCCACAATATCATATAGATTTTCTTCTATGCTCTCATCCAAAGTACTTTCTAATCCATTTTCGGAAGTATCAAAATGATTTTCTTCAGAAATTTTGTCAACATCTTTTTCATCTTTTGTTAAAATAGTACTTCTGCTACCAATTGTATCATAAAGCGGTTCATCATGATCATATTTTTCAAGTTTGTCAAGAGCACATGTTGGGTTTTTATCATCATCATTAACTTGATGAGCAACTTTGATTTCATTAACGGAATCTTCAAAATCATCTTTCTCATGCTTATTAATTTCCAAGTCTATTTGTTCTTCATGTGGAGTGAAGCCTAAGGAATCATGGATAACATTACCAATATCATCATAAATTGGTTCATCAGCGTATTGACGATAATCCTCTATCAAAGCATGATCTGTATTTTCATACCTCAGATTGGGCTCATTTATTTTTGTAGTCTCAACCAATTTATTAGGATCAACACTAACAGTGTCATGCTTTTGAACAACCGAATACAAGTCTCCAGTTGATATGTACTGAATTTGAGCATTATTAGCGCCTTTCTCTCCTGTAATGTTGTTAGACCTTTCTTTCCTTATAGGAGGTGCTTTATTATTCATGTCATTCAATAAAACAGTATTGCATGTATCAGTTTTAAGATCAGGTTCCGGTTTCGAAGGAGAGATACATGTAGAGTTTTTTGTGCTATAAGCATCATCATACACACTATTTGTGAATTCATCATTCTGTTTTCGATTTTTATCAAATCTATTATTGTAGTTAGTTTCATGTTCAGTTCCAGAGATTGTCAATTCATTTTCATTTGTCTCACGTATACATGGATTAATATCAGCAACTGTATGAAATGTTGTAGCACTATTTCTTCTAGGATTCACCACTTCATAAGCACTATCATGACTTTGATTTGTGCTCGCTCTTGACCTCCCTCTTACTTCAGTTTGGGTAAAGGCATCACACCGAGGCACACCCAGTTGTCTAGGATGAACTGGTTCGTAGTAGTGAAATGAATCTAGTTCAGAATCAGAATGCTTATACTTGACTGGCCAAAGTCCGCAACAAACAGACTCATATTCATCAAATGATTCTGTCTCAAAGGAATAGCCATCTCTCTCCAGAACCTCATCAGTTATCACATGGTCAGACACCACATGGTTTGGTACAACAGCTATAGTGTCTACTGGTCCTCTTCTCTTGTTATGAAGCTTAATGTCATTATTTATCTTAGATATTGACGATCGCCTTTCAGTATGATTTGGTTCATAGTCAAATGAATTAGAACTTCCAGGCATGGACACTGTAGCATCCAGCACAGTTTTCTTGAACAACTGTTTTGAATCAGACAAGCATAAAGGATAACTAGATGTGACTTTTACAGATTGTTTTGGAGCTGGAGTATATGGATTAAATCTTTCAGGTTGAGAGTTAATAATTCTAACATTTTTACCATTTCTTTCAAGAATCTCAAAGTCTGGCTCTGAATCATTAGATACAGTTCTAAACAGCGAGGTGTTATGATCGTAAACCGCTCCAGTAAAATGATGTAAATCACTAGTGTCTTGAACATGACTGACAAGGTTTACTTGAGAAATTGTGGAGATATTGTACAAGTCAACTGCGGCCTCCTCATTCCCAGAGCAGCAAAACCAACTTAGGCATTCTGATGTCATCTTTTACTGTACTTTCAAACAACTCATGACAGTAAAGCAAACATCTTATGGAATCTTTCATAATATGAGATTCTTCATGGTACTTGTGTACTTGTCACAGATTTCACAGTACTTATGTACTTTTCATAAATTATTAATGATACTTCTGCACCTATCATGTAAAGTTTCTTTGGGTAGTTCAGGAGTTGTTCAGTCAAACACTAACAGGCACAAAAACCTTATGTACTTTTCATAAATTATTAATGATACTTCTGCACCTATCATGAAAAGTTTCTTTGTGTAGTTCAGGAGTTGCTCAGTCAAACACTAACAGGCACAAAAACCTCAGTAATTTCAGAGTCAGAAATAAGCTTATTATCAGTAGTTCAGTGTTCAATATTATGCATCTGTTTCTTGATCTGCTCACAAACAACCTTATTTCAATGTCTGAATCGAGCAGCATCTGAACCATCCGTCTTAACATTGTCATCTATTTCTTCACTAATATCAACTGTACTACCGCTGTCAGATTTATTTGTATCTGCTAGCACAATAGCTTCTAGCAAATCAGAAATGTCTTCATACATAACTTTAACAAATTTTTAGAGCACACAGATTCCAGGATCGCAGTCCAAAGTACACATTAAATATTGTCAATGCGATAACAGCAACTGTAAATAACAGCATTACTTCTAACTTCAAAATTTTCCTGTCTTGTGATGGAAAGTACAATGTCAAGAAAGCTATCTATAGGTCTATTTTCCTTACAACTAACTTGAACTAAGGCAACTTTGTTTTCAGGCTTTTCTGAATCTTATATTTTATAACTCTCTTGATATATCCAAATTCCAGAGTTGTCAAAACTTCCATCAAATCAGTCCAGAATGTAAAGACTATAGTAAAAAGTAAAATCATTTGCAGAGTGTTAAGAATTGATATTTTCAGCTCCAGTAACATTTGGATTTTTCTCCTAGATATATATTCAAATTATTCACAAATTCTGGTCACACTGTTCAGTCCTTCCTCCAAAGCACTGACGGTCACTGCTAAGAAGTAACAGCAATTATAATCTGCCACTGTCTCATAGGCTATGACTAGACTTCGATCTTCATGACACGCTCAGTTACATAGATTATCAAAGCAATAAGTCCAAAAAATGTGAGAATTAGTAACAATTCCAACTCCATTGTCTATGACTATCCTGTGATCACAAATCTACAGAAAAAAATGTTCCAACGAAAGACAACTTGAAAATATACTCCAAATTTTGCACACAAAGCAACAGTACGGCCTTTTGGTCAACACTTGGAAAAGAATCAATCTAAAATGTGAGGTCCTTCATCAACCAAATCACATATTCAAATATTCAGTAATTATTAACAATATGCATATAAAGAAAAGGTCTTAATGACAATCCCTGCCTAATACCACTGTGATAGAAAAAGTATTGACAGAATACAGGTGGATTTGACAGGTTTATTTGATACTTCCTTTACCATCACCCCTGATTGATAGATTAATGGACAAATTTACAGTTATTTCACATGTTCATTGATTTTAATTACACTTACAGCTATTTAATGATTATTTTGTACAAGAAAATTTTCACTAAACATTTGTAAATTGAAATTAAGCCTCAAGATAAATAACTTTTAATTTTCTTAAGGAAGTTGTTAGTTTAAATTTTCTTGAAGTTAAGATATTTTTAGATGACATCATAATATGATTGATATTAACTTAGGTTGTCAAAAAGTATTTATTTATAATTAATTTTTCTAGCATTACCTGTACTATGATTTTGCAGTAACTTTGAAATTTTGAGCATTTTTGAAATTTACCATAACTAAGTAAAATCTGATGAAATATTCCACAATATCAAAACAACAATTTTCAAATAATTAAATAAGTTAATTTTCTCTTGTTTGTTCCAGGTACATAATTATTATATTAAATTATGGGTGCTTGAAGAACTACCTCTGTGCCCACCATTTAAACCTACAATGAAGTTAATCTCATAAGTGCGGAGATATGACTTCATCTATGGTATCTTGGTTTTGTGCCAGACATGTTCAGGAACCCCAAGGCCAAGCTTTCTCAAAGAATGACCCATCTTTCCTCCTCAAGTCATTCCAATGAAACCTTAAACCAAAGTTCTGTCTTCATCTCATCTCCATATGACCTTAGCTGTTGAGTGGAACACAAACCACAAACACCTCTACCACTAACTCTCTTACTTCTCTAGTACCTACCTTAAGAGATTCATTACTGGAGTGAACACTGACATCATGCTGGATCCCACTATCATTGCTATTGCTCGCTGATATCTCAGACTGCACCAGTAGAGCCAGCCTGCCTGCCGAGTCCTTTCGTACTCTCTCGTGGTCCTCTAAATTGTCTGGTCCTATCGTGAACTTTTTCAACCGATGAGGGTCCTTAAAGAGTTCAGCAGTATATTTTCCGCATAGTTCACACTTTACCGGGAACACAGATGAGCTGGAAGAGCTGGGCGATTTAGGCGATTTGCTCGCCCTGCTCGCCCTTGCCATTGTCGGAGTTAAGTTTTCACACTCACACATTAATTCACTATAATCCTCAAATACAACTTCACTATTCTCACTTTCAAGAGAAGTTGCAGACATTGTTCTGCTTCTATCACCATTACGAAATGAAAATATCCTTGAACTTTGAGAACTTTGTGAACTACCGCTTGGAATTCTTCTTGGCGATGTTCCGACTGGTTTCGGTGTTTTCGGTTTATTGGGTTGTTCCATAGGTGGAGACTGAGCACTATGAACACTGCTGGTAGCACTACTGGTGGATTTTATACTGAGCTGATCTTCATCCGGGGTCGGTGTAATTGACTTCGCCATCGAACTCGAACTTGGGGTTCTCGATGGTGTAAGTTTATCAGTTCTTACTATAAAACTAGCCTCCATTCCTGGAGTAGAATTTGTTCGAAAAAATGCTTCCCTATCTCTTATAGGTGTGTTGCAATTTGAGTTAGGATTTGAAGATGACGGTGTTGCATTTTTAAATGCATTAGCGAAAAGATCAGCTGAAGTATGCCTTCGCCGCATGTCTTTACTTTTGTATGGAGTATTTGGTTCAGATGCCATTTTAGGGTCATTATCGTCTTTCTCTATGAACACAGAAACTGGGGGACTAGAGGAGAGTTGTGTTCTTAGTGGACTATTTGCCGGAGAATCAGATCTATTTTTACGAAACAATCCCTTCAAAGTCATTTTCTTTGAAAAGAAGTCTTTAGCAGATTCACTCTGCTTGGCAAAACTAGACAGATTAAAGTTTTCCATGCTGGATTTTCTTTTTGCCATCATTCTTTGAAAGAAATTGGTATTTTGATTAGGGCTTTGTGAAAGTCTGGATTGATTCGAGTCAGAATTTTGACTCTCATCAAGAGACGTAGTCCTTCGGTTTGAAATCACATGGTCCTTATCTTCCATAATACCAGATAATCTACACGAACCTTGTTCCTGTGCTTGTCGGAAACTGGACGTCCGCCGAGCTCTTTGCGCAACTCTCTTGATCTCTTCTTTGTCGGTATCTAACAAACTTGAACTACTATGATAGCGCACTGGTCTATTACCTCGAGACACATCATCATCTAACTCCATTTGCTCAGAATACGACAAACTTTCAGAACTTTGATTCAAAGACTGTTCGCTACTGTTCAGGGACTTAAAAGAGGAGTCAACATTCTCTTTTGAACACATGCTGGGTAATGGCAGATTTTGCTGATTATACTGATTTTGATTTGGAGAGATATTTTCTAAATTTGATTTCAACTCGTCACCTTTGTCAATCAATTCATTCCTTGTTAGAACAGTTTTCCCCACTTGCCTCCTTAAATGTGGTCTTTCTGTAATTATCTCCTTTTGTAAATCAGAATGAGGCTCTGGCAGCATTTTTGCTGGAGTCCTGTAAGGTCTGTTGTAACTAGGTTTCTGATTGGATGTTTGGTCCTGGTTACTGATGTAAATAGCCTGCTGATTGGTCAGTTGAGAAGAATCCAGTTCAGTGCCATCCATGGTTTCAATTGTGAAATGTCCATTTTTGTAAACAATCCTGGCCTCCCCGAAAGCAAGAGTTCCTGTAAAAGAACAGTAGACATTTAATGCGTATCATTTCCCCGTATATTTCTTAGATTTTTCATTACGAAAACTTGCCCATGTAATATACAGAGCTTTTTTTAGCTTTAAAAATTGAAAATTTTCAGTCGAAAAAATTTGATATTTTTCTTATTTTTGCTCAAAATATAGATTGTGGGTACACGTTAGAACCGCCTCGGCGAGGCGGTTCTAATGAGTACCCACAATCTATGTTTTGGAGCAAAAATAAGAAAAATAGGTATACCCCTGCATACCCCAGTTTTGCTATGTAAAAGTGGGGTTCAAGGGGGTATATATTACACGGACATGTTTTCGTGATGTGTTTTTTTTTGTTTATTTTGTGGTCTAAAATACCACTCAACAATTTCCCTGCACATAATAAGCAGTAATGAGGGTGTTGTAGTATCTATAGATAGATTTTCGGTTGTGTTAGAATTAAGCTCCCAGTGACCGCTTGTTGGATACTGACAAATATTTACATTTTTCTAAAACCTCCTTAGATGAACCATTAGATTTTCATCTGTGTTCATACTTCCATGAACACCATTGTGCCACGCGACGTGACGTAATCCAAATTTGACGTCAAAAAACATGAATCTCGCCAATCTGATTGGATGTTGTAAACGTCGACGCCGTTCCGCTGTTTGAACACACACTGTGTGTACATACAGTTTTGCTGGTAAATGTGACTGCCTTGGTGATTTTTCAACAAACGATAGAGAGAAATGAATGTAAATATAAGCAATGAGTTTAATTTTTCTGTTGTTCATGGAGCAGTTGCAACTGTTTCTTTAGCGATTACTTTCTTCAAACCCAGGTGAATGCATATAAAATATAAATATGGCCATTGATCCTCTAATTTTTTCTACTGCATAAAGAACCCTAGACTAAACTATAAACAGGCCTGAAATAGTTTATATTCTTATGCTCGAAAACAGAATTCAAGACAAAATGTGTTACTACAAGTTCGTAAATTTTCGTGTTACTTTTATTTCAGGAATTTTCTGTTTCTGATTTATTAGCCAGTTCTCCAATTCACGAGCCAGTACACTGGCAGTCTTTAAATCTTATAGTGACTCTTTATTAGTGAGAACTTTGAATTCGCGAAGCAACAGAGATGCGAAAATCAGTGAAAATTAAGTTCTCACGAACATTTTCAAATTTATAGTAATATTTAGAATCATGGAAAAGTCATTTATAGTTATCACCTTGTATAGCCATGATGCAACCAAATTTCTTACAGTGCAGGTTCAGCAAACATCACATGACACTTGACAAAAAGAAGTATAGTGATTGGACGCCAACAACCTACAGTGAGGCAATATTGATTTGGCATAAACCTACAGAAAACTGTTGGTTGTTACCTAATTGTTCATGCTTCCAATCACACTCCATTTCGTCACGTGTCATGTTGCATCAATCTGTGCTGTAAGAAATTTGTTGCATCATGGGTATACAGGACGGTTATAATGTTTCAACTTACACAGAAAAATTAACACATCCCCCTTTCCGAAGAAACACAGGAAAAGTAAATTATAACTCTGACTACAATGCAATATAGCCCCAAGATGTCACAATGACTGATATTCAACCAGCGTAAAATAACATTATCATCAAAAATGATATGAAAGCTATGCCCTAAGTATTAATTTTTTGTAGGAATGTAAGATCTGTCTATTTGTAAAACGGTTTTATGTAAATATCTTAAAAGCCCCGGTGAGAAATGGTGAAAAACTTCATAGAAAAATTTCAAGTTTGATCATTTTGAGCCTTCTCAAGTTCGGCTATATTTCTTCAAGTATAGCAAATTATGATGCAAGCCATCGTGAAAAGGATATAAGGATCCTTGTTCAGCTCAGAATTTTCCATTTTTTGTATTACAAAGCATTTTCTCTGCGCTGACATAAAATATATTTTTTGTCAACAAAACAACCTGACTTGACACACTCGGCTATCTGTCAAATCTTTACGGATGAATATCAACACTAAATGAGAGGTCTTAATGTTATCTATCCCTCTACATAAAAGGAATAGCAAATGATATGTTTGCAATGTGATATTTTAGAATATTTTTTTGACTTGTAAGAAAGTGTTTGTTGTTATTAGCTAAAGAACACACATTATTCAAACACATTCAGACTCAGTATGCGATGTTCAAGGCAAACATACAGGCTGTCAACTGCTCAACGTACCAGAATTTCTGAAATTGGTAAAAAAGCCTGGGTGTGTGCTTATTGGTGTATGCGCCATAAATTAAAAAAGAATACCTGTTGGGAGACTGAGGCTGCGTCTTTTGTTGGATCTGGTTACTGGTCTCTTAACTCGTGGTTCCAAGTTCGAATCATCATGACGAGCAGAGTTTGGTCCCTTGTTAGCTCTCGGTGAAACCTTGTCATCGTGAGATTCCTCGACCTCGGCTATCTCTGACAGCAACTGAAACAAAGGGAGGCAAGAATGAGTGACTTTGTTACAAACATGGGAGATAATCATGTGTTTTTGTGTTGTTTTTCTTTCTACCTGAAATGAAGAGAGATAGAATAAGGAAAATATAAGCAGGGGAGATAATCAAAAGCAATATGTCTTGGTTGGTGAACAAGGGCTGAAATGAAGGGAGACAAATATAGGTACACTGTTACAAGCATGGGATATAATCACCTGTGGTAACTGGTAGCTTCATCTCACCTTGAAATCAACGTTTTTGTATTGTGGTTTAACAATTTTCAGTCAAAATCGGGACAGACCCTTCAACAAGGGAAGAGAATCATCAAGTTGCCTAAGTCAAGGACACAACCTAGCCCTAATGGGCTTCAAACTCAGGACCTCTTGATTCAGGGCCTGGTGCTCTACCATTAGGCTTTGTGCTTCCAATATCAAAGTCTTGGCTGTCTTTAATAAATTTAGAACATTAACTTGAACCTTTGTTAAGAATTCACAATTCAAAAAGATCCTTCTTATTAGCTGTATTCAAGAAATTAATCTTATCAAAAACTGTGCTTTAACATTCAGATGTTACTTCCCTTTGACCACTTTGTGATGAATGCTCATCAGAATAGATGCTAAACATATGCGTACCGTAATGGAAATTGAATGTTACCCTCATATGAAGTGACACAAACCTTTGAATTTGTCTTTGATAACTAATTATTTCTTCTATACAAAAGACGTTTTGTCCACATGTAATTTTAGGCTGAAGTTAAGTTTGTAAAAAAATCCACACTGAGTTAGAATATGTATGTTAGTATCTCTTGTAAAATTGTAAAACTGTAAATTCAGATCATTTCTACACTGTTTTATTTTATTCATTTTCCTTTTCATTCACAAAAACAGACTGTCTTTTTAAGCCTCGCAAATGGACTAAATAGTCTTTTATTCGAAGTGAAACAATATCTGAATACTCTAGTTCTTTTCCAAAGTGTGAAAAGCCTCGTTAAAAAGGGAAGGGCACACCCAGACATTGTCTCAAAGGAAACATGATAGGACATACAGAAATCTTATTTGTTTGCTTTGCGGGTAATTGTTCACAGCATTTTGTTTTTGTCTGCTTATTTTTTCAAAATAAACTTTTTCAAAAATATTCTTTTATACCTGGGACGCTATGAAAGTCTCAAACAATTTGGACCATGATCTGGCAAACCCTGAATTTTGTTGGGTCTGATTTTACCATAGAGACTCACGCCAAGAGTTTGAAAAAGTGGGCGGGATTTTCCCTATACTTCATGTTGTAATTTTACTAGATGCTAGTAACTGATAAGCAGTCAGTCCTATAGGTAATTTGGGTCTGATTTGCATTATACTAAGGCATGTTTTCGTAATGGAGACTGTAAGTAGCTGGACATAGAGATTCATAGGCTGTGCAGACATGTAGGCTGATCTGTTCTTATGGCATAATGCACCAGTCATTTGTATCCACGGCACCCCCAGGGGCGGGGAATAGCGGGGTTTTTTAACTTTTCAAATTTTAAAGCCCTGCTAAAAGCCTGGCACTGCGGGGTCAGATTTGTGGTAAAATCCCTGCTAAAAGCCCCAGCTCCCCGGAGGCTGACAATAATGTGGAACAACAGTTGGAGGTTGTTCTGATGGAACTGAAATATGACAGAGCAGCTAGAATTTCTGCATGTAAATGTATTTGCAAATAAAATAAAGACCATAAAAGTAATTTAAAAAAATGTAAAAAATACAACAAATACCTAATTTGAATTAATGTGATTGTGTTTTGGCAGGAAATTAAAGCCCCGGCACATCCCTGGCACTGCTGGGACTAATCAGAGGTTAAATCCTGGCACTTTAACCCCGCTGTGTCCCCGCTATACAAATGACTGGTGCATAACATAGTTTCCACAGAATTTGGCTTGCAGGTAAAGTGTGGCAGTTTAAAAGCAATTCATGGCGTCCAGGAGGTACATTGAAGAGCTTTGTTTGAGACAAACCTACTACTGCAGGAGGCATGCTATATAAATTGTTACTGTTTACTTGCATGACTAAAGTGCCTACCTGCAGTGATCTGAAAAGCAATCCAGATACCATTACGAAAACTGTAATAATGCCCATGTAATATACAGATTTTTCTTAATTTGTAAAAATTGAAAATTTTCATTGGAAAATTTTGGATATTTTTCTTATTTTTTTGCTAGAAACATAGATTGTGGGTACACGTTAGAACGGTTCTAACGAGTACCCACAAGCTATGTTTTCAAGCAAAATTAAGAAAAATAGGTATACCCCTGCATACCCCAGTCTTGCTATATATAAGTGGGGTTCAGGGGGGTATACATTACATGGATATGTTTTCGTGATGCATGGCACAGACATTAACCCATATTTGATGAGTGGATTTTCCCTTCTTTATCATTTGGGTGAGTCCACTTTCATTTTTAGGGGCGTCAGGTGTGATTTTAAAATTTTATTCAATTTTTCGATGAAAATTCTCTAAGCAAACAGAATAGCCCCGGATGGGACTCCGCGTTCTGCGGCGTCACATCTGGGGCTATTCTGTTTGCCCTATGTCCCATAAAAGGGACGCTAGGCTTAAATGAGTTAATATGATTATAAACCTGCTTTATTAACTGTCTTATTTGACATTTATTTCTCTCCCTTTGATCGCTTAAATACATAATCATAATCTGCAATAAGTGGTTTGCACTTAAATTTTCATCTCTTCAGCAAATTTGATTCTGAATGCAGCAAACTCTTATCAAATGGTGTGTTGATCCTGACTGCATATATGAAAACCATGTACATTAATGTCAATGCACATATACATTTACTACATGCATAGACTATATATATATACATAATTACTTTTAAAATAGTGATAGCAGGTTTAAATTAGATTGTTCTGTTAGCATTGCATCATAATGCAAATTCAGTGCATCATAATTTCAAATATCAGTTTCATAATCTTGAGCAAATCTGTCCAATAATTTACAAATATCAAATATAACTCTATTTGCTTTCTGATCAGTTTGTGGAGTCATCAAAATAATCTGACACAAAACCAACAACATTTTAATATCCCTGAAGAGATCATCAAAAGTAAATAAAACATAAACAGTCTGGATGCAAAACATGCAGACTGAGAGCTTGGAGCCTCTCTGCATCTATTACCCTATATACCTACATGAAAAAGACTAAATGTGCTCCAATTTTTGTGTATCTATGTGTATCGTACTTACACAGTGCATATTCTCACCCACCCCTAGGGTGAGCAATTAAGATAATGGTAATGATATCTTACTATCATTTATCATCATGTGTTCATAATATAGACTGCTGACCAAGGTAAATTGTAAAACACTGACTTGACCACATAACTTGACTATGGTATAATATTTGTTAAATTTGACATTGTCTCCCTTTGACAACTTAGAAAAATTTATACAAAAACTCCCTCATACCTGCACAAATTTTGTTTGATCTGATTCTTAACATTTTTGTCATGTCTGCATTGTCTGGACATGTCCACATACCCAACAGTTTTTTGGGAATTGTGCTGTGTGTTGTCAAAAAAAAAAAAAAAAAAAAAAAAAAAAAAAAAAAAAAAAAAAAATAGCCTAAAATGCAAACCAGATGCAGGAGACCTTTGCAGTTCCACGCAAGTGCCATATATTATGCCACTTGGAGGCTCACTTTATTAAAGTGGAATATTAAACCCAGGCCTAGAAATTTTTCTGAGGACCTACTCGTCCTGTGGGGCGAGTTGTAAACAATTTTCACTCGTCCTTACTGCTGGTGCACTCGTCCTTAAAATCTGGATTTCAAAAGAGACAAAAATCATCAAAAACTAATGTCGCTGTGCTTCGACATTTTCTTGTCTACTTTCGATATCAAAATGGAAATTATCGATTATTTGACTTTTGGTGTAAGCCGTTTTATCACATGGAGATAAAACCCGGGAGGTCTTAAGTCTCGATAGTACGGCGAACCGTGAATAAAATGACCAATGCTTTACGGTATTTGGACCATGTACCGGAAATGTTCAGCTGATTTTGCATTTACGGACATTTACTGCCTCGAGTCAGTCCCGAAAATGCTACTCGTCCTGTCGGGCGAGCCAGGGTAAATTTCCACTCGCCCGTATCGAACTTTCACTCGTAAATACGAGCGGACGTGTGGATTTTTCTAGGCCTGAAACCCTCAAAGTATTTTATCGAAAGGCAAAGAAATTCTTAAGAAATTGCCAACACATGCACCAATGTTTCTGTGTCTGTGAGAAAATGCACTTCTAAAACATTTTGATGATAGATTACAAGACGAAGAATTAATCATCCGTGAAGTTAACATGCAACTCAAAAATCTACTTGCAAACATTAGGAATTGCTGGGCTGAGTTTATTCTTAAAACCAATAACCAACACTTTCGCATTTCCAGATAAAGAAATCCAGGGTAAATCAAGGTAATGACTGATCAAGGTATTTTATTTGAGTTTAAAGCCTGTCCAGGTTAAAAAATCCCCCATCTCCAAACAGCAAGCTTTTATATTGAAGTGCCAGCAGAAACAACTGCGGGGCGGCAGGGGGGGGGGGGACAACATTACAATATTTGCAGTAAATGCACTCGATGCCGACACTTTGAAATGAAACAGATTCAATGTTTGATGAAGGCATCAAGTCAATGAAGAGCAGACAGTTTTACAATAGTACACAGTGTATAAGAATCTGTAGAGCAACAGAAGCCTACAAAATTAAACAGCGCTTACAAATTTTGCTCAATACAAATTTTTCACAACTCACCACAAATTAAATACATGTATCCAGTTCACAAACATTTAAGTCACACATTAATCCACAAAACTATCCCTGAAATTATCATAGGTCTTTTATCATATTAATCCACTGATTTTCAAACATTCTTAAACTGAAGGTTTAGACCCTAAATGCTTTCTACAGACTCCCTCTCAAAACTAAACCAAGCACAACTAAACAACTCAGACAGTCTGACTCTGGTACTCTGACTGACAGCACAGCTGATATCATGAGAGATGCATGTTTATGTTGTACAGGAAGATTATTAATGTCAAAAGTGCAAACCCTTTGAAAACTGGCATATTGTAAAAATTTTGGAATGAACTGGAACACTATCTTGGGCTTAGTTAAATCATATCATGCATATTAAATTTAAAACGAAGTCAGGTGGTGATAATGGTACAGAGATTCTGGGTTTGATCCCCACTTGCGGCATTGCGTTGTGTCCTTGAGCAAAGCACATTAACTCCCCACAATACTGGTTAATACCCACGAAACAATCACACTGTCCTGGCATGACTGAAAAATTGATGACTGGGACTTTAAAAATCAATACAATCAAACACTTTGCTAAAGATTTTTTTCTAATACATGTAGTTAACTCTCTGTGGAATATACTCAAGATTATACGCTAAAGATATCTCAAGAATATTAAGAAAAATTTTACTGTCAATATAGCTGGAAATTATCGTACCTAAAACAGATACAATATTAGGAGTCAATAAAATTGTTAATTGAATGCCAAAATTTCAATTAGCAAAAACAGATAACGTATTTTAATCATAATTCATCATGAAATCTCAAACAGCTGAAAGGATATATGCTCTATGAATGATTATGATTGGTAACGATAATGATTTCATAATTTGAAGTCAAGAAGTGCTTTTAAAAAATATAGACATTATATTACAATGTAGTGCAGTTGCAGCTATACAAAAATCCAGTTTATATGAGATTTAATTCAAGGGAGACAATGCAAAAAACTTTAAATAAAATGCCAAAAGAGTTAAGTTTTGAGAGATAAACCACATTCAGGGTTTCAAACATTGAAAATGCAAAAGCATGGCTCATTTACGTCATATAAGTAAAACAATCATTTAACTTACAACTTTGCAATAGTTCCAACAAACCAGAGGACCAATGGTCCTGTAAACGCTCACCTGAGATCTGCTGCATATACCAATAAACATGTTATTAGGCCCCCGCCCATTGGGGCCTGGAGAAATAGATGGGCTGCTTGTGCCTCCAGGCAAAGCTTGTTTCACTGTTGACTGACTACCTGATTACTGGTTAACTGCTCTGGTCTGAGCTTGCCCAGGAAAAGTGGTTTCAAGTCAAATCATCTGCACCAATAAGCCTTTATGGCTTGGTTGGATGGTTGTTATATTTCAAGCACTTGTTGGATGTCATGACATCCTCATTTTGGGTAAAAGTCCCATAAAGTGGAGGCAGCGTCCCGACATGACCTTGGCTGTTGACTGGGACGTAAAGCATCAACTCAAACAAACAATAAACATGTTTGAATATTATGGTATTTAACTCCAGTGCAGGGGCAGATGAAGCCCTTGGGCCATTTTCTTTTTTCAGAATCTTCAATATTCTGTCCAATTTCCTGCTGGCTTTTCCCTTCAAATGACATTTTAACAGTTTTCCCAATTCAAATGCATAGGCAACCCATGTTGACCTTGCCATAAACTTGGTCAAGGTCATCACAGGGTCATGATTTATATATACATTGGAGTACTTTAGCCATCGATGCTTCACGCCAAGTTTCCTTGAAATCAGTCTATTGGTTTCAGAGAAGAAGATGTTTGATGGGTTTTTACCATATATGGGCATGGCGGCCATCTTTGTCATGTAACCTAGATTATTTATATACACATTGATTCCCCCATTCTATAGATGCTTCACATCTTATCTTGGCTTTGATCGGCCAAGCGGTTTCAGAGGAGAAGACGTTTGAATATTATGGATATATACATGTATATTGCTGTGGGGTGGGGGCACATGAGCCCCTAGGGTCCAATTTGTTTCAGAATCATTAATATTCAGTCCTACTTCCCATTTCCTGCAATACTTTCACTTTAAATTACATTTTAAAAGTTTTCCCCATTGAAATGCATTGGCGACATATGTTGACCTTGCCGTAAAATAGGTCAAGGTCATCACAGGGTCATGATTTATATATACATTGTAGTGCTTGAGCCATCGATGCTTCATGCCAAGTTTTGTTGAAATCGGTCCACCTGTTCTGGAGAAGAAGATTTTTGAAGGGTTTTTACCATATATGGGCATGGCGGCCATCTTGGTCATGTGACATGGATTTTTTATATACATATTTGTTACCCCTTCCTATTGATACTTCACATAAAATTTGGCTTTGATTGGCCATGTGGTTTCAGAGGAGAAGACGTTTGAATATTATGGAGATATACATGTATATTGCCCCGGGGTGGGGGCACATGAGCCCCTGGGGTCCAATATGTTTCAGAATCATTAATATTCGGTTCTACTGCCCATTTCCTGCAAGACTGTCACTTCAAATGACATTTTAAAAGTTTTCCCCATTGAAATGCATTGGCGACCTATGTTGACCTTGCCGTAAAATAGGTCAAGGTCATCACAGGGTCATGATTTATATATACATTGTAGTGCTTGAGCCATTTATGCTTCCTGTCAAGTTTCGTTGAAAACGGTCCACCGGTTCTGGAGAAGAAGATTTTTGAAGGGTTTTTACCATATATGGGCATGGCGGCCATCTTGGTCATGTGACCTGGATTATTTATATACACATTGGTTCCCCCTTCCCATAGATGCTTCATGTAAAATTTGGCTTTGATTGGCCAAGCTGTTTCAGAGAAGAAGATCTTTGAAAATGGTGGACGACGGACGGACGGACGACGGACGGACGGACGACGGAGCATGGGTATACTATAAGCTCACCTTGTGAGCCTGACGGCTCAGGTGAGCTAAAAACATTTAAATGTTATCAAATTATACCAATCTTAGATGCAGACATGTTGAAAATAAAATCAAACAAAGTTCAAAGTTTATATCCAGACTAAATTGAAATCTGAAGTGGTCAAAATGCAAACAGCTACCTAAGCTTATATTAAAGGAAGAGATGGGCTATACAAACTTTCATGAATGAAAATTGAATTTATTTGATAAGAAATGACTTACCTTATCAATGTATTTGATATGAACTGCTCAATTTAGGGATAATGTGAAAACCTACTTTTTGCACATATGCAAAAATGACCAAGATTGTTTAACAAGTAAACATACCTAGTCCACCAAGTTTCAGTCAAGTTGTTATTAAACCACTGCTTCCTCTAGGTATCAACCAGTAACCGGTACAGTTGTGCTCAAAGACGTAGCATCCAAGGAAAAGACCTCTCGCTTCAGAGTGTGTCGTGAAGATCTGCTTAATCATTTTCTATTGGAAATCAGGAAACTGTCCCACAAAACAAAACCACAAAACAAGTGCAGCACCCAAATACCCCTGCTCAGATCAAGGTAACCTTTTTCATTCACTTTAATTCCCATTCAAATTGAGATCATTTAAATAAATTAACCATTCAAATTGAATTTGCATTGATTTACAAGGGTTTCCCATTACCATATCGGAGCAACATGGCATGAAACAGGCTTTAGTCACACCATATAGACATATAATAGCTAAAACAAGACCAAGTGCACTGTATTTGCCTTTTCGTACCAAAGAATGTCTTCTTTGGATGATTTCTTCTTAAAATATCCAGAGTTAAAACACGAAGTTGGGCTATTTCAGGACTCCATTTTCCTAGGTAGCTTTAACCCATGTGGTTAACCAGTTCTCAGTGCTTTCCCTTGTATCAATAACTGATAAGTACTGAAAGAATTTGCCCTTTTGCACACCTGGAAACACTAACAAACTAGCAGAGATACAATCAAAGTCTCTGCTGCACACCTGCTATCCAGAGCTGACAGCAACCAATGCAGATGAAATCAATATAATACTCCAGTATTTACCATGTTTAAGCCTGGCGTCCTTTGTAAGGGACATAGCCCCAGATGTGACGTCGCAACATGTGGCGTCCCATCTGGGGCTATTCTGTTTTCACAGAGAAATTGCATCGAAAAATGAGATAAAAAATATAAATCACTCCTAACACCCCTAAAAATGAAAGTGGACTCACCCAATTGATAATGATGGGAGAATCCATTCGTCAAATATGGTTTAAATATGTGTCTGGGAACAACTTGCCACTGATCACTAGCATCTGTAGAAAGTTGTTCCCATACAGGTATGTTTTACCTATTGCTGTATATTGATTTCAACCATGTTGATTATTCTCAGTCGCAATGGTTGTCTCAGGATGATGATAACAAGTGTACATTTTGTTTCGTCTGACCTGGTCAGAAATCTGTGACGAGCACACATATTTTCTTGCAATGTAAGGCTGATAAATTGTATGTGCAAGAAACATTTTACAGTAAAATTGCCGTTAAGTTGAAAATTCTACTCACCCTCTTCATTGTACTTGTACTTAAACTATCACATCCATCCATTAGAATCATAGTAAATTTCCCACCTTTTCACATTTTCCGAATTGTCACAAAAAATCATGTCTACAACATCAGTTTTCCCTTTTTATGCATCAGTGAACACTAATTTGGTGTTGCACATACATCGATAAATTGTCAACATATAAATTTCAAACCATTATCATTGCAAAATCATCGTCCGTAAAAGGACAAAATATAAACACAATCTCTTTACGGGGAAATAATAACCGATGACAGTTTTATACATATTCCGATACATATTTTGGAGTCATTTTCATCTGTAACTCGTGAGTCATGCACTAATTTTGTCAGCTTATCGCTCGCCACTGCTTCCTGGAGATAAAATTCAAACACTAACACTTTTCAAATGACAATCTTAAATCGTTAACTCAAATACACTTTCAACATTCACCTTGAAACCAATGAAAGTTTTCTTGTCTGACAATCATTTCACTGCATTTTTTAATTATCTGTAATTAAAATAAATAAATGTGGTTAAAAATGGAGCAATATAAAGCATTTTAACATAAGCAGTAATTAGCATATTCCTGTGTCATTTTCAAAACAAAATAACATACTGATTCAAAATGACTCTTGAAAAGTCCAAAAATCAAACACATAGTTTCAATTTCAACACACTTCAGCATAATTCAACTCAGATGCATCCCAATAGCAGGCATTCAGAATGATATGAGCCGCCTCGTGGGAAAACAAACAATCTGCATAGGCGAAAACAAAGACGAAGCTGATCAGCGCCTTTGTTTTCGCTACTCGGATAGTACAATTTTTCTTCTACTTAACTCCAAAATTTCAAGCTTCTAGCCTGCTTCTGTAACTGTACAGGCCAGTTTGTGTCGGACCTGTTAGGAAACCACATTGTTGGTTTTCCCACGAGGTGGCTCATATCTGTAGAGTTCAATCTTACATTAACACAAATTAATTCCAGAGGAATGTACCAAGAAAATAAAAGAAAAATCTCAAGAACTAAAAGAACAACATCAGGAAAACATGTCCATGCAATGAATACCCCCTTGAACCCCACTTTTAGATTGTGGGTACTCCTTAGAACCGCCTCGCCAAGGTGGTTCTAACGTGTACCCACAATGTATGTTTTGGAGCAAAAATAAGAAAAATAGATATACCCCTGCATACCCCAGTTTTTCTATATAAATGTGGGGTTCAAGGGGGTATACAACGCATGGACATGTTTTCCTGATGAATCTCAAGAACTAAAAGAACAAGTTTATCAGAATAAGATAAGGTCAGATCTGATGATGTCCTGAATACCAACGAGAAAGCTGATAGAAATAAAACACAAAACCAATTTAGAAAAGTTTTGAACAGACAAGAAGAATCTTTGCAGACCCGGACCAGAGTGCTAAAGAAAACTTGCATTCTGCTATCACAGGAATTATATAGTCTTTCATGAATACAAAAAAAGTTTGATTCTTTGGAAGACTGTCATATAGGATAATTCTAAAACAACAGATGGTTTAAAGGCTGAAATCTGACCACATATGAGCCGCATCGTGAGAAAACCGGATTTTTGACTATGCGAAAAACAAAGGCGCAGATCAGCTTCGCAGTAACTGCGAAGCTGATCAGCGCCTTTGTTTTCGCTACACGGATAGTACAATTTCTCTTCTTCTTTAAACCGAAGTTTCAATCCTCCAGACTTTTTCTGAAACTGTACAGGCCGGTTTGTGTCAGACCTAGTCGGAAACCCCAAAGACCGGTTTTCTCGCGTTGCGGCTCATATAATGCCGGTGCAATGCCAAGAAGAATATGTCTGAAAACATTCAAAACATGGTTTCCAAGGCAACATACATACATGTCAATACACACATGTATAATGAAAAGCTTGATGCCAAGTCTTGAATAGAAGTCACACATTAGCGAATAAGCCAAACGTGCGCCGCGTGTGTTGACAAAAATGTAAAATTCAACATACGTTAGGAGCAACACTTGAATAAATTCAACGCGTGTAACAGGTGCGTTGAATACGCTTTGAACGTGTTTGGCACACATTTTAGGCATGCCAGTGTATGCTACATGGGCATTCCAATTTTATAAGATATTGCTTCAGTAGGGTATCCGTGAGACGCGCGTTGAACGTTTGCTCGTGCTAAGCATGTCTGGGAAATAACACAAACATACTCCAAAACTTTGAAATTTTTTATAGTCCAGCACACGCTAATGTGTGACAGCTAAAGCAAGTTAATAGAACAGATTAATTTTCCAAAATCCTCAGCGTGTTGAGATTTTTTCATATGCCCGGTGTAAATTTGGGTTATGCTAATGTGTGACTGCTGTTTTAGAGTGATGAGATGTGCAATGAATAGCTGTGATGATGCAGTTGTCCAGGAGCTGCATAAAATATGAAGTTGAGCATAAAATCAAAGCCCTGCCATTGAGGTACAAAAGAGTTGTGCAAAAGCAAAACCTAAATAGTAAACCAAATATTAGATCTGAAACTCATGATGTATCTCAAAACATGACCAGAAAAGCAAATGAGCCGCCGCATGGGAAAACCAACAATCAGCCTAGATGAAAACAAAGGTGCAGATCAGCTTTGCAGTACTTAACAGCTGATCAGCACCTTTGTTTTCGCTACATGGATAGTACAATGCCTCTACTTTCTAAATCCAAAATCTCCAGCCTCTTACGATTTTCTGTGACTGTACAGCCCGGTTTGTGTCGGACCTGGTTGGAACCCAAATTGTTGGTTTTCTGACGCATAGGATCAACAGCATGTATCCCTTTTGTGAGGCAAGGCTTAATGTATCATGATTCCGCTCAAAAGAATAAAGACACCAAACAAGAAAACTTTTAAATCAATCAGTGATCCGATTAAAGTTTTGAAAGAAATCAAAGAAATTGGTTGCTTTACATCTGTGGCCTTGCAAAACAGTTACATCTAAACTTTTATTTGAAATGACCAAAAGGACTCATTTAAAATACTTCAAGGAGTGTTAGAGGTCAAAAAGACTTGAAGCTTATAAAAGTTTAGGCCAATTAGATTGAAAGGGTCCTTGGACTAATAGAAACCTGAGGGTCACCTTGATTCTGCCATCTAATTAAGGCCAACATTTGAAATTGTTAGTTTCCTGTGCTATTTCTTTCCCCAATTGATAATGTAAGAGAAAGTGCTATTTCTTTCCTCAATCGATAATGTAAGAGAAAGTGAGCCTTTCTTATGAAACAGTGAAAACTTTTTAACGAGACAAAACAGCACCAACAGTGACGTGTCCCATTCGAAAAAAAATGTGATTGATTCTTTTTCAAGCAGTGTTTGGTGAGAGAATGTGCACTAAATAGTGGTAATCTGTATCCAGGAGGCTTGCATGGAAATAGTGTGGCTAGGATAATTGACTGCCCTTATCAGACAAAAAAGTATTTCATGATTGCTTTAAACTCAACAAGACAATGTAGGCACTATAATAGCAAACAAATTCTTTTTTTGGATGGCCTTACATGATTCGTCTTGTACTGTCTTCATTACAACACAATAAAGCATCTTAATAAAAGCTCTTGTGCAGACTGAGGGATCATGCATATTTGAACATCTTGTTGTGAAGATACAAACAAATCAATAGAATTCTCTCTGAAAGTCTTGCATGCTCTGTAATATCAGACTTGAAATAAACATTCTGAATAACTACTAAAATTACAACAAAACTATTTCCTGAAAACTGAAGATAGTGATTGTTGGTACATGTATTTATGCATGAATCGAAATTTTAGTTTTCAAGGATCTGATACTAATCATTGACTTAAATTTTGGAGATTGACCTGGTAGCATCATTTCAATCATCCCTGTCGTATGGTTGGTCTTTTAACATTTTGCTTTGCATTTTATAGCTCTAGAATCACCCCCGTCCTATGGCTGGTCTTTTAGAATAATTTTCTTTGCATTTTATAGAGAATCAATATTCTTACCCTAAATCATACAACATTGCTGCACTTAAAGTGCAATAAACTTCATAACATCCTTACAAAATCGATAAGAATTTGCAGTGAATAAGTTTGAAAGTTTAAATTTACACAGACATGCATTCTGAAATCATTTGCCATAAACTTTCTTAAACTGCAAGTCAAAGAAGTTTATAAAGTTGCCGGTATGCATAATTTTTGTACAGAGATTATTTTTTATTTGTTTGCTTTTATTTCCATAGTAAATGATGCTAATGCACCAGTCATTTGTAAACCCCACCGCCCCTACGGGGAAGGGTGTGGGATAGCCAGGCTAAAGTGAGGGGCAATTACTTTTCGAGTAACCCCGCAATGCGGGGGAAATGACCGGGTTTTGACATTAGAATCCTTATCCCAGGGAGATTTTCTATTGCAAAGGGCGGGACAAAGAGCAAAGTTTTGACCTCCAGTTTGCCCCCTGGGGTGGGGCTTATAGCAGGGCACTGAAACTGAAAAGTCATGATCCCCGCCCTTCCCCATAAGGGAGCAGTGGTTACTAATGACTGGTGCAGTCATCAGCCAGCAGCACTCATTTCCTGTTATGGCCTAGTAAGTGTATATGAGCATTTCACCAGAACTCATTGCACATTCTTTCACCATCAACTGATAATTAGCAAAACATTACGAAAACAGGCTCTCGAATGTAATATACAGAGTTTCTTTAATTGTCAAAATTGAACATTTTCATTAGAAAACTTTTGACATTTTTCTTATTTTTGCTCAAAACATACACAGAGATTGTGGGTACACGTTAGAACTGCCTCGCTGAGGCAGTTCTAACAAGTACCCACAATCTATGTTTTAAGCAAAAATATTAAAACCTTCAAAATTTTTCTGATGTAATATTCAATTTTTACAGGTGAAAAAAACATGGGTGGATCCAAAAAGGGGTACAGGGGGTCCGGACCCCCCTGGAATTGCCAGATTATTAATTTTTGCCATGTTGAGATTTTCTGTCAGACCCCTTCCCCGAGAAAATTTTCTGGATCCATGCATGAAAAATCTCTGTATTTTGCAAGTTTTTGTACTGATATGAGCATTTTGATCAGAACTCAGGGCACATTCTTTCACCATCAACTGATAACTAGCAAAACAATCGTTACGAAAACATGCCCATTCAATAAACACGGCTAACAAACCTTTAAATGCGTAACCGCGGTTAAGAAAAGAAATCCGATTCATGTCCTTCCGGTTTCGCATCAGATGACCAACAAAAGGTAAACAAACTTTTGCAGCTCGTGTTTCCGAGTAAAACATTTCGATTCGAAGACAAATATTATAATTCTCTCAATGCTATTTTATTAGTTAGACATTGTTATATTTGGACCCCAAAGGATTTCCAGAATTTTTTCTTTATAATCATAATTTTTATTCCCTACCCCAAAACACATGTTGGGATTGCATTGTACACGACGAAAATGTGGGTCAGTCGCAGGGATATTTTTAGATTTCCGCTCATTACGTCCATATTAACGGAAAGCAATACAGTGCGCAGATGAGTTTAACATTGTGTGAGGTCTGGTGACAGTTTCGTTGCCTCTGGCCAATGCATTCTATGCATATATGGTTAAAAGCTGTGTCAACATTTCGGTTACGAATTTAATCATTAGAATGATAGCAATATAAATTATAGTCATTATAGAACACATATATTAAAGTTTTTGTTTTTGTTAATTGTTTTACGCTGAAGATTATTGTCACATTCTCTCGTCCTTTCTTAATAGTTGCTTACTCAAATTTGGTGTGTTTGTGATATTTGCAGTGAAAATGTTTGATATAAAATTATACAAACTGTCTATGAAATACATGTAATACAATAGTTCACATGCACGATATTCCTGTTCATGAAGACGATTTTACAGCATTCTGTATACTTTAATTTGTTTTTTCTTGGTTTTATTTCTTTCAAAACGCTTTACAGGGAAATAAATACTATAACTTGAACAGGTTGAGGTTTTCAAACGTATCTTGAAATATATCCTTCATATTTTAATGATTAAATGCGTACCCATCTTTTCCTTCCTTTCAAATCGATAATGACGGGCACTAACACAACGAAATACTGGCACAGACATCAGATGCAATTTAGTTAATACATATCTGTAAAATTGTCGTGGAACAATCACTAAAATTTGATATTTACCAGCAAATTGTCCAATTTTTAGTTGTATCCCCTGCGAAAATGAGTTCTTAATTCAAGAACTGTTCTTGAACTGTTCTTAAGAGTTCTTAATCTGTTCATAAAGAATTTCAAGAACATTTGTACTTGAACTGTGCAAGAACACATGCTAAGAACAGTTCATGAACTTTTTAAGAACTCCTCAAGTTCTTAAATTGCTCTTAAATAGTTCTTGGACGTTTTAAGGACTTTTGTTGAACAACTTGTCATTTAAGATGTTCTTGAACTGTTCTTAAAGTTGTTCTTGAATGTTTTAAGGACTTTTCTTGAACAACTTGTTGACTATGTTGTTCTTGAACTGTTCTTGAATTTGTTCTTGATTTATTTCAAAGACTTTCCTTGAACAATGCTTATGACAATCAAAGACTTTTCTTGAACTTCATTTCTAAAAATGATTTTTTCTCATGATTTTTTTTTCTTCAAATAAAGCATCTTTTTAAATGAAAAATGCTGCATATTAAAGGTTTTGATAGATAAACTGTCTTAGTGATTTAACAAAAACAAAACTACTGACATTGACGATTTTAAAATATGGGCCTCATTGCCAGAAGACCTGTCTTCAGGCTTGTTTGACTTAGGCAAGACTCCCAGACACTGCAGCCTTAAAGAAACCAACTTTGGTCTGGCATGATTTCTGTCAATTTCTGAACGAGCTGGTTTGAGAACAGTTCATGAACAGTTCAAGAACCTGATTGTAGGGGCAATAATAACATTTCAGTAGAGTTATCAAAGGGCAATAATAACATTTTATTAGAGTGATCCCCCTTTCAAACTCTTTTTTTGGAGCCAAAAGACACATTCTCTGAGCTGACCAGTAAGTTCTTTATTTTCTTTTTATTAGTTGTCAACTTTGGAATTTTCAAAGCTAAAATTTTATGAAGATGATTAGTTGTATGTTAAGGATTGATTGAATATAAATATTTGCTAAGCTGAGCTAACCAGCACTTAAATTCTTAAAGTTCAACACCCCACCCACTTGCATGCACCTATTTCCCAGAGTAATTTCTTATCTAGTCCTAAATCAAATACATTTTTTAAAAGTAAGCATGTTTATTAAGTTCTCACCGATACTGTTTTATGACATGTGCTATCTGTGTTTGCATTCTTTTATTCTGCAGTGCCTGAGATCTGAAAGTCCGGACTCGCCGAACATGCTTTTACCATGTGCTTGTTTAAGAACACTTCTTGAACTGTTCAAGAATAGTTCAAGAAAAAAATTATTGAAAGGTTCATGAACTGCTCTTAAAGTGTTCAAGAACAGTTCAAGTTCATTTTAAGAAATGTTAAATCGGACAAATTTTTAAGAACCGTTATTCAAGAAAAGTTCTTGAAAGCTGTTCTTAACTGGTTCAAGAACAATTCAAGAACAATTAGTCTTGAAAAGTTCTTAAAACTGTTCTTGAATTGTTTAAGAACTTTTGTTCTTAAGCAGTTCAGGAACATTAGTTCTTGAACTGTTCAAGAACAGTCCTTTAAGAACTTTTTAAGAATATCGGTTCTTACAAATTTGTCCGATTTAACATTTCTTAAAGTGTACATGAACTGTTCTTGTACACTTTAAGAATGGTTCATGTCCATTTCTTGAACAATGTTCTTGAACAGTGAAAGAACTTTTCATGAACTGTTCTTAAAAATTTCGCAGGGGATTTCGCCGACTTTGGCCTTGTTGGAACACCAGGTTCGAAGAAGGGAATTATTAACTCAAAGACCATCAAATTATTTTGCGAGCTACTTTGGTGCTGAGTTACAATAGTAAATAAGTGACAAAATAGCATTCATAGATAATCGATATATTTCTGTACTAAAATATAATCATCAATCGATCCTGGTAGTGTATGTTTTGTTTACCTTTTCTTGGTCTTCATATGCGGAACCGGAAGGGCGTGAATCGGATTTTCATTCTTAACCGGCGGTTACGCATTTAAAGGTTTGTTAGCCGTGATATAGAGATTTTTAAAGTTGTAAAAAAATGAAAATTAGTGGATTTTTTTTAATTTTTTTTTTATTTTTGCTCAAAACATAGATTGTTGCTACACATTAGGACCGCCACTGTTATGCACCAGTCATTTGTAACCACTGCTCCCCCACCTACGGGGCAGGGTGGGGGATAGCCGGGCTAAAGTGCGGGGCAATTACTTTTCAAGTGTCTCCGCAGTGCAGGGGAAACGACAGGGTTTTGACATTAGGATTATTACCCCAGGGAGATTTTCTTTTGCGAAGGGTGGGACAAAGAGCAAAGTTTTGACTTCCAGTTTGCCCCCTGGGGGTGGGGCTTATAGCAGGGCACTGAAAGCTGAAAAGTCATAATCCCCGCCCTTCCCCGTAGGTGGGGGAGCAGTGGTTACAAATGACTGGTGCATTAGGACCGCCTCTGGCGGTCCTTACATGTACCCACAATCTAAGCTTTAGAGCAAAAATAAGAAAAATAGGTATACCCCTGCAAACCCCAGTAACCTGCACAATAACAGATGTTTCGAGTATAACTGCACAAATACAGGAATGGTGTTTTGTTATCCTTTTCTTTTCAAATCTACCTTTATCCTATGCAGCTGACTTTATAAAATCTTGAAGCCTGTGGGCTAGGCATTTTATACAATACAATAATTCAGATGATAATATGGTATTGAAAGTTTCTTTTAAAAGAGATGTGAGATAATTATTTCCTTCCTCAATTACCCAACACCTGAACAAAACACCTTTCAACAAAAAAACCTTTCAACAGCTAACAACAACAGAACACTTTTCAAAACACCATAAGTCAGAAAGATGATCTAACTTAGATTTTACATCCTCTTTTCACATGTTGAATAAAACTGACTGACAAAAACAACATAATTTGAGCCACATCGTGAGAAAACCGGATTTTTGCCTAGGCGAAAACAAAGGCGCAGATCAGCTTCGCGGTAACCGCGAAGCTGATCAGCGCCTTTGTTTTCGCTACACAGATAGTACAATTTCTCTTCTTCTTAAATCCGAAATTTCAAGCTTCTAGCCTGCTTCTGTAACTGTACAGGTTTGTTTGTGTCAGACCTGGTCGTAAACCCCGAAGACCGGTTTTCTCGCGTCGAGGCTCATTTTATCCATTAATGATGCACCTTTTTAAAAGAGACTTAAAATAAAATTCTCCAGTTTGAAATTAGTTTATTAAACTGTAATATCAGAATTTTAAAGAAGTATTAAGAGAAAACTGAACACTTGATCCTAAATCAACTTAAAATCACTTCTAAAATGTCTTATAATCAAACAGTGATATGAATCCCATCAAATGTATATTAAAATCCAAATCACAGAAATAAAATTCAACACACAGAGGCCATAGAAACACACATGGAAGCCAAAAACGAATCTCCATAAATCGCAAATCCCTCCCAACACAAACACACTTTTCAAATTTCCCTATGATAACCGTTTTCAAGTCAAAAATCAATATGGTTAATACAGGTAACAAAAGATACTGGCAGACAAAATCCCTTTATTTCACCTGGCCGACAGGGTTATTACCTGTCTCACGTACCATAATTATCCACAAATTTTTTAGCAATACAGATACTTAATTTTTCTTTTTATATTTATAACAAAACTGAGATTTCTAGCACATTATATACAAGTTGAAGATACAAAATATTGTGTGTTTTTTTATCTAGTAATTTTACCTAGTTTAACATGTTTAAGATTCACGAAAATCTAAAATTTGCAAGAAATCACGAATGCATGAAATTTTAGAGTTTTACGAAAAGTGCAGTGACTTTGTTTTGGTTAAGGGTTTATTTGACTGTGGGGATGAGTCATAAATTTTCAAATCCACACAGCTAAAATGTGTACACAACTCTGATATAGATGGGGATTTTTGATAAAAATAAAGTCAGGGGCCTGTCATCACAAATTAAGATTTGAATGATAACATTAATTGATGCATGAACAATAAGGTCATCAGGAAAACATGTCCTTGAAATGTATACCCCCTTAAACCCCACTTTTATATAGCGAAACTGGGGTATGGAGGGGAATACCTATTTTTTCTTATTTTTGCTCCAAAACATAGATTGTGGGTACACGTTAGAACCGCCTCGCCGAGGCGGTTCTAAAGTGTACCCACAATCTATGTTTTGAGCAAAAATAAGAAAAATATCATTTTTTTTCTACTGAATTTTTTCAATTTTTACAACCGAAAAATTCTCTGTATATTGCATGGGCATGTTTTCGTAATGTGATAATTTGAATATTAAAGACACATATGCACAAACATATATGCAACAGAAAGAAATTTTTAAATAGCTTCAGAAGATGTATTTTTTTAACATTTTAAAAAGAAAATTTGAACATCAAGGTTTTCCATCAGGAAAACATGTCCGTGCAATATGTACCCCCTTAAACCCCACTTTTATATAGTAAAACTGGGGTTTGCAGGGGTATACCTATTTTTCTTATTTTTGTTCCAAAACATAGATTGTGGGTACTCGTTAGAACCGCCTCGCCGAGGCGGTTCTAACGTGTACCCACAATCTATGTTTTGAGCAAAACTAAGAAAAATATCAAACTTTTTCAGATGAAAATTTTCATTTTTTAAAGCTAAAAAATCTCTGTATATTGCATGGGCAAGTTTTCGTAATGATGTTACACTGATCTGAATGTTAGTATGTAGTCATTTATTTAACCCATATACGACTGGACTTTCCCACTGTTATCATTTGGACGAGTCCACTTTCATTTTTAGGTGAATCAGGAGTGATTTTAAATGATTATTCACTTTTTCGGTAAATTTTAACTAAGCAAACAGAATAGCCCCAGATGGGACGCCACGTTCTGCGGCGTCACATCTGGGGCTATACTGTTCGCCTATGTCCCACAAAAGGGATGCCAGGCTTAAATGAGTTAATTTTAATGTACATGTTAGTGTAGCCTTAAGCAACAGGAAAGATATTTATATAATTTCCATGTTCAAAACTACGAATTGATATCTTTAGAAGAAAAAAAGAGAAAAACTGAAGAAAAGTCATCACAAAATTGTCATTTACATAATAATTATTTGCATCCATGTTTACACATTTATTTGCATACTGATTACTTATACTGTTAAACTGTGTGGGAAAATGCTATATTAAGATGATCTTAAGTCACACAAGAAGTCAACAAGTCAATATTTATGATAATATTCAAATTAGACCATGTCTTCTGACCAATTTGATAGGGACACTTCATGTGAAAATGTACCATTCAAATCAACCGTTCAACATAAATTATAGCTCAATTTTCAAATACCTGCATTGAAAATTTTCCCTATGGATAACAGGTATCATTTTTTTCATATGACTTACAAATTCTTATCATTTGATTTTTTTTCTTCAGGTCATAACTAAAACTAGCCAGGAGGGGTGTGTGACCTGTGTATTAAAGATATCGACAGGTCACTGAATTTAATCAGGGGAAAACATGGTTTTAGGCTTAGGACATAACCAAATCTGTCCATGAAGAAGAAATCCAAGAGTCAGTATTTAAAAAATAATTGGTATGGTAAAAAAAACTAATTTGGCTGAAGACAAAGATCAGACTGTCTAAAAAGTATTAAATAAAGAGGCTATTTTTTCACCTGCAATGATCTTCCTCAAGAGGTTATCAATAACATCAAAGGTGGTGATCATTTGCCAATTTGACAAGATTTATGATCCTTTTGGTAGGTAATAGCCACTTGTGAAAGTAATAAACTGCTGATATTGGTGTGAATCTGGGTCTGTTATTATCTTAGATTACACTACTGTAAACCACTAAAATATAGAAACCATAAACACTCATTGGAGTGGTGACTAGAGGCTGGATTCATCTGGCAACAACCTACAGGCTACAGCAACAAGTTAATTGTCTTGCTGTGAGTTGCATCCAAATCAAATTAATCAATCCATTTTCCAATCACAACACGCCATTTTGTCATTTGTCATGCGATATTGCATCAATCTGCGAAGTAAGAAACGCGGTTGCATCGACAGTATACAAAATGATAAAACTAAGCAATGCTCATGAGCAAGTCATGAGACACTCTCACAAACTTCTCACTTCTATGGCAGTCTTCATGAAAAGTACCGGTCTGTCGGTCAAAACTGGCGAAATTTCATTCTGTCTGACAAAATATTTTATTCTGTCAGACAATGTCTGGCAAAAATTACCAAAATTTTGTCATTTGTCATGTGATATTGCATCAATCTGTGCAGTAAGAAACATGGTTGCATCAACAGTATACAGATGATAAAACTTAAGCAATGCTCATGAGAAAGGCATGAGACACTCTCACAAATTTCACAATCATTAGGATATGATGTTGCATCTACCACTTAGATCTATAAGTAATGGACTAATTGGACATAAACGCTCGGAACAGAGTCACATTGACCCGCTACCTTTAAAAATGTTCTGATTTACCACTAGAATCTGTAGTTAAATGCAAATGAAATTGATACCAAACTGCAAGTAAATTTATACATTACTAAAACACGCCCATGCAATATACAGACATTTTTTAAGTTTTAAAAATTGAAAATTTTCAGTTGAAAAATATTGATATTTTTCTTATTTTTGCTCATGACATAGATTATGGGTACATGTTAGAACCGCCTCGCTGAGGCGGTTCTAAAGAGTACCCACAATCTATGTTTTGGAGCAAAAATAAGAAAAATAGGTACACCCCTGCATACCATAATTTTGCTATATAAAAGTGGGGTATACGGGGGTATATATTACACGGACATGTTATGAATGAAAGCTAAATTTTAGCGCTGTACACAAATAAAATAATCTGAATATCGTAGATCTAAGATTTTGCATACTTTACGCTTTTTTGTTTCCTTGTTTGTTTGAACTGATGCATTACGTCCCAGTCAACAGCAACGGTAATGCCAGGACGTTGCCTCCATAAAATGGGCCTTTTACCCAACATTAGGATGTCATGACACACATGTGCTTCAGAAATATAACCACCCAACTAGGCCAATAAAGTTTATTTGATTAAACCACATTTCTTGGGCAGGCTCAGACATGAGTGGTTAACCAGTAATCAGATAGTTATTCAGTAGATTAGAAGCTTTGCCTGGAGACACACATTATGAAAACTTGTCCATGCAATAAACAGGGATTTTTTTCACTTGTAAAAGGCCTAGGGGATTTAAGGCCTGATTTCGGCCTCATGTGTTGATAAAAAACTGAATTTTGGAATTTTGAGGAGAAACGTATTGCAAATAGCAGGTATAGGTCCCTGCTTATATACTCTAGCACAACTATCACATTCAAATTACACATGTTGCCATGGCAACGCTCCGAAAACCATAGAAATATCACTTTTTGCAATTTTGGGTCTATTTTTCACCATTCAACATCATTTTCAACTACCGGCCCACGCGACGAACAATTTCTTATTGTTAAATAATTATGAAGTATCGTCCAGAGATATTGTATGCTAAGTATAATTTTGTTCGGAGTGTGGGCTGGCACTTAAAAATTAAAAACTGTGTTCAGAAATTGTCAAAAATAGACCAAAAAGTGCTGAATGTGCTCTGTCTATGGTTCTTCTGGGCGTTGCCATGGCAACGCTTGTAGGATAAATGAAATACTTGTTCTTGTTTTAAATAGAGGAGACATATGGCTGTTTTATGGAAAAGTTTTCTCATCTAAATTTCAAAATTTATTTTTTAGCAAAATCTGAGGCCAAAATCAGGCGTTAAATGCCCTACTTCTTTGAAAATTTCATTAGAAAAAATTGGATATTTTTCTTATTTGTGCTCAAAACATAGATTGTGGGCACACGTTAGAACCGCCTCGCCGAGGCGGTTCTAACGAGTACCCACATCTATTTTTTTGAGCAAAAATAAGAAAAACAGGTATACCCCTGCATACCCCAGTTTTGCTATATAAAAGTGGGGTTTAAGGGGGTATTCATTGCACGGACATGTTTTCCTGATGCAGGCAGCCCATATATTTCTCCTAGGCCCCAATGGGAATTGGGTTTTAAGACATTGATTGGGTGAATACACAGATACGCTGCTTACCTGCAGCACTAAATTAAAACATAAATCAATTTTATCACAATAACTTCAAGAAAAATATGACATATATAGGATATGGGACCTACTTCCAAAACCAGGTTGATTTTAAAAGCTTTTACTTGTATCGAAGTTTCGTTAGAAACGAATCCTCAGGGAAATATTTTATTTGAATGCGTGGGAAATCTTACACGGGATAATTTTTATCTTATCTCTTTAAGATTTCGTCTCCTTTGTCACGTAAAAATGTATTTTAGGAAAGACGGCAAACTGAAAGTTCGCGCTCAAGTTTCCAAAGCTGCGAGGTGGAGAACTCTTTTCTAGAAATTACACCTGCAACTGCAGTTAGGCTAATTGCCGGTATCGACTGGGTAAACCGGCATTCATTCATCCGGCATTATTATCCAAATAATGGTTTAATTAATCAACTTCAAATAGGAAATGATCCGCTTCGGGGCGGTAATCCGAGACACTGGCTATCCGCTCGACGGTCGTGATCCGAGAAGCCTCCTTGGTGCAGTGATTCAGCCTTGTAATCCATTGGAAGCGACTCGAGATAGCCGAGTGGTTAGCGCACTGGCTTCTTGTGCTAGAGGTCCCGGGTTCGATCCCCGCCGGCGGCGAGGAAAATTTGTTGGTCCGAACTTGCTTCCCTTCGTGTCATTTGCAGGAATGACATGATACAGTGCGCCGTCCTTCGGATCGGGACGTTAACTGGAGGCCCCCTGTGCAGGGACAGTCATCCCCTGTGCAGGTTAAAGATCCCTACACAGGTTCTATCCTCATGCATGTAGGCTCATCCTGCAAACACACCGGAGTGTACAATGTACACCTCCCAAGAATAATCAGAAATTGATTGATGGGAGTAACAGGAAAACAAAACAAAGGGGTCGCAGGTTCGATCAATCATCCCTTGACAATATTTTCCAGGACAGACAACCAACTGTGATTCTGCTGTACCTTGCGGCAGATAGAATTTGTTACAACAAAGTTTGCAACGCGCCATCCATAACTCGAGTATAACTACGGAAGCGAGGTAGCCGAGTGGTTAGCGCATTGGCTTCTTGTGCTAGAGGTCCCGGGTTCGATCCCCGCCGGCGGCGAGGAAAATTTGTTGGTTCGAACACGCTTCCCTTCGTGTCATTTGCAGGAATGACATGATACAGTGCGCCGTCCTTCGGATAGGGACGTTAACTGGAGCCCTCCCCCCCCCCCCCCCCCCCTGTGCAGGGACAGTCACCCACTGTGCAGGTTAAAGATCCCTACACAGGTTCTATCCTCATGCATGTAGGCTCATCCTGCAAACACACTGGAGTGTACAATGTACACCTCCCAAGAATAATCAGAAATTGATTGATGGGAGTAACAAGAAAACAAACAAACAAAAACGGACAACCTGCGAGAAATACCACGTATAACAGTACACCTGAAGATTACTACAGACAGTACACCTGAAGATTACTACAGAGACGTATTCAGCAAACTTCTAGTTTCACTTAACCAAAAGGCAATGGACCCAACATGTTTGTTGTTTAATGCTAGTGCAGAGACTTTGAGTCACTTTCTGTAAGACTGTGCCATCCTCGAGGCAGCTAATTCATAGAGACAGCAAGCGTCTAAAAGACAGCGGTATACATTGCAATAATGAGATCTTAATCCTGTTATTTTCTTTCTTTCTTTTTTTTTCTTTCTTTCTTTCTTTCTTTTTCTTCTTTCTTTCTTTCTTTCTTTCTTTCTTCAGATACTGAGTCGATCAATTTCTGATCGGAAGTGTCTCGGCGTCCGGTACCGGACGAATTAGGCTAGAGTCTCCGCGTCCGGCAATGCCGGACACCGAGCCTATCCTCACTGGAATGGCTCCGTGTCCGGCACTACATTTTCCTACCAGTTTCTTGGTTGTAAGTAGTAAAAAGTACAAATAATTTGATTACTATCAATACAGTTTGAAGAATAAATATTTTTTCATTCGTGTTCCGCCATTTTGAAATGGGGATGTAACTCTTAATTTGTTTATGTCTTGTGTAAAGATGAATCTGTAGCGAATTCAATATCATGTTGCATTTTGGTTGTTGAATAAAAAATATTAATCTTGTTGTTGTTTTTTATCAAATATAATTATCTATCAAATAAGTTCTTTAAGCCCATGTATTTAACCTTGCGTTATTAAAATGATGCCAATTAGCCTCTTCTCATCTTTAAGGTAGCTATAGCAAGCTAACCGCGAATTGCGCGCCTCTTTTGTTCCTTTTGAAATGATCTCCGACAATAAACGACCGTTCTCAAGTAAAACAAACAAACAATATAATTACGTAAGTTAGAAAACAATTCATCCATTAAGATGTGCAATGCAAAAATAAATTATGTTGTCTCTGTTTTTGACCAGATCAGACACAAACCGGTGATCATGCAGCTTATATGAACGTACGGCCTATGATTAAAACATGTATATAATATTTAGTGGTCTATTTTCCACACAAGTATAAAACTAACCTTGTTTTATCATGTTGAACTTCGACCAGATTAGACACTAATCGGCTAGTATGCATAGGCAACATAGAAGCATTCCATTTGCCGTTTATATGACCTATTTGATTAGAACGAACGATCTATGTCTAACACATGCATATAATGTTTAAGGATGCAGGACATTTCGTCTAAAACCATTTCGTCTAAATGCCATTTCGCCTAAAAGCCATTTAAATAACGTTGTTATCATAAAAAATGTTTTATTTGATTTTCGACCAGATCAGACACAAACCGGCTAGTATGCATAGACAAAATAGAAGCATTCCATTTGCCGGTTATATGACCTACATGTACATTAATAGAACGTAGGATCTATGTTTAACACATGTATGTATATAATGTTTAAATAAAGGTGGCAATCACTCTCTTGCATTTGGCAAAAGTTAATTACATGTAGCATGTACACGGGTATATAAGTTTTATGAATTTTGATCCAAAACATAGATTATGGGTACTCATTTAAGAACCGCTTCGGCGAAGCGGTTCTAACGTGTACCCACAATCAATGTTTTCAGCTTTAATATGCATAAATCTAATTTTACATAATTAGTCTCACGCTAAACTTTGATCAAATCCTGTATGAAAAACAACCTTTATGAGAATCACTTTTCATTTAATATAGTAATCATCATTAACAATTGTGACTAAGTCAAATAATCAATGTATCTTCTACTTTTTGCTGATTAAAAATGTTTTACCAGCCTTTACCATTTAGCTTATACGGATCAGCGCACAAATATCTTATATTTCTGTGTCACTAGCCTTTATATCAAACGGCATACTGCGATTGGACAAATAGTCACTGTAAAAATCCAATATGGCGGCGTTCGATGTGAAAAATATCTAGCGAATTCATTTTGTGACACATTAACCGGTATTAATCTGATTTATGTTTCTTTTGTTATCATTTACTACCAGGAAACTTGTAAGAAAAATGTAGTGCCGGACACGGAGCCATTCCAGTGATGATAGGCTCGGTGTCCGGCATTGCCGGACGCGGAGACTCTAGCCTAATTCGTCCGGTACCGGACGCCGAGACACTTCCTTTCTGATCATCACACCAGGTGTGGGGTGGGTGGCTAAATTTTGAATTTAGCAAAATAGGGGGAAACATTCGGGATGGGCCATTAAAACTATTTACAAGAAGCTAGACAGAGGCATACTAAAACGTATACATCTGGATCCTTGGTTTAAATAGGAGCCTTAAATTCTTCCGTGGTCTTAGATGAGGAAGACTATTCCGCAATGGAATAGTCCTTGTAATTGCATGAGATGTTCTGGTATGTCTTAGTCTGGGTGCCGGGGTCAGATATCTATCTTTGTCAAGAGACACTGTACCGTAGTGAATCTTGTAAAAGAAATTTAAGGAAGACTTTAGCCTGCGGCCAATCAAGTTCATCGACGCTACTGGTATAACGCTATCGCCTGCAGATTTACCTGGCTGCTGCACTTTCTCCCAGTAGTATCTACTTGCAACATCCTTGCCGAGTACGTCGTAGCTGGGTACGGTTTAATATCATTGCCCAGTACGGTAAAAGCTATTTTAAGCTAATTATAAATAGAATCGTTAAAAAGCTATTTATAAATAAAATCGTTTAGATATATTGACAGTGTAACTTACATAATGAGTACCTTTGATGGTCCAATTTTACATGTATATAGATTTTTTATTTTTGTTTTCATTTAATTACGTTCAAGTTTAAAATTCATTGTCAAGAAGATTAAATATTATTGTATTCTGCAGACCCTTAAACCCACTTGTATAAAGTAAAACTTAAAATTGAAGGGTATATATATTTTATTTTATTTTATTTTGGCCGACAAGAGATAGTCTAGCAGATATGCATTTTTATACAGTCGTGACAGTGAGTTTGGCGTTTTTGTGGATTAACGCCCCAGTCAACGATGTTTCAGTCACTGTCATGTCTAGCAAGAGCTCAAGTTTTTAACAGTGTTAAAGATTCAACGTGTTTTGTGAAAGGTCTCATACCTGCTATCCATTTGGGTTCTCACCCAAAGACCTTTTCGTTCTGAGTCCGATCATCGACCGATAGGCGACCGCGCTACCCTGAACGAACAATTTAAATAAAATGTTTTTCCAACATGCAAAATTTAATGATTAAAGATTTGGGTGCCCATTAAGTGTTTTGATTGTTTATCTGTCTGTTTGTTTGTTTGTTTGTTTGTTTGTATCAAGGGTTAACGAGGGAGTCAACAAATTTTCAGTCATGTCGGCAAAGCGGCAATGTTCCATGGGTATAAGACAGTCATGGGCCAATGTGTCTGCTCAATGACACAACACGGCAGCCCAAGTGGGGATCGAACACAGGCCCTCTCGATTTGGAGTTAGTTGGTCTACCGCTAGGCCGTGCTATCCTGAGTGACGTGGAGTCTATTTCTAAAGCCATGTTCATGTGCAACATTTGAACTCGGGTGTATTTTTGCACACTGGATGTAAATTTGAACCCCGGGTGTATGGTATGCCATGAAAACTACACCCTGCAAAACTACACTCTGGTGCAAATTTTCTCCTACTTTCCAGGTGGAGCAAATTGAATTGCAGCCGGGTGTATTTTTGCACCCGTGTGTATTGTGTGTATATGAACGCAAAACGCTTAATCGTTACACTTTTTTGTTTGTTTGAATTGATACTTTACGTCCCAGACAATAGCTTAGGTCATATCTGGAGATTGTATCCACTTTATGGGCCTTTCACTCAAAGTTAGGATGTCATGACATCCAAAAATGCTAAAGATATAACCACACAGCTAAGCCAATAAGGCTTATAGGTATGACCAGTTTGACTTGAAACCATTTTTCTTGGGCAGGCTCAAGCCGCAGCGGTTTACCAGTAGTCAGATTACCAGTCAGTAGCGAACATGCTTTGCCTGAGGCACAAACAGCCCATCTACATCAAATGACCTCTGCTAATAATTAGCATTTTAGTCAAAATTTAATGTCAAAACCAGGCGAATATGAACATGAGCTCGCTGCATATGGCCGCCACACAAGCGGATGAAAAATTACACCCGGTTGCAAATACAGCATATGAACACGGCTTTAGATTGTAATTTAGTACTGCAGATCTATTGAACAGCGAAAGACAACGTGTTTGTCCTAAACACCGCGCTTTTCATTGTTGGCATGTAGTATAGTATGCCATATAGGCTATCTGAGCCTAAAGTAGCCTAAACACCCATTTTCACTGCTCTTAAAGGATCTAAGTTTTATATTTATATTCTATAATGGAGAACTATCAGTGGTTTAAGGGTGATGTCGTAACAATGTCCCCGGTAGACATATACAGTGTCATTCTCTTCAGCATCGTCCCCAGTAGGGATCTACAACACCATTCCCTACCATTCCGTCCCCAGTAGAGATCTATCGCCCCATTCCCTACCACAACGTCCCCAGTAGAGATCTACAGCGACATACCCTACCACACCGTCCCCAGTAAGGATCCACAGCGCCATAACCTACCACACCATCCTCAGTAGAGATCCACAGCACCATATTCTACTGGACCGTCCCCAGTAGAGATCTACAGTACGGTATTCTACCACACCGTCTTCAGTAGAGATATACAGCGCCATACCCTACCACACCGTCTCCAGTAGAGATCTAAAGCGACATAGCCTACAACACCGTCCCCAGTAGAGATCTACAGCACCATATTCTACTGGACCGTCCCCAGTAGAGATCTACATTACGTTATTCTACCACACCGTCTCCAGTAGAGATATACAACGCCATATCCTACCACACCGTCCCCAGTAGAGATATAATGTGTCAGTCTCTTCAGCATCGTCCCCAGTAGGGATCAACGACACCACACCCTACCATTCCGTCCCCAGTAGAGATCTATCGCCCCATTTCCTACTACAACATCCCCAGTAGAGATCTAAAGCGACATACCCTACCACACCGTCCTCAGTAGAGATCTAAAGCACCATATTCTACTGGACCGTCCCCAGTAGATATCTACAGTCGAGTATTCTACCACACCGTCTCCAGTAAAGATATACAGCGCCATATCCTACCACACCGTCCCCAGTAGAGATATGCACTGTCATTCTCTTCAGCATCGTCCCCAGTAGGGATCTACAACACCATACCCCACCATTGCGTCCCCAGTAGAGATCTATTGCCCCGTTCCCTACCACAACGTCCCCAGTAGAGATCTACATTGGGGTAGTCTACCACACCGTCTCTAGTAGAGACATACAGCGCCAAGCCCTACCACAGCGTCCCCAGTAGGGATAAACAGTGTCATTCTCTTCATTATCGTCCCCAGTAGGGATCAACAACACCATACCATTCCATTCCGTCCCCAGTAGAGATCTATAGCCCCATTTCCTACCACAACGTCCTCAGTAGAGATCTACAGCGACATACCCTACCACACCGTCCCCAGTAGAGATCTACAGCACCATATTCTACTGGACCGTCCCCAGTAGAGATCTACAATGCGGGGTACTGTACCACACCGTCTCCAGTAGAGATAAACAGCGCCATACCCTACCACTCCGTCCCCAGTAGAGATATACAGTGTCATTTTCTTCAGCATCGTCCCCTGTAGGGATCTACAACACCATATCCCACCATTGCGTCCTCAGTAGAGATCTATTGCCCCATTCCCTAACACAACGTCCCCAGTAGAGATCTACATTGCGGTAGTCTACCACACCGTCTCCAGTAGAGACATACAGCGCCATACCCTACCACACCGTCCCCAGTAGAGATTAACAGTGTCATTCTCTTCATCATCGTCCCCAGTAGGGATCAACAACACCATACCCTTCAATTCCGTCCCCAGTAGAGATCTATCGCCCCATTTCCTACCACAACGTCCCCAGGAGAGATCTACAGCACCATATTCTATTGGACCGTCCCCAGTAGAGATCTACAATGCGGTAGTGTACCACACCGTCTCCAGTAGAGATATACAGCGCCATACCCTACCACTCCGTCTCCAGTAGAGATATACAGTGTTATTCTCTTCAGCATCGTCCCCAGTAGGGATCTACAATACCATACCCTACCATTCCGTCCCCAGTAGAGATCTATCGCCACATTCCCTACCACAACGTCCCCAGTAGAGATCTACAGCGACATACCCTACCACACCGTCCCCAGTAAAGATCCACAGCGCCATAACCTTCCACAACATCCCCAGTAAAGATCCACAGCGCAATAACCTACCACACCGTCCCCAGTAGAGATCTACAGCACCATATTCTACTGGACCGTCCCCAGTAGAGATCTACAGTACGGTTTACTACCACACCGTCTCCAGTAGAGATATACAACGCCATATCCTACCACACCGTCCCCAATAGAGATATACTGTGTCATTCTCTTCAGCATCGTCCCTAGTAGGGATCAACAACAACATACCCTACCATTCCGTCCCCAGTAGAGATCTATTGCCCCATTTCCTACCACAACGTCCCCAGTAGAGATCTAAAGCGACATACCCTACCACACCGTCCCCAGTAGAGATCTACAGCACCATATTCTACTGGACCGTTCCCAGTAGAGATCTACACTACGGTATTCTACCACACCGTCTCCAGTAGAGATATACAGTACCATATCCTACCACACCGTCCCCAGTAGAGATATGCAGTGTCATTCTCTTCAGCATCGTCCCCAGTAGGGATCTACAACACCATACCCCACCATTGCGTCCTCAGTAGAGATCTATTGCCCCATTCCCTACCACAACGTCCCCAGTAGAGATCTACATTGCGGTAGTCTACCACACCGTCTCCAGTAGAGACATACAGCGCCGTACCCTACCACACCGTCCCCAGTAGAGATTAACAGTGTCATTCTCTTCATCATCGTCCCCAGTAGGGATCAACAACACCATACCTTCAATTCCGTCCCCAGTAGAGATCTATCGCCCCGTTTCCTACCACAACGTCTCCAGGAGAGATCTACAGCGACATACCCTACCACACAGTCCCCAGTAGAGATCTACAACTATATTCTACTGGACCGTCCCCAGTAGAGATCTACAATGCGGGGTACTGTACCACACCGTCTCCAGTAGAGATAAACAGTGTCATTCTCTTCAGCATCGTCCCCTGTAGGGATCTACAACACCATACCCCACCATTGCGTCCTCAGTAGAGATCTATTGCCCCATTCCCTAACACAACGTCCCCAGTAGAGATCTACATTGCGGTAGTCTACCACACCGTCTCCAGTAGAGACATACAGCGCCATACCCTACCACACCGTCCCCAGTAGAGATTAACAGTGTCATTCTCTTCATCATCGTCCCCAGTAGGGATCAACAACACCATACCCTTCAATTCCGTCCCCAGTAGAGATCTATCGCCCCATTTCCTACCACAACGTCCCCAGGAGAGATCTACAGCACCATATTCTACTGGACCGTCCCCAGTAGAGATCTACAATGCGGTAGTGTACCACACCGTCTCCAGTAGAGATATACAGCGCCATACCCTACCACTCCGTCTCCAGTAGAGATATACAGTGTTATTCTCTTCAGCATCGTCCCCAGTAGGGATCTACAATACCATACCCTACCATTCCGTCCCCAGTAGAGATCTATCGCCACATTCCCTACCACAACGTCCCCAGTAGAGATCTACAGCGACATACCCTACCACACCGTCCCCAGTAAAGATCCACAGCGCCATAACCTTCCACAACATCCCCAGTAAAGATCCACAGCGCAATAACCTACCACACCGTCCCCAGTAGAGATCTACAGCACCATATTCTACTGGACCGTCCCCAGTAGAGATCTACAGTACGGTTTACTACCACACCGTCTCCAGTAGAGATGTACAACGCCATATCCTACCACACCGTCCTCAAAAGAGATATACTGTGCCATTCTCTTCAGCATCGTCCCTAGTAGGGATCAACAACAACATACCCTACCATTCCGTCCCCAGTAGAGATCTATTGCCCCATTTCCTACCACAACGTCCCCAGTAGAGATCTAAAGCGACATACCCTACCACACCGTCCCCAGTAGAGATCTACAGCACCATATTCTACTGGACCGTTCCCAGTAGAGATCTACACTACGGTATTCTATCACAACGTCTCCAGTAGAGATATACAGTACCATATCCTACCACACCGTCCCCAGTAGAGATATGCAGTGTCATTCTCTTCAGCATCGTCCCCAGTAGGGATCTACAACACCATACCCCACCATTGCGTCCTCAGAAGAGATCTATTGCCCCATTCCCTACCACAACGTCCCCAGTAGAGATCTACATTGCGGTAGTCTACCACACCGTCTCCAGTAGAGACATACAGCGCCATACCCTACCACACCGTCCCCCAGTAGAGATTAACAGTGTCATTCTCTTCATCATCGTCCCCAGTAGGGATCAACAACACCATACCTTCAATTCCGTCCCCAGTAGAGATCTATCGCCCCATTTCCTACCACAACGTCTCCAGGAGAGATCTACAGCGACATACCCTACCACACAGTCCCCAGTAGAGATCTACAGCACCATATTCTACTGGACCGTCCCCAGTAGAGATCTACAATGCGGTAGTGTACCACACCGTCTCCAGAGGTATTCAGCGCCATACCCTACCACTCCGTCCCCAGTAGAGATATACAGTGTCATTTTCTTCAGCATCGTCCCCTGTAGGGATCTACAACACCATATCCCACCATTGCGTCCTCAGTAGAGATCTATTGCCCCATTCCCTAACACAACGTCCCCAGTAGAGATCTACATTGCGGTAGTCTACCACACCGTCTCCAGTAGAGACATACAGCGCCATACCCTACCACACCGTCCCCAGTAGAGATTAACAGTGTCATTCTCTTCATCATCGTCCCCAGTAGGGATCAACAACACCATACCCTTCAATTCCGTCCCCAGTAGAGATCTATCGCCCCATTTCCTACCACAACGTCCCCAGGAGAGATCTACAGCACCATATTCTACTGGACCGTCCCCAGTAGAGCTCTGCAATGCGGTAGTGTACCACACCGTCTCCAGTAGAGATATACAGCGCCATACCCTACCACTCCGTCTCCAGTAGAGATATACAGTGTTATTCTCTTCAGCATCGTCCCCAGTAGGGATCTACAATACCATACCCTACCATTCCGTCCCCAGTAGAGATCTATCGCCACATTCTCTACCACAACGTCCCCAGTAGAGATCTACAGCGACATACCCTACCACACCGTCCCCAGTAAAGATCCACAGCGCCATAACCTTCCACAACATCCCCAGTAAAGATCCACAGCGCAATAACCTACCACACCGTCCCCAGTAGAGATCTACAGCACCATATTCTACTGGACCGTCCCCAGTAGAGATCTACAGTACGGTTTACTACCACACCGTCTCCAGTAGAGATATACAACGCATTATCCTACCACACCGTCCCCAATAGAGATATACTGTGTCATTCTCTTCAGCATCGTCCCTAGTAGGGATCAACAACAACATACCCTACCATTCCGTCCCCAGTAGAGATCTATTGCCCAATTTCCTACCACAACGTCCCCAGTAGAGATCTAAAGCGACATACCCTACCACTCCGTCCCCAGTAGAGATCTACAGCACCATATTCTACTGGACCGTTCCCAGTAGAGATCTACACTACGGTATTCTACCACACCGTCTCCAGTAGAGATATACAGTACCATATCCTACCACACCGTCCCCAGTAGAGATATGTAGTGTCATTCTCTTCAGCATCGTCCCCAGTAGGGATCTACAACACCATACCCCACCATTGCGTCCTCAGTAGAGATCCATTGCCCCATTCCCTACCACAACGTCCCCAGTAGAGATCTACATTGCGGTAGTCTACCACACCGTCTCCAGTAGAGACATACAGCGCCATACCCTACCACACCGTCCCCAGTAGAGATTAACAGTGTCATTCTCTTCATCATCGTCCCCAGTAGGGATCAACAACACCATACCTTCAATTCCGTCCCCAGTAGAGATCTATCGCCCCATTTCCTACCACAACGTCTCCAAGAGAGATCTACAGCGACATACCCTACCACACAGTCCCCAGTAGAGATCTACAGCACCATATTCTACTGGACCGTCCCCAGTAGAGATCTACAATGCGGTAGTCTCCACACCGTCTCCACAGGTATTCAGCGCCATACCCTACCACTCCGTCCCCAGTAGAGATATACAGTGTCATTTTCTTCAGCATCGTCCCCAGTAGGGATCTACAACACAATACCCTACCATTGCGTCCCCAGTAGAGATCTATCGCCCCTTTCCCTACCACAACGTCCCCAGTACAGATCTACAGCGACATACCCTACCACACCGTCCCCAGTAAAGATCAACAGCGCCATAACCTACCACACCGCCCCCAGTAAAGTTCTACAGCACCGTATTTTACTGGACCGTCCCCAGTAGAGACCTACAGTGCGGTTTACTACCACACCGTCTCCAGTAGAGATATACAACGCCATATCCTACCACACCGTCCCCAGTACACTGAAAAAAAGTTATAAGAGGCCACCTCATATTTTTTCTTCTAGTTCAGAAAGTAAAATACGATCAATTAAAATTCATGATCACATGAATAAGCCAATGTCTAACAGTGTCTATGTGAGTTTCTGCATTCCAAAATGCGTAATATCTCTCATACAGACGAAGCATGAGTAAAGGTACCCTAATTTCAAAAAGTCACATTTTATTAACGTCGATTTAAATGTCGTATTATGACGTTGTGTTTTATATTTTAATTTGTTTGAAAGTGCTATTGACTGCCATGATGCAAAATAAAATTAAGTCAGATGCGTTGCTGCAATAAGAATCTTCGTTTCTGTTTTGTACATGCAAGAAGACAGCGACATGAATAACATGAATTCAGCTTTTTGCATGCAATTTGCATACAAACTTTGTTCATCTCCAGTTGCATTATTAACAGCAGTATGAAATTGAAATTTTCAGCGATTATTAAGATCTAATACTAGACTCTGATAAACTTTGAAAATTTAAAAAATCGTCCATAAATTTGGTTATTTTGTTCGTTAAATATTGGCATTGAAACCGGAAGTATGCGGCAACCGTGACCTGTTTGTCATCGAAAATAGTCTAAAATAGCTCATTCGGGTTACATCTCTCATTTCCAGGCCTCGTCAAGTGAATTTGATAGGGATTAACATGTTTAAGAGGCACATTGATGGGTTTTTCAAAATTCTCAAAAATAGCGATTTTCAAAAATGCGCAAAAAGTATACCAGTAGAGAAAATTCGAATGTTTGATGTTTTTCCAAGCCCCAACGGCCTCTTTGGTGACACCCGCTCCTAATTTCAATAAATGCTGTGCTTGATCAATTTTTTTATTCAAAAATATTGTTTTTGCATTTTTTACTCCAAAAACGCGTTTAGTGAAGGAAAATTATTTTTGAACAATTTGGAACGTTAATACTTAAAGGACACGTTTTTATGCAAAACAATCGAGCAATTTTGAACATTGCTTATAAACAAAAAATGAGTTTGAAAAGTGGCCTCTTATAACTTTTTTTCAGTGTAGAGATATACTGTGTCATTCTCTTCAGCATCGTCCCCAGTAGGGATCAACAACACCATACCCTACCACAACGTCCCCAGTAGAGATCTATCGCCCCTTTTCCTACCACAACGTCCCCAGATCTAAGGCGACATACCCTACCACACCGTCCCCAGTATAATCTACAGCACCATATTCTACTGGACCGTCCCAAGTAGAGATCTACAGTACGGTATTCTACCACACCGTCTCCAGTAGAGATATACAACGCCATATCCTACCACACCGTCCCCAGTAGAGATATAATGTGTCAGTCTCTTCAGCATCGTCCCCAGTAGGGATCAACAACACCACACCCTACCACAACGTCCCCAGTAGAGATCTATCGCCCCTTTTCCTACCGCAACGTCCCCAGATCTAAGGCGACATACCCTACCACACCGTCCCCAGTATAATCTACAGCACCATATTCTACTGGACCGTCCCAAGTAGAGATCTACAGTACGGTATTCTACCACACCGTCTCCAGTAGAGATATACAGCAACATATCCTACCACACCGTCCCCAGTAGAGATATGCAGTGTCATTCTCTTCAGCATCGTCCCCAGTAGGGATCAACAACACCATACCCTACCACAACGTCCCCAGTAGAGATCTATCGCCCCTTTTCCTACCACAGCGTCCCCAGATCTAAGGCGACATACCCTACCACACCGTCCCCAGTATAATCTACAGCACCATATCCTACTGGACCGTCCCAAGTAGAGATCTACAGTACGGTATTCTACCACACCGTCTCCAGTAGAGATATACAGCGCCATACCCTACCACTCCGTCCCCAGTAGAGATATACAGTTTCATTCTCTTCAGCATCGTCCCCTGTAGGGATCTACAACACCATACCCCACCATTGCGTCCTCAGTAGAGATCTATTGCCCCATTCCCTACCACAACGTCCCCAGTAATGATCTACATTGCGGTAGTCTACCACACCGTCTCCAGTAGAAAAATACAGCGCCATACCCTACCACACCGTCCCCAGTAGAGATTAACAGTGTCATTCTCTTCATCATCGTCCCCAGTAGGGATCAACAACACCATACCCTTCCATTCCGTCCACAGTAGAGATCTATCGCCCCATTTCCTACCACACCGTCCCCAGGAGAGATCTACAGCGACATACCCTACCACACCGTCCCCAGTAGAGATCTACAGCACCATATTCTACTGGACCGTCCCCAGTAGAGATCTACAATGCAGTAGTGTACCACACCGTCTCCAGTAGAGATATACAGCGCCATACCCTACCACTCCGTCCCCAGAAAGATAATACAGTGTCATTCTCTTCATCATCGTCCCCAGTAGGGATCTACAACACCATACACTACCATTTCGTCCCAAGTAGAGATCTTTCGCCCCATTCCCTACCACAACGTCCCAAGAAGAGATCTACAGCGACATACCCTACCACACCGTCCCCAGTAAAGATCAACAGCGCCATAACCTACCGCACCGTCCCAAGTAGATATCTACGGCACCGTATTTTACTGGACCGTCCCCAGTAGAGATCTACAGTGCGGTTTCTACTACACCGTATCCAGTAGAGATATACAACGCCATATCCTTCAACACCGCTCCAGTAGAGATATACTGTGTCATTCTCTTCAGCATCGTCCCCAGTAGGGATCAACAACACCATGCCCTACCATTCCGTCCCCAGTAGAGATCTATCGCCCAATTTCCTACCACAACGTCCCCAATAGAGATCTAAAGCGACATACCCTACCATTCCGTTCCCAGTAGAGATCAACAGCACCATATTTTATTGGACCGTCCACAGTAGAGATCTACAGTTCGGTATTCTACCACACCGTCTCCAGTAGATATATACAGCGCCAAACCCTACCACAGCGTCCCCAGTAGAGATATGCAGTGTCATTCTCTTCAGCATTGTCTCCAGTAGGGTTCTACAACACCATACCCCACCACTGCGTCCGCAGTAGAGATCTATTGCCCCATTCTCAACCACAACGTCCCCAGTTGAGATCTGCATTGCGGTAGTCTACCACACCGTCTCCAGTGATACATACAGCGCCATAACTTACCATTCCGTCCTCAGTAGAGATATACAGTGTCATTCTCTTCAGCATCGTCCCCAGTAGAGATCTACAACACCATACCCTACCATTCCGTCCCCTGTAGAGATTTCGCCCTATTCACTACCACAACGCCCCCAGTAGAGATATACAGCGACATACCCTACCACACCGTCCCCAGTAGAGATATACAAAGCCATAACCTACCACACCGTCCCCAGTAGAGATCTACAGCACCATATTCTACTGGACCTTCCTCAGTAGAGATCTACAGTGCGGTAGTCTATCACACCCTCCCCAGTAGAGATATACAGCGCCATACGCTACCACTCCGTCCCTTGTAGAGATATACAGTGTCATTCTCTCCGACATCGTCCCAAGTAGGGATCTACAGCACCATATCCTACCATTCCGTCCCCAGTAGAGATCTATCGTCCAATTCCCTACCACAACGTCCCCAGTAGAGATCTACAGCTACATACCCTACCACACCGTCCCCAGTAAAGATTTACAGCGCCATACCGTACCACACCATCCCCAGAAGAGATCTACATAATCTACCACACCGTCCCTAGTAAATATCTATCGACCCATTCCCTACCACAACGTCCCCAGTAGAGATTTACAGCGACATACCCTACCACACCGTCCCAAGTAGAAATCTATCGCCCCATTCCCTACCACAACGTCCCAAGTAGAGATCTACAGCAACATACCCTATCACACAGTCCTAAGTAGACATTTAAAGCGAACTACTCTACCAATACGTCTCCAGTAGAGATCTACAGTGCGGTAGTCTACCACACCGTCTCCAGTAGAGATATATAGCGCCATACCCTACCACTCCGTCCCAAGTAGAGATATACAGTGTCATTCTCTTTAGCATCGTCCCCAGTAGGGATCTACAACACCATACCCTATCATTCCGTCTCAAGTAGAGATCTACAGCACATTAATCTACCACACCGTCCCCAGTAGAGATATATCGACCCATTCCCTACCACAACTTCCCCAGAAGAGATCTACAGCTACATACCCTATCACACAGTCCCAAGTAGACATCTAAAACGAACTACTGATTGTTAGTTTGGTTTTTCCCACCTTGGTTTTTGGAGTGGGAGTCTTTTTCTGATTGCGCCTTTTCCTGATCTTTGCCTACTTGTACTTGTCTACCAATACGTCCCCAGTAGAGATCTCTAGCGACATACCCTACCACACCGTCCCCAGTAGAGATCTACATAACCATTATCTACTGGACCATACCCAGTAGAGATCTAGAATGCGGTAGTCTACCACACCGTCACCAGTAGAGATATACCCTACCAATCCGTCCCTAGTAGAGATATTCAGTGTCATTTTCTTCAGCATCATCCCCAGTAGGGATCTACAACAACATACCCGTCCATTCTGTCCCCAGTAGAGATCAATCGCCCAATTCCGTGCCACAACGTCCCCAGTAGAGATCTACAGCGCCATACCCTATCACTCCGTCCACGGTAGAGATCTATCGACATTTTCCCTACCATAACGTCCCCGGTAGAGATCTACAGTGATATACCCTACCACACCGTCCCAGTAGAGATCTATCGCCCCATTTCCTACCTTAACGTCCCCAGTAGAGATCCACATCTACATACCCTATCACACTGTCCCGAGTAGATATCTAAAGTGAACTACTCTACCAATACGTCTCCAGTAGAGATCTACTGCACCATATTCTACCGGACCGTCCCCAGTAGAGATCTACATAGCGGTATTCTACCACACCGTCTCCAGTAGAGATATACAGCGTCATACCCTAAAACACCGTCTCCAGTAGAGATATACAGTATCATTCTCTTCAGTATCCTTCACAGTAGGTATCTACAACACCATACCCTACCATTCCGTCCCCAGTAGAGATATGTATTGCCCCATTCCCTACCACAACGTCCCCAGTAGAGATATACAGTGCGGTAGTCTCCCACACCGTCTCCAGTAGAGACATAAAGAGTCATACAGCGCCATACCCTACCACCCCGTCCCTAGAAGAGATATACTGTGTCATTTTCTTTAGCATTGTCCCCAGTAGGGATTTACAACACCATATCCTACCGTTCCGTCCCCAGTAGAGATCCATCGCCCCATTTCCTACCACATCGTCCCCAGTAGAGATCTCCAGCGACATACCCTACCACACGGTCCCCAGTAGAGATCTACAACACCATAATCTACCACACCGTCTCCAGTAGAGATATTTCGCCCCAATCCCTACCACAACGTCCCCAGTACAGATCTACAGCTACAAACCCTATCACACCGTCCCCAGTAGAGATCTAAAGCTAACTACTTTACCAGTGCGTTCACAGTAGAGATTTACAGCTACATACCCTAACACACCGTTCCCAGTAGAGATCTACAGCACCAAACTCTACTGGATCGTACCCAATAGAGATCTACGGTGAGTTAGTCTACCACACCGACTTAAGTAGAGATATACAGCGCCATACCCTACCATTCCGTCCCCAGTAGAGATATACAGTGTCATTCTCTTAAGCATCGTCCCCAGTAGGGATCTAAACCACCATAGCCTACTATTCCGTCCCCAGTAAAGATCTATCGCCCCATTCCCTACCACAACGTCCCCAGTAGAGATCTACAGCGACATATCCTACGATACCGTCCCCAGTAAAGATCTACAGCGCCACATCCTACCACGTCGTCCCCAGTAGAGATATACAGCACCATAATCTACCACACCGTCCCCAGTAGAGATCTATCACCCCATTCCCTACCACATCGTCCGCAGTAGAGATCTACAGCGACATACCCTACCACACCGTCCCCAGTTAAGATCTATCGTCCAATTCCCTACCATTACGTCCCCAGTGGAGATCTACAGCTACATATTTCAACGTTCCGAGTAGACATACAAAACAAAACTACTCTACAAATACGTCCCCAGTAGAGATCTACAGCGACATACCCTTCCACTCCGTCTCCAGTAGAGATATATAATATAGAGTCATTCTAATCAGCATCGTCCCCAGTAGGATATACAACACAATACCCTACCATTCCGTTCCCAGTAGAGGTCTATCGCCCCATTCCCTACCACAACGTCCCCGGTAGAGATCTACAGCGACATATCCTACCATACCGTCCCCAGTAAAGATCCACAGCGCCATATCCTACCACACCGTCCCCAGTAGAGATCTACAGCACCATTATCTACCACACCGTCCCCAGTAGAGATCTATCACCCCATTCCCTACCCAACGTCCCCAGTAGAGATCTACAGCACCTTACTCTACTGGACCATCTCCAGTAGAGATATACAGTGCGGAAGTCTACCACACCGTCTCCATTAAAGATAAACAGCGCCATATTCTACCACTCCGTCCCCAGTAGAGATATACAGTGTCATTCTCTTCCGCATCTTCCCCAGTAGGGATCTACAACACCATACCCTACCATTCTGTCCCCAGTAAAGATCTGTCGCCCCATTCCCTACCCAAACGTCCCCAGTAGAGATCTACAGCGACATAACCTACCACACCGTCCCCAGAATGATCTACAGCGCCATATCCTACCATACCGTCCCCAGTAGAGGTCTAAAGCACCATAATCTACCACACCGTCCCCTTAGTCCGGCAGAAAACAAATTTGACCTGGAATTGTGTTCTAAAGTTTTTATCTTTACTGAATTATGTTCAGATGGCATTGCCTTACAAGAATCTGAGTGATGCCACTTTGGCATCATTGAGCAATTTTGTATTTTCAAGATGGCGTTTAAGATGGCGGCCAGAATATATAATAATATTTAACAGGGGTCTCTGATTGTTTTTATCTGGCAAAACTGTGGTTATTTCAGTACAAAATGATGAACAGGTATCAGTTTTGTATAAGTATTTACATTCTATCATAGTTTCTTTTCAAGACAGGATAAAAAAAAAAAACAAAAAAAAAAAAAAAAAACACTGTATAGATGAAATAAGTCAAGGTTTTTCGTAATTTTGGTTTAACTTTTTTATTCATACAATAAGCACTTTAACTTTCAGAACCATTACTCAAGCTAGATTGCCTTATCAAGATGCAGTGATTATCGTATTCAAGATGTCATTCAAGAAGGCAGCCATGATTTCTTGCGCAAAACGAATTTAACTTAGAATTGAGGTTATGGAAACGTTGCGGTAGAGTATGGCGCCGTAGATTCCTTTGGGGCGTTGTGGTAGAATATAACACTGAAGATCCCTATTTGGGACGTTGTGGTAGAGCATGACACTGTAGATACGTATTGGGGAAGTTGTGGCACTTTATAATCCTACTGGGGACGTTGCGGCAGAGTATGTCGCTGTAGATCCCAACTTGGTACGTTGTGGTAGAGTATGGAATAAAGATACATACTGGGGACCTTGCGGTAGATTATGGCGATGTTGATCTCTACTTGGTAGGTTGCGATAGAGTATGGCGCTTTATATCCCTACTGGTGACTTTGTAGCAGATTATGGCGCTGTAGACCTCCACTGGGTATATTGTTGTAGATTAAAGGTTTAATTTGGAAACAATGTGGAAGAGTATGTCACTGAAAATCCACTACGGACCTTGTGGAAATAATTGAGCTGTTTATATCATTTGGTAGATTGTTGTAGAGAATAGTGTCGTATATCCCTACTGGGGACGTTGTGGTGAATTATGGCAGTGTAGATCCCTATCGGGGACATTGCAATATAGTATGGCACTGTTGATCCAAACTGCGGACGTTGCGGTAGAGTATGGCGCTGAAGATCTCTACTGGGGATCTTGTGGAAGAGTATGTCACGCTAGATCATTACTAGATACGTTACGGTAGAGTATGTGGCTGCATATCCCTACTGAATCCGTTGTGATACATTATGGCGCTGTTCAGCTCTATATCCTTACTGGGTACGTTGTGGTAGAGTATGGCACTGTAGTTCCTTACTGGAGACGTTGCGATAGAGTATGGTACTGTAGATCCCTACTGGGGACGTTCCGGTTCAGCATGTGGCTGTAGATTCCTACTGGGGACGTTATGGTAGAATATGGCGCTGTAGAGATCGCTTCTGCGGACGTTGGGATACAGTAAGGCGCTGTAGATATCTACTGGGGACGTTGCGGTAGAATATGTGGCTGTTTATCTCTACTGGGGACGGATGAGTAGAGTATGACGCTACAGAGATCGCTAGGCTACTGGGGACGTTGCGATAGAGTTTGGTGCTGTAGATATCTACTGGGGACGTTGCGGTAGAATATGTGACAGATTATCTCTACTGAGGACGTTGCGGTAGAGTATGGCACTGTAGATTCCTTCTTGGGACGTTGCGCTAGAGTATGGCGCTGTTTGTCTCTACTTGATGTAGAGTATGGCGCTGTAGATTCGTACTGGGGTCTTTGCGGTAGAGTATGGCACTGTTGATGCCTACTGGGGACGTTGCGGTAGGGTAGGGTAGTCAGTATAGTAATGCAATCAAAGTTGCCAAGGCTGAAAAACTGAAAAATTAAAAAAAAAAGAAAAAAAGATCAGACTGGAACCCAGGCTAGGCTGAAAAAATGAAAAATTAAAAAAAAAAAAGAAAAAAAAAAAGGATCAGACTGGAACCCAGGCTACACTACTGGGGACATAGCTGCTTAGTATGTGGTTAGGGGCGTTGGGTAGATTTTGGCACTGTAGATCCATATTGGGGATGTTGTATTAGAATATGGCACTGTAGATCCCTATTGGACCATTGCGGTAGAGCCTGGCAGACCTGTTATCGATTACTTTCAAAGTTAATCACTAACGATTACAGTTACTTTCAACGATTAACGATTACGATTAAAAGTATTTTTTTCTGGCTTTATTCGATTACAATTGCAATTGATTTGCAAAAGTAATCGAATAATCAATCGATTAGTTTTGCTACTGTCTACTGTCTACGTTATGGTACAGTATGACACTGTAGAACCATACTTGGTCGTTGCTGTAGGGTATGGCTCTGTAGATCCCTAACAGACACGTTTTGTAGAATTTGGCACTGCATGTACATCCCTACTGGGGACGTTGTGGTGGAATACGGCATTGTAGATCCCTATTGGGGACATTGCGATAGAGTATGGCGCTGTAGATACCTACTGGAGACGTTGTGGTACAGTATGGCGCTGTTGATCTCTATTGGGTACGTTGTGGTAGAGTATGGCTCTGTAGATATTAACTGGGGTCGATGTGGTAGAGTATGGCACTGTAGATCCCTACTGGGGAGGTTGCGGTAGAGAAAGGCGTTATAGATGCTGTAGACGTAGCAGTAGAGTATGGCGCTGTATATTCATAACAGGGAGTTTGCGATGGATTTTGGCATTGAATATCCACAAGGGGACGTTGAGCTAGAATATGGCACTGTTTATTACTATGGGGGACATTGCGGTAGAGAATTGTGCGGTATATCCCTACTGGGTACGTTGTGGTAGAGTTCGGCACTGTACATTCTTACTGAAGACGTTGCAATAGAGTATGGCACTGTTGATATCTACTGGGGACGTTGCGCTACAGAATGGCACTGTAGATACCTAGTTGGGGCGTTGCGGTAGTGTTTATGTCTGTAGATTTCTACTGGGGACGTTGCAGTAGATAATAAAAATAAAACTGAGATCCTTTAAGAGCCCTGAGCATATTTTCCAGAAAGGTGATGGGCCGTACCACGGTTTCGGCTATTCAAGCCTCGTCAGTGACCCTTTAGATTTGGCAACATGGAGCCAAAGAGAGTTACAGTAATTTTTCAACTTTCAGCAGGCTAGTCGATACAAAGACTAGTATAATCAAATTGTGGCCAAATATATTGAACGTTGGTAAGAATATGAATCTAAACCGATGATAATTTTCTGATTTCTCAAAATATCCTCTCTGATCTCAAAGGACCAAAAGGAAAATATAATCTGCACTACGGATGATGTACGGGGAGACTTTTTAGGGCCGCCACACGGCACAACACCAGCTGCAGTAATAGCAAATAAAAATAAAACTGAGATCCTTTAAGAGCAGTGAGCATATTTTCCAGAAAGGTGATGGGCCATACCGCGGTTTCGGCTATTCAAGCCTCGTCAGTGAGTATGTCGTTGTAGATACCTATTGGAAACGTCGCAGTAGAGTATGGTGCTGTAGATCTCTACTGGGTACGTTGCAGATGAGTGTGGTGCTATATGTCTGTACTTGGAACAATATGGTACAGCATGGCGCTGAAGATCCCTACTGGTTTCGTTGTGGTAGAAAATAGCGCTGTATATCACAACCTGGGACGTTGCGGTAGAGAATTGCACAGTAGATCCCTACTGGGGACGTGACGGTAGACTATGGACATGTAGATCCCTACTGGGAAATTTGCGGTATAGTAGGGCACTGTTGATCCATAATGGGACGTTATAGAGTATGTGGCTGAAGATCCAAACAGCAGATGTTGTGGTTGAAAGTAGATATCTACTGGGGACGTTTCTGTAGAGTATTTGGCTATAGATCTCAACTAGAGACTGCGTGATAGAGTATGACGCTATTGGTCTCTACTGGGAACGTTGCGGTATAGATAAAAACTGTAAATCCTTAATTGGGACCTTGTGGTAAAATATTGCTCTGTATATCTCTACTCGGTACTTTTAGGCAGAGTATGACACTGCAGATACCAAATTGGATACGTTGCGGTAGACTATGGCACGGTAGTTGCGAACTGGAGATGTTGTAGTAGAGTATTGCACAATAGATGCCTACAGGTACGTTGTTGTAGATTATTGCACTGTATTTCTATACTGAAGACGTTGCATAACAGTTTGGTGCTGTATATGTTTACTGGGGACGCTGAAGATCCATACTGTAGACGTTATGGTAGGGTATGGCTCTGAAGATACCTACTTGGGACGTTTTCGTAAACTTAGGCGCTGTATATCTCTACTGGGTACGTTGTGACAGAGTATGGAGCTGTAGGGGAGGTTGCGGTAGAATATGACACTGTAGAACCCTACTTGGAACGCAGCGGTAGACTATGACGCTGTAGATACCTACTAGGGACGTTGCGGTAAATCCCCAATGGGTACGTTGTGGTAGAGTATAGCGTTGCGGTAAAATATATGGCTGTATATCTCTACTGAGGACGTTGCAGTAGAGTATGGCACTGTAGATTCCTACTTGGGACCTTGTGGTAAACTGTGGCGCTATATATTTCTACTGAGTACGTTATGGTAGAGTATCTAACCGTAGATCGTTACTGGGGACGTTGCAGTAGAATATGATACTGTAGATCGATACTGGGGACGTTGCGGTAAACAATGGTGCTGTAAATCCTAATGTGTACGTTGTGGTAGAGTACGATACTGTATATCCCTACTGGAGAGGTTGCGGTTGAGTATGGTATTGTAGAATGCTACTGGGGACGTTGCGGTAGCGCATGGCACTGTAGCTCTTTATTAGGGAGGTTACGGTAGAATATAGCGCTCTAGAGCTCAACTTGGAACGTTGTGGTAGAGTATGGCGCTGTAGATCTCTACTTGGAACGTTCCGGTATCACATATTTGGTATGATGCCGTACAATTTTCAAAATAGCCCATTTTCGCTTCTACGCTGCAGACACGCATTTATATATGGGTCATTATTAAAAAAATGGAGCAATCCTTGTCCCTGATGATTTTCTCGCAAGCGCGATGTCCGAGGTTTGCTTCCTCCTTCTATAATATTATTATCAGCTGTGCTTTACAAGAACCACACGGATTTCACGTTTACGAGTGTTATTTAAAAGAAAAAATGCAAGATTTTTATCGTGTCCCCGGGTCTGGGTAAGTAGTTATACCCCCCGCCAAAACGAAGTTTTAAGGGGGGTATACTGTTTTCACGTTGTCCATCCGTCCGTCCGTCCGTGCGTCCGTGCGTGCGTCCGTAACGTTTTGTTTCTTTAATATCTTGAAGACCCATTGATGGAATTTCATGAAACTTTGCAGGCGTCTGCATATCTATGGGGCAAATATGTAAATGCAAAAATTAAGGGCTAGGGATCAGGCCCTTTTGAGTTACTTCCCTTTATAGTTCTTGATGCCTTTTGTATACAGTGAAGATAGTGCATTTACGGGCCGATCAACTCCTACCACAGTTTTTGTTGGAACTTTTTGATAATTATGCCTAAATGATGTAGACCCATTGGGCATTTGCATGAAGAAATGTTATTGCGAAAAAATATTTTTTGACAAAATGACAGCTATGAGAACTTAGGCAATTTTCTTACTTTTTTTTACAGGTAAGGGCTTTCACGGGCCGATCAACTTCTACCACAGTTTTTGATGGAACAATTTGATATCATGCCTACATGATGTACACCCATTGGACATTTGCATGAAGAAATTTTATCATGAAAAAATAATTTTTGACAAAATTACAGCTATGAGAACTTAGACAATTTTTCTTTGTTTTTTTACAGGTATGGGCTTTCACGGGCCGATCAACTCCTACCACAGTTTTTGATGGAACAATTTAATATCATGCCAACATGATGTACACCCATTGGACATTTGCATGAAGAATTTTTATTGTGAAAAAATAATTTTTGATAAAATGACAGCTATCAGAACTTAGACAATTTTTCTTAGTTTTTTCTTACAGGTAAGGGCCTTCACGGGCCGATCAACTCCTACCACAGTTTTCTGTGGAACAATTTGATATCATGCCTACATGATGTACACCCATTGGACATTTGCATGAAGAAATTTTATTGCCAAAATAATTTTTGTGGTAAACTGTTACCCTGCGGGGGGTATTTAATAAGCATTGCTTATTGACTCTTTTTTCATTTTATTTGTTTCCATTGCAAAAGAAGCTTGACAGAAATTACATTTTCTGTAACCCTCTATTGCATATAATGTTATTGAAGTCAAATTCAAAAATCATATGGTATATTAAGTGCAATTTAAGAGCGGCGGCACATTATAGTGCTGTCCCTGGAAAACATATCAGTGCTGTCACAGTTTTAAAACATCTATTTTGACCAGAGTTATGAATCATTTTCTCAGATCAAAACAATCGCATTTTTGAAGACGACAGCAAGCTGATGAAGTCATGGTAAACAACTTTTTGAGAAAATTACTCCGTTCATATTCCATAAAGACATGTCAAAATCGGTGTGGAAATTTTTTAGCCATCAGTACTATCACGCGCATTTTGCCGCTTCTTGCAAATATCACGTACATTTTAAGGCCATGACTGAATTTCAGCTTAGGGCCGGTTTGAATAGATATGCAAAGTTTTCAGCCTGCATTCTGCTGTTAGTCATAATAATTAAATTTATGTGTGAAACTCAGTACTATCACGGTCAGTGCTGTCACGGTCGTGACAGTACTGATGTGTGACAGCACTGAGTTGACTTCTGTCAGCAGGTGTGGATTCAGGCAATTTCCTACACTGAAAAGAGTTAGGTCGCCTTTCACGAGAGGGTCTCAGCTACTAACACCAGTAGCAGTCAGAAGAGGTCAAACCATTTGAGGTGTGTGTGGGGGGGTTGATACAAAACTGCAAATTCAAAATTCTTCGTCGACCAGGGTATACCCAATGAGGCTGGTTACTACGAAGATAAAAAAAGTGGTAGTTTCGTCCCGACATTACTGAAAGTTAGTGACTCGGGTACATAAAAAAATAAATATCAGACGCGTCATGAGAAGACATGATTTTGCAAAAGTGCAGCTCAGCTGCAGTGTAACCTTCCAAGGGGGTATTAGCTCCAAGCTCACTAAAAGAAAAATGACCCCAGCTCCCTATTTTTTTTAATTGCTCTCAGCTTCCTAAAACCAAAAATGTTCTCTTCTAGTAATCCCCAACTCCCTTCAAATGTTTTCCAGTTCTCCCAAGCTCCTTGATAACGAATTGCCGATTCCGATAGCGTAATGGTGAGAGCGTCCGCTTCGGGAGCGGGAGGTCGTGGGTTGACTGGGTTCGATCCCGGGCCGGGTCATGCCAAAGACTTTAAAATGGTACCAGTGGCTACCTTGCTCGGCGCTCAGCATTATTAGGCAAGCACTGGCTTCTCTTCTCCCAAAACAAAATATAGCATCACTAGCATCGCATGTCTAATATGAAAATGTCCGAATAATAACAACATTAATAATAATCAATATCTGTATTCACTAGAGGACCGTATGGAAGACTGGCCGTTGTGCTAAATACGTTATCCTCTATAAATATAGAGATATTATTGTTATTATAAATGGCCCTTCTACACAGAAAACCCGTGATAGGGTCCCAAATTAATTGCACTCTTTTGTCGTGAACAATCCTGGTTGTTTCAGACCTGGTCGAAAGCCCCAAAAAACATTTTCTCATGCTGCAGCTGCTTAAAGTGTTAAGCTGAATAGCGCTAATTGCGCTTGTCGTGTTACACCGCGTTTGGTTTGCGTGTACCGAACGTGTTGTGTTATCTACCCAAAGGTGTCCCTGGTTCGAGCATTAGCCGAGGCTTCGTTGGTTGCGACCGTAAGGCAGTCACTGTCCCTAAGCTCATCGGTTAATTGTCAGAAATTAATCAGTAAATCAACTCCGCAGACATTGGAATAAAAAAGGCGAGATCGGATAATTAACAGTGCTGTCACGACAGCATCAGTGCTGTCACGATATCAGTGGTGTCACGGTCATAATTATTTAAAATACTCAAAACGCATCATAGGTTTGTAACAGCTATATATACCCCCACTTACAGATTTGGAAAGTCTTATCAAATAAGCGTTGTACGCAAGAAAATTTGTTCGTGACAGCACTGATATTTTTTCAAGGGTACCATACAATTGATTAATGCTGGTGCACAATTTGTTCAGTTAAACTCGGCATATTTTATTTCTATATTCTAAATGCTATTGTTAATAAAACTATCTCATTAAAAAAGAAAAACTGGACAGCGATTTTTTTTTTTTTTTTGTTTTTTTTGTTTTGTTTTTTTTTTCGTTTTGCCTTACAGTTTTCTGGATTGCTCCATTTTTTGATAATGACCCATATAAACTTTGTATGGATGATTGACTTTGACCACTTTCCCTGGGCAGTCTCAGACATGATCAGACGGTCAGTCGGTAGCGTAGAAGCTTTGCCTGGAGGCACAAGCAGCCCTTCTATTTATTTAGGCCACAAATGGGCGAGGACCATACAAAGACGTCGAAAGCGTTCAAAGCGTATTTAACGCATGTAGAACTTATTCGTTATGCGTAAGACCGTCCGAGATACGCAGAGCTTCTGACATAAAGGTATCTGAAAACCCCTAAAACAAGGAAATCTTAGATTTTTCCTCCAGTGGTGTTCGGTTTGTTGCTATGGAAACCATGCATATTAAATTGCAAAGCGTTTTATTGTTGAAACTTGTAATATAATACGTGTTTTATAATAATTAAACATTTATTTCCCTGGGCAGTCCAGACATAGCTGAAAACCTGTACTAGAGGACCAATGGTCCTGTAAACGCTCACCTGAGATCAGGGATATATACCAATAAACCTGTTTGACTAGTATGGTCATGGACGAACTATATTGACCTTGTCGTAAAATAGGTCATCACAGGGTCATAATTTTATGCACGCATATTGTACTCTAGTCTACAATGCTACATGCCTAGTTTTGTTGAAATTGGTCCACCCGTTCCACAGAAAAAAGATTTTAGAATGATTTTTACCATATATGGACATGGCGGCCATCTTGGTCATGTGACCTGTATAATTTATGTACACATTGGTTTCTCCTTCCTACATGTGCTTCATATCAAATTTGCCGGGCTTTGATTGGCCAAGCGGTTTCAGAGAAGAAGATCTTTGAATATTATGTTGATATTCATTTATACTGCCCCAGGGTGGGGGCAGACCGGCCCATTGGGTCCATTTTTAAGAATCATATATCTTCAGTCCATTTGCCCATTTCCTTAATGTTTTTCTCTTCAAATGACTTTTTGACAAATTTCCCCTTCAAATGCATGGGCCACCTATGTTGACCTTGCCGTAAAATATGTCAAGGTCATTCCTGGGTCATGATTTATATAAACTATGTAGAGCTCCTTTCCCTGGTGCTTCATGCCAAGTTTCAAAATCATAGACCTTATTGTTCTGGAGAAAGATATTTTTTCTATTTATAGCCATGGCGGCCATCTTGGTCATGTGATCTGGACCATTTATATAAACTTTTGTTCTAACTTCCTTAGGATGCTCCACATGAAGTTTGGCTTTGATTGACCAAGTAGTTTCAGAGAAGAAGATCTTTGAATATTATGGTAATATACATGTATATTGCCCCGGAGTGAGGGTAGACCCGCCCCTGGGGTGCATTTTTTTCAGAATCATAAATGTTCAGTCCATTTACCCTTTCCCTTCAAGTTTTTCCCTTCAAATGACATTTTGACAATTTTCCCCATTCAAATACATGGGCGACCTATGTTGACCTTGCTGTAAAATAGGTCAAGGTCATCCCAAGGTCATGATTTATATAAACTTTGTAGAGCTCCTCTCCCAGATGCTTCATGCCAGGTTTCAAAATCATAGGCCTTCTGGTTCTGGAGAAGAATATTTTTAAGGTTTTTGCGATTTATAGCCATGGCGGCCATCTTGGTCATGTGACCTGGACAATTTATATAAACATTGGTTCCCCCTTCCTAGGGATGCTTCACATGAAGGTTGGTTTTTATTGGCTAAGCGGTTTGAGAGGAGAAGATCTTTGAAAATGTGGACGGACGGACGACGGACGGGGACGACGGAGCATGACCATCTCACTTTGTTGAGCCTTCGGCTCAGAAAGCTAATTGTTGACTCGATACATACAATGACGGCTCCAGTGGCCGAGCGATTTAGAGCGCTGTTTCTTAATAACTCGATCATGTCATCTCTGTCTCTGTCTCTGTTGTGTTTTTTTTTTTTTTTTTTTTTTTTTTTTTTTTTTTTTTTTTTAATTTAATTCAGTTTTACGTCCCTTTCACGTCCCTGGCACACCCGCAAGCAGAACTTGGCTTGTCTCACATGTGGCCAGATCGGGACTCGAACCCACACCATTTACAGCGGTGAGGTGATCGAATGATTAAGAAACAGCGCTCTTAACCGCTCGGCCACGGGGCCCGCCCTGGTGTGGGTTCGAGCTCCGCTCTGGCCACATGTGAGACAAGCCAAGTTCTGCTTGCGGGTGTGCCAGGTGGGTTTTCTGGGGGTTCTCCCGTTATCGCCCCACCTTCTGATTGGCCGTTCTCATATGAGCTGAAATAATATTGAAAGGGACGTAAAACTGATTCAAAAAAGTGTGTGTGTGTGTGGGGGGGGGGTAAATCCAAAACGTCGATTGAACTTTTATGATCACAACAACACTTATATCCATCATAAGTGTTAGTTTTGCATTCGTAAAGGCATTTTAATTAAATTGTTGTTCAGGGATCATGTTTCTGGAATCATGATAATTGAGAGGTTATAAAAAAAATGATGCAATCAGAAAGAAATTCGGTAGGAAATGGGTCGCATGTACGTGCCCTTTCATGCCCAAATCTAACAACTAGATTAGCTTTCGCCCGCTAGGACAATGACTGAAACATCGTTTACTGGGACGTAAATAAACAAAAACTATCTGACTGTTATATATGTATAAATTAATCTGCCGGACTAATGTAAAATCGCTTTTGAAAACTTACAACACGTAATTTATATACCCTTCAATTTCAAATTTTATTATATTCAGGTGGGTTTAAAGTCGAAGACTACATGTAGATTTAATATTATATATAGACCGTGAATGTTACACATGAACATCATCAAATAAAATTAAGCTATAAAAATATTCTTATTATGAATTACTCTTATTATGAATTAGACCACAAAAAGGACTAATTGTCATAATATGTTAAAAACATATATAAGTCTATTTATATTTAGCTTAAAATAGCTTTTTTAAGAAATAACGATAACTCTTATAACGTACTGGGCAGAGATATAAAAACGTACTGGGTACGGACGTACTCAGCAATGATGTTGCAAGTAGACCCTTCTCCTTTCTCCACCCTTTTTTGTCTCAGTTTCATTAGGGATGCCAAATAGGAGCTGCATACTCGAGCTGAGGGCGAACGAATGTTTGGTATGCCGAGTTGCAAGTGCCAAATTGCGCCGAAGAAAACCCAAAGTTATTAACTGACTGTTCCGCCACTGTAGAGAAAAAAGACTGTTCATGAGGTCATCTTTCATGCCCGGAGACTGAGTTACGCGTTGCATGACGAAGCTGGAGACTATGCTGTTCCCAATGTGTTAAGTCCAAGTGACCTAGTCTTCAAATCTGACTTATGGACAAAAACTGTACCCATGCACATAACCCGAGACTTCTTTGACGTAAAATAGCCCTATGTCCGTTTCGTCTGGCGCCTATAATTGGGTACTCGTATTGAACCATTATAGACCAGTAGTTACAGGAGCGAGAGATCACAACTTCGAGCCTCAGTCCCCGTACATCGTGCACCTTAAATCATTTTTAAGCCGGAAGGAATCAGTACATGTACTACAGGGGCGGATCCAGGATTTCTGAAGAGGGGGTTCAAATGTAGAAAAGGGGGGTTCGTTTGCCGAATTTCACACAAATCTTTTGAAATTCTCCATGAAAACGAAATAATGTGGGTCCAGAGGGGGGTTCAAGCGAACCCCTTGAACCCCCTCTAAATCCGCCACTGTACTAAACTTTGAATGTAGTGTATATGCAATTATGTACATTTGAAAGAAACTCAAACCAAACTCGATATCAGTTCAAGTATGAAAAAGACACACAGATACCTCCATAAAATTTATAGCCAGCTTAACCTAAGGCATGTTACGTCACCTGAAAAATAACGACCAGCTATACAGTAGACTCGACAATGGAGAATCACATACATGTACTACTACATAGTATTTGGGTAGGAAGGAATCTGATTCATGGGCAGATTCAGAGGGCGGGGGGGGGGGGGGGGGGTCCGGACAGGGGGTCCGGACCCCCCCCCCTGGAATTGCCAAATTATCAATTTTCGCCACGTTGAAATTTTCCGTCAGACTCCTTCTGGGAATTTGGACCCCCCCCCCCCCCTGAGAAAAATTTCTGGATCCGCGTATGCGATTCCTGCGTAATGTGAAATACGAAGCTTCATTCATATACAATAATATGCATGGGAATTCAACTAATTTAGCACAGCTAAACAACTCATGGCTTGATATAACGAGAATCAATCTATTAGTTGGCTGTTATAAATAACGAAGAGTGGCATTTTGTCAGAGAATCAATAGGACTTCCAGACGTCTACTTAATAAACAACCAAACATGGTCATAACTTGAATGTTGTAAATGATGTACTTCTGAATACAATACAGTATCTACCGGATAGTCTGTTGCGACAAGTAGCAGTGGAATGGACCACTGTTGTCTTCTATAGCCATACAGTAAACCGGCACTTTTATCATTTACGAGTTACCAGTATTTCAGATGGACCCTTATCAATCCTCTCTGAATCCGCCACTGCTATGCTCAATCAAAATTGTCATCAGAATTAAATCTTTAAGCCAAACTTGACACGAAACGACGGTTTTGGTCACGGTTTTCATAATTTCGATGATGAAAACCACTTTAATTAAAATCTGATCAGCGACCCGTATACAAAATTATTATTGCTCACTGATGTGATAAACCAAAATGCGTAGCTAGTTTGATTTTAAGCCCCACCGCCCCATCCTGAGACCTGGACAGTATGCCAGCGTCATGCAAAGAGCCTCGGACTTAACCATTTCCTCTTACACTGTTTGACAAAATCTATTAAAATCAAGTGGCAAGACAAGATTCCAGACACGGAGGTCCTGAAGGAAGCAGGGATGCAAAGCATGCATACTGTCTTAAAGCCAGCATAGCAGAACTAAGGTGGACTGGCCATGTTATAAGAAGAAGGTCAAAGAAGAGTTGTTATATCAAGCCATGAGTTGTTTCAAAGAAGGTCTTCTATGGAGAACTACATGAGGGAAAGCGCTCTTAAGGTGGCCAGAAGAAATGCTACAAAGACACCCTCAAAGCCTCTCTGAAGGATATCGACATACCAATAGGGTCTTTTGAACAGATGCACAGAAGCGATCAAAGTGGCGAGGTCTCATCAACAAAGGAGCAGCTGTCTATGAAAAAAAAAAAAAAAAAAAAAAAAAAAAAGATCTGTGAAGCTGAGAGAAAGCGCAGAGAATGCAAAGCCACCAGCTAATTCCATGTCATTGACTTGCTCTACATGCAACCGACAGTTTAGAGCCAGAATTAGCCTAGTCAGCCATCAAAGAACTCTCAAACACACACGGACATATTCAAGAAATAATGATGGTCTTTCTCATTAGTGAGAGACGAACGACCACCGCCCCATCCTCGTCCGTACATAAAGATGATACAGATGTACATTACAAACGCCCTGCATTACAGGTGACGATAAGTATTGCATCTAAAAATAAAACCACGTATGCGAGTATTATACCTATGGATTGATTGAAAAGAACCTACCTGTCCCAGGTAAAGGATGACGTACATGACGGCTGCAGCAACGATGAACGTGCCAATAGTCTCTAGACTTGGAAAATACATTCTAACCCCTCCGCTGCGAAGTGCTCATAAATCTCGGATTTCTTTTCTGTATATGCATAATCCATTTTTGCACGCTATTCGGAATCACATAACTCCTATATCACGTATCATCTGAATATGCATCAAGAGTTATTTCCATATCACATGTCCTAGTCTCAGACGTTTTATAACACTCGCTCGTCTTTTAGACTTAATGCGCATACTTTCCAATTTACATAACGACTTATAGGCTACTATACACGGTGCTGATACGTTATTACCTCCCTTTAGCCACATGTGATAACGTGCATGTAGGTTTTTTAAGAAGTCCTGTAATGTACACTTTAACTATATTGATTCCATGTATTGTTGTTAAATTCTGTGTCCAGACTCGCCACGCGGAACTCTTTCGATTTCTGGTAAAGAATATCAGAAATATGCAAAGCAGTTTCCCTATAGAATTTATGTCGGAATTTCTTCATCTCACCAAAAGCTAATTTCCAACGTCTAACACAGTATTACACAAGAGATTTTATCAAACAAATGATATTTCAACGTAAGGCGTAAGATACCTTTAGCATAACCATGCTACATTCCGCCATAATCAATTTTAGGATATAAAATTCATACACCATGGTGTTTTGAATAATAAATCCTTTTTACGGAGTTCATTTCATGCTATAATTAATCAAACACAGCATGGAAATGTAATTTTATACAACACAGTACAGTTAATATTCGTAAACTGAAGTTTATACATGTAAATGAAAATCTTACATGAACGGGAAGCAATGTATGTAAATATTAAGATAGTAGTATATATAGGTTAAATGAAATAATTAGACATCACGGGCTAAGACAACCTTAAAATCAATTTGTCGTAATATGATTATTTCATTAATATGCATTCATGATCAGTTACATTTTTGGCGGGATTTCAAGATATAAAGGGATGAAATGTAGGATTCTAACACACCTCGCCTATATAGCCAATGGTAAAAAACGTGTTATATTGTGCAACAATTTCACTGGGCGAATAAGCGTGACGTTACTTTGCGGCATTTGTGACGTCAGCTATCCCACAAAGCAGTGTTAGACGGTGAAACTTCGTTTTAGCGCACAACAAACGTAATAAGTGTGTGTAAATACCAGCATTACAGTCAAATATTTGGCGGGATATCTGCAATGCAATGGTGGAAACTGAACGATATCGACGGTTTCAGCAACATTTATTCCGTTTATTGTGTGTTAGAATCGAAATAGATCAGCTGAAGTGCGTTAATTCACTGTTTGTCGGTCAGTTGTAAGAAGATAAATCACTCCCGCTACGCGCTCGTGATTTGATCTTCTTTACAACTGACCTCCAAACAGTGAATTATTACTCAAAAATTCACTGCTAGAGCTGATCTATTTCTTAAGTAAAGCTTGTGTGCGAAATGGCATCTCTATTTGTGTCCTTTTCCATACACAGTAGCATAAAGACATTGTCACTGGTTCCATTCAACATTTTCAGAAACAAACAAACACGATACAGAGTGAAATGAAATTTTGAGAAATAAATAGAGGATATTTGCTTTTTTGAGGTGAATACCAAATATATTTCATCGAGTGAGCTGAAAACATCAGAATTTTCACGAGTGCGCAGCACGAGTGAAAATTTTTATGTTTTCAACTCACGAGATGAAATATATTTGGTATTCACCGAAAAAAAGCAAATTTTCTTTTTATTTTATACAATACACGGGCAGTTTCCAATTCACAAGGCAGGAGGTAAAAATGCAAAAAATAAAAATTTTTGAAAACACAAATAATTTTGGTACCACATTGTTCCTTACGTTCTAACTAAGAAAATGAATACCCACACTTTATGTTTTCGTTCATAAATAACGGAGTTATAGGCCTTTGAATTTCTGAAGTGAGACACATTTAATGACGTCAAGTAAATGGAAACGTCAGAAGTAATCCAAAATCTACAGTGAAGATATAGGCTGATATCACTCACTAGTGACTTTTGATATCAGTGAGATTTGATATCAGTGAAATTTCATATCAATGAAAATACCAATTTTATCAAGTTTTGATATACATTGGTTTTCACTGTAAAGTATAAAATAAAAATGTAAATGTAAAGCTGCCTCCCAAGAAATTTACATACAACTAAACAGTTGAAGTGTTGTTTAATTTAGCCCCTGAAGGAGCTATATTGGTACCATTGTTTATTCGGTTAATGGCCCCTAATGATCCTTAGTTTAAAAGACTGTCTAACATCTAACGTCGTGTGAAATTCGTTATGAATCACCACTTTGTCTCGTTTGCATGTGCACGACCGATTGGCACTTCAAGAATTTTACAACTATCAAATGATCGACATCCCTGTTATATGTAACATGGATAGAGTGACACTACTCAGGATATTCCAGTATAAGAATTCATTCAGAAAACAATTGAATATACCCTACCAATCCCCTCGGAGACTGATAAGCTTTTTCTCTCTTTGCGAGGCCTACAGCTAACCACCTACATGCGTTTTATATTCTAAATCTGCATAAATTATCGTATAAAAATTTAATTTCATGCAATAATTAATTTTCTTGCCATATTCATGATATTCAAACTGCACAAATGATTGAGATTTTATATATCAGACTGAGTACTATTGACAATTGGGGACTGTTTGTAATTTATCTTGCAAGAAACAGGTGCAAACGACGTTTACCTGGGAAATTTAGGTAAAGCTGATAGGTAATGCAGACCTTTGTAAAATGTTCTAAACATTATCCAAATGTCGAGACATTAGCAAGTCACTGATAAGCAAATCTGATTGAAACCGAAGTTGCAGATGCAAGCTCGACTGGCGCGTAATCTGGGGTTCCATATATGCAGTAACTCGGTTTTAAATTTGAGAAGACTAGTCCGAGTGCAAGGCTTTGGTTTTGCCCAGAATGCACACTGTAGTTGAAAAAGACGTGTTTTAATGCCTTCCACTTAATAGCACTCACAGACAGATCCAAATATCATGAATATGGAACTTTCTTATTCTAGAATTTCTGACTCATCAACATGATAAACCAGGATTTTACGTAATAGAGAGAATGAGCATCAGCGGATTTTATTACGAGATTTCTATATAAAATTAGCTAGATGGTAATAGAAGTCTCCGTAAAGATGCATTATTTTTGGAAAGCCAGCGTTGTTTATTTCAATTACACAGAAAACTGAGGCGTCTGTGGTCTTTTGTGGTGCAGGAAAATGGCGAATCCAGAGAATAAAAATAAAACTGAGATCCTTTAAGAGCAGTGAGGCCGGATAGGCCATACCGCGGTTTCGGCTTTAGATTTGGAGCCAAAGCAAAATACGGTAATTTTGCAACTTTTAATAGGATAGTTGATACAAAAACCAGTATGATCCAAACAGAGCCAAATATATAAAACGTTGGTTAGAAAATGAATATAAACCGGTAATGAATTTCTGATTTCTCAAAATACCCTCGCTGATCTCAAAGGACCAAAAGGAACATATAATCTGCACTACTAGCAATTGGAAGGCCTCAAAAAACGCGTATCACCAAGTTTTAATATGAGAGCCACAGAGGGTTCACCACAGTACGTTTATAGTCACAAACCCACCCTTTAACGCCTAAAGCACGAACTTCGTGACGGTTTTCGGTTTCGGTTTCAGGCAAGGTTCAAGGATATACAATGAACTAAAAAGTAAATACCGATAAGCCATTTAGATGTCTTTACTTTTAATACTTAACGGTCCCCAGATTATGTATTAAGATTGGAAAATATAAGGATATTTTAGGATTTAAATGTAGTAGATATAAGTAAAAGTAAAATAAACTATCTATATAATGATTATATATATATTACGGTACTGAAGACGTGTTACACGAAACAAATTATCCAAGGAAATCAAACAGTCGCAAAAATGCCTTGTGTGTCAGCTGTTACGAAGATGGGCATTCCAAATTGTTCTAATTATCCATTTGCTACTGACACCTCTAGATAACCATTCACACGAGGCGCGTCACTCTAAACGTTATAACTTATAATGCACTAATATATTAAACTCGCTGCACTTTACTAAATCTGAACACAAATGTTTCTTGAACACATTTCATATAGCCATATTCTAGGATGACACTGACACTCATGAAATCATGGAAATATCATGAAAATATTTACAAACACTTTCCTTTATCTGAGTAAACACTCATTCACACTGACCGACCAACGCTTTATCACCATATTTATCAGAAGCATTATTCCCAAAACGAATTCACAGCCAATAAGCCCACTATGGACTTTTGAGATATCTTCGAAAACCCTACTGTCTGATTGCTAATAAGTCTATATTCATCATACAAATTTATCCCGATATGTCCAATTCAGCAAATATCAATATCTTCCATGGTATGTTCATAAATTGGGAATGGGATAACTAAATCACCAATACAAGATGAGAAAACGAGCCTTGTTATGAATATAAATAAAGAACTTGATAAAATGCATATCGGATATGCCTGACCCGAGACTGGCCGTAGTTCATATTGTCCCATTAAAGTTAATTGTCTTCCCGGATGATACATAGAACTAAGTACAGTAACATGATTTTTATGCAAAGACACATGTTTTCCATTAACTGTGACAAGGCTAATATTTGACAAGCATTTTACATGCAAACATCAGGAAAACACGCCCGTGAAATGTATACCCCCTTGAACCCCACTTTTATATAGTAAAACTGGGGTATGCAGGGGTATACCTATTTTTCTTATTTTTGCTCCAAAACATAGATTGTGGGTACTCGTTAGAACCGCCTCGGCGAGGCGGTTCTAACGTGTACCCACAATCTTTGTTTTGAGCAAAAATAAGAAAAATATCAAACATTTTCCTTCTGAAAATTTTCAATTTTTTAAAGCTCAAAAATCTCTATATATTGCATGGGCAAGTTTTCGTAATGAATCGAGCGACAGCACAGTTGAACATTTCTTTATATTATGCAAAACTCGGATCTAAAATTGGATCCGAGAGTAAAATGACCACCATTCGTGATCGGCATTTAAAATTGTTGTAATTAGTTTTGAGTTTGGCACTTAATGACGGAACTTAGAATTATATCGAACCTTATCAACCAATTTGATAAAACGATCACACCAAAGGATGGGCTCAGATGATTCTTCGTATTTTTTTTTTTTTTCAGATCGATTAATAATCTTCCTCGTTTCCTAAATTTTACGGACTGAGATATTGACAATCGATCCTAATTGGCGATAACAATTTATTACAATCCATGAAGCAATGTCAGAGCAAATAAAGCTACAGTCGCTGCGAGAATTATGAAGGTCGAATGGTTAGCGGGCCATCTCGAAACGTTTCTTGACGGACTACATGTGTGGACCCAGGATTTCTGGGGAGAGGGTTCAGATCTAAAAAAACGGGGGTTCTTTTTCTCAGTTAGTCTTCAAAAATTCCATATGGAAATAAAATAATTTGATCGCAGAGGGGGATTCGAGCAAACACCAGACCCCTCTAAATCCGCCACTGGACTTGAATTTCACGAAATGAAAGGTGCTACATACATGTATTTGTACGCATAGACGAATAACCACACACTGCTTTGCAGCAACTGTTTACCCATTCTTATTATTGCCTTTTAAGGTCTGTTCGCTTTTTAAAATACCGGTCATATTTTAAGCTTCGTGTAAAACTAACTTGGCCGAGGTCCCGTCTCCATATAACCTTATCAGTTGGTGAGACGTAAAACCATACGGCATTTCATCCGACGCTCTTACACTGGGCCAATCAGCAAAAGATAGACTATACACAATGACCAAATTGGACTACAGCTAATATTGCACGAGAAACTATGCAGCTTATTGACCGAAGTTGTGATTGTTGTAAAGGTTGCCAGACGAAATTACTTCTGCATGCATCAAGCAATATTAATAACATAAGCACACATAATCAAAGTGAAGACAGCTTCACGCGGATTCGTGACAGTTAAAGTGACATTGTTCTACAGCAAAGACTCATGTTCCGTCAGGCTTTAGTTCTACTGTCAATAGTGGTTGGTTGTCACATTGTTTCGCATTTTCTCTTATCAGACTAAATCGGAAGCCATCTTGAACACCAACAAAGGTGGCGATTTGATCCCAAGATACTGAGGGTCAACAGCTATCTTAATAAGATAGGTGATGTGAACAATGCTTTACCACCCCCAGTAGGACCTTGGACTATATACTACAATTTATCACATTATACCTACATGACTATCACAGGTGTTCTGAAAGTTAAAAACGCAGTGCGAACGTACCTGTCCAAGATACAGAATGACGTACATGACGGTTGCAGCAACGATGAACGTGCCAATAGTCTCTAGACTTGGAAAATACATTCTACTCCCTCCACAACCAACTGAAGACACTGCCGAGGTTTCGATTCAACATAATCCATGTTTGCACCTTCTTTGGAATAACACAATTTCCTATAATACATGACATCGTTTGTGTTTGAATTTTATAAACATTCTGAATAAGCAATTAGTGTTACTTAGATATCACATGCATTGAATTTCGACGTCTTCAACGCACGTCCGTCCTTTAGTCATGCGCATACATGTACCATGCATGAGCATACGCTCCATTGTGACGTCTTATGGGCTTTTATACATGGTACTTAAACGTTAAATTACCTCTCTTTACCTACATGTGATCACGTAGGATTTCAGGTTCCACGAAATCTTGTAAGGTACACTTTAAATACAGTGATAAAATTCCATGTATTTTACTAGAATTGTTGTTATATCCGGTGTCTAGACTCGTAGTTCGCGTGTACTGTTTCGGTTTCTTGCAAAGAATATCAGAACTATGCAAATCAGTTCTCCTAAGAATTTATGTCAGAATTTACTCATCTCACCAAAAGCTAATATCCAACTTCTAACACAATATTACACAAGAGATATTATCAAACAAATGATATTTCATCGTAAGGCGTTGGATTTATTTAACATAACCATGCTACATTCCTCCATAATCAATTTTAGAATATAAAATTCATACACCATGGTGTTTTGAATAATTAATCAAACACAGCATGAAAATATAACTTTATACATTACAATTTTATATTTTATAAATGAAAACTTACATGAACGGGAAGCAAAGTACGAAATACTTAACTTAAAGATAGTACATGTAAGTATGTGTATGTTGATTAACTTAATTGACATAACTAGACATCACGAATCAAGGCAACCTTAAAATCAATCTGACTGTTCTTAATGTCGTAATATGATTATGCACTGACAATTATTTCATTAATATGTATTCATAATGGGTTACATTTCTGGCTGGTTTTCAAATATTGGTCCGGTTTTGCACTAAATACAATTATTGAATTATCAAATGCGATAATCCAGTGTACCACATCGCATACATCATAATTGCAGTTTAATTTTAAATTCGGATCCAATAAACACCATTTAGGATCCGAGTTTTAAGCAAGCACAGTAGCATGACCTTCTGTTTATTTTCAGAAATTAAAAATGTCCTTTAAAATTAAACAATTTGACCAACTGCAAGAGAATATGCTGTCAAACCGATACATGTAGCTGTGTTGGTCAATGCTTAAATGTCTGTTAAATTGCATTGTGAAGCCGATAATGTCGTCAGAAAGATCAAGTGAAATACGCAAGAAAACCCAAAGTACACGAGCGTTCGGAAAACTTGCTTGTTTTAAAGAAATATTGATTGACAGCTCTGTTACTCTCTGCATTAAAGCTTACGTTTTACCGACCGTTCAAACTGAATATATACATGAACGGTGTTAACGTCCCTAACCAGTGCGAGTCTGAGGGCACTGTAGTTTGAATACTTGTAGTCTGGGCCAAAACCCATTTTGTTTTCGTGACGATGCCCATATGCATTAAACCACCTACATGCGTTTTATATTCAAAATCTGCATAAATTATCATATAAATGCGTTATTATAAAATATCTAATTTCATACAATAATTAATTTTCTTTGCATATACATGATATTCAAAGTGCAAAGTGCACGCAAATCAGATGATTGTGTATATTGGATGGATCTTTAGAAAACAGGTGCATACGGCAGTTTTTGATAGGAATGATGTATTGTGGTTGGCTTTCATTTTCTTTATTTCTTTATTTTGAATTAATTTTACTTGGGGAATTCAGGTAAATTTTGATATGCAGAGATAGTCTCGAGCTAGGGTTTCTTTAAGATCACCAACATAATACTTTGGAATAAGGGAAAGCCGCGCATTAGTAATGATGGTTGTACGCCAACGTACCAAATGCACTATGGTCTCATCTTTAAAATAAATCCCTTTAAAGAACCAGAACTTCAAAGTTCCATGGCATTACGTTTATCTAGGTACGAAATCCGGGTGCCATGTACACACTACCCCGTGTTTTAATACGGAGAAGACCGGTCAGATTGCAATCTGTCTGCGTTGTGCCTTTAATTTTGCCCTTCTTGAAAACAGAAGCTTTCTCGACGAACGACCGCTTGATAATACTCACAGACAGAGCCAAATATCATTAACATTGAACTTTCTTATTCTAGAAATTCTGACTCATCAACAATTGATAAACCAGGATTTTACGTAATAGAAAGAATGAGCATCAGCTGATTTCATTACGAGATTTCCATACAAAATAAGCTAGATTATTATAACAGTCGCCGTAAAGAAGCATTGTTCTGTTAAGTCAGTGTTTTATTTCAATTACACAAACAGTTCAGAAAATGGAATTGGCGTCTGACGTCTTTCGCAGTGGGACAAACCGGAAAAGGCAGGATAATGCTATTGGCCGTAGATACGATGACCACGTTTTGTCCCTGTGTGAAGAATGGAATGCCAAAACCCACCCTTCACAAAGCCCTAAGAACCCCATGATGGCTTTTGCTTTTATGTCACGTGTAAATCGGTCTGTTTAAATGTCATTTTTGTAACACCAGAATAAAAAAGAACTGCCTAAAAGTAGCTGAAACAGCGGTATGTCCCCTTTCTAATTTTCATGTCTGCTCTTAAAGAATAACAGTTTTTATTTTTATTAGAAAGAATACCAATAAGCATAAAGTGAATTACATAACTATCCCTGGATTATGCAATAAGACGGAATTTTAATCAGGATTGAAATATGAAAGCTATACGATTTTAGTGTTTGTAAAAATGAAGTGTATAATGTTTGCAAAAAAAGCTTTCGACCTTAATCACAACAGAAATGTTTGCATGGATGTCATGTATGGATAAGCGCAATGATGCTGCAAACGACGATGTAATTAAAATGTCCACAGAAATTTAACGGCCGCAAAATTACCCAGTGAGTAAAATGTTTCGGAGATAGATATTCCAAACCATTCAGTCGCCACTCAAACCTTTGGGCAGTTCATACGAGAGGTGTTTCAAAAGTGTAGACTCCGCACATTGCATGTTCTTTACTTTATCATTCCGCACATATTGTTCTTTTGGCATATTCTCATACACTGGGATGACACAATGGCATCATAATGTAGTTCATAAAATTATGGAAATATCATGAAAATATTTACAAACACTTTCCTTTATCAGTAAACACTCGTTCGCACTGACCCACCAACACTTTATCACCATTTTTATCAAAAAGCATTATTCCCAAATCGAATTCACAGCCAATATGCCCATTTTGGACTTTACGATCATATCTTTCAAAACTCTACTGTCTGATTGTTTAGTCTATTCATCATACAAATTGAGCCGCATCGTGAGAAAACCGGATTTTTGCCTAGGCGAAAACAAAGGCGCAGATCAGCTTCGCGGTAACCGCGAAGCTGATCAGCGCCTTTGTTTTCGCTACTCGGATAGTACAATTCCTCTTCTACTTAAATCCGAAATTTCAAGCTTCTAGCTCTTTTCTGAGCTTGTACAGGCCGGTTTGTGTCGGACCTGGTCGGAAACCCCGAAGACCGGTTTTCTCGCGTCGAGGCTCAATTTATCCCGATATGTCCAATTCAGCAAATATCAATATCTTCCAAAGTATGTTCATAAATTGGGAATGGGATAACTAAATCACCAATACAAGATGAGAAAATGAGCCATGTTATGAATATAAATAAAGAACTTTACAAAATGCATATCTGATACGCCTGACCTAGCCCATATTGGTCCATTAAAGATAAATGTCTGTCAGGATGCAACTCGCAGAACTAGAGTTACAAGAGATGTTTCCATTTACCGTGACACAGCTGAAATTTGACAATTATTGGACTTGTCAATACCATCCTAAAATGCAGCACGACAATAACTGCTTTACAACATGCAGAATGTCCACCATCGTCATAAGTGAGCCACCTCGTGGGAAAACCAACACTGTGGTTTCCGAACAGGTCTGACACAAACCGTGCTGTACAGTCACAGAAGCAGGCTAGAAGCTTGAAATTTCGGATTTAGAAAGACGAGGAATTGTACTATCTGTGTAGCGAAAACAAAGGCGCTGATCAGCTTCGCGGTTACCGTGAAGCTGATCTGCGTCTTTGTTTTCGCATATGCAGATTGTTGGTTTTCCCATGAGGCGGCTCAAATGTTTTGAGTTTGACACTTAACGGTGGAACTAAGAATTCAACTTGTTTCATAAAATATACACACCAAAGCATTAGTTCAGATGATTCTTCGTAGTTTTTGCAGATCGATTGATAAGCTTCCTCGTGTCCTAAATTTTAAGGAATGGGATATTGACAATCAATCCAAATTGGCGATAACAAATTATTACAATCCATGAAGCAATGTCAAGACAAATAGAGATAAAGGCGCTGCGATAATTATGGATAGGTTGGTTAACAGAACATCTCTAAAATTTTCTTGACGGAATATCTCGAACTGCACAAGATGGGAGTTACAGCACTGTCACGTACGTGCTTTTCAAGCGTGCATGGTTGATGTTGTCACTTAAACAACGGGGCGTCTAGTAAAACGTCTTGTCTTTCGGATGAAACTACATTGACCGAGATCTAATCTCCAATAATAGAGGGTCTAACCCAGCAACAACACTTGCTCTTACTGCAAAACGAGCATAAAATAACGAATGTTCAGTTCGAAATTTTGAAGACTGATGCCTGTATTACCTTGCAGGTTCCACCAAGAACTTGACCCCGAGCCAGCAGAATCAATTAATGAAGCGTGAATTTTGGATTCTGACTGAATTGTCAGAATGTGCAAATACAGAAATGTAAATACAATATTTGCCTAAGAGATCAGCACAGATTTCATGGCACTTAATACTGACAGTCGGTAACAACTTCATTGCTTTCTTATAAACGTATGCAAGTATTTTTTGCTCATAGAGCATCATGCTTTTATCTGACCAAAAGCTAAGGTCATATCAGGACGTTCAGATACTCTAGCCAACTTGTTCTTGGAGGGCGATCTTAGGTCCGTTTCATTACGAATCGGATACGCTACTGAAGTACGGGCCATCGCCAACTTAGCCAATTCGTAATACAACAAATTATTGACCGGGATTGTAATTTTCGCAAAGGTTGCCAGACAGAATTAATTCTGCATGCATCAAGCAATATTAATAACCAAAGCACACAGCAATCAACTGAAGACAACTTCACGCGGACTCGTGACATTAGAATGATTAAAGTGACATTGTAACCACCAAAGACCAAGATCAGTTAGATGAAAATTGCTGACAGTTTGATTGCTACCTTATCATTACGTAGCAAATGCATAAACTTTAGTCTTATATTCAGATGGATCCAAGGTTTCATTTGACATACGTTTGGCCAAGCAGTGGCTCCTTATATTATGAATGAGACACATGATGATTAAACCTTGGTTTCTTTTGCAAATATTAAGCCATTTGCGAAGACGACCAGTGGTGCAGTTACCATGCAGATAAGCGTCGCTACCAAAAAACAAACAAAAAAACAAACATACTATTATTCTGTTTCTTAATTCCAACCAAATCGAGCTTCTAGCCATCCTCTGTGATTGACAGCACCGTCTTTGACATAACTCGTTGGAGCGGCTCAGATGGTAAAAACGGTGAAAGTGACAAATAAGAGGTCTATCGAAGAAGACGGCATTACAAGTGTGACAATTATCAAACTCGTGCACAATTTAACGCTGATACATCTAATGAGTCCAGAGTCATTTCTGAGTCACTGAATACTTTGGAAGACACATTAAAGAAACTCCGGCTTCCACTAAAATAGTCAGACAATTACACAACATGTTTTCATTTTTCAAACATATTAATGGTCAACTAGCAAAACAAATCAGTTGTTCGCCATTGTTTACTACTAGAAATAGTTACAGTTTTGTCATGATGTGGCTCATACATTTCTTAAATATGATATATCTGCAATTCACAAATGCTGCAAAAATGATAAATGAAAAGAAAATTGGGATCCAGTGGCTTGGAAATTAAAAGTCAATAATGGCGCCATGAGCTTGTCTACAAGTTTCATCACGTTAATTAATAAAGGCACCGACCCAACTACCGGCTAGATGTGATGCATCATTATTTACAAATGATGAATGAAAAATTCATTCGACACACAGACATTGTGAGTGTAGGGCCCAACTGAACTTCCAGGCAAGTACTTTGATCACTAATTTACCTGTATGCATATTCGCCGTTACTTCGTACAGTATGCGTATAAATACACGCATTGTTCCAGTTACACTCTATATATCTTGTGGTTATACGTACTCGTATTTAATTCCAAGTTCGAAAATTATCTTCTTGGGCCATGAATGACAAACCGATGCATGAACGGATTCCTTTTTTCTTTCTTTCTTTCTTTCTTTCTTTCTTTCTTTCTTTCTTTCTTTCCTTCCTTCCGTCCTTCCTTCATTCCTTCCTTCCGCCCTTCTTTCTTTCTTTCTTTCTTTCTTTCTTTCTTTCTTTCTTTCTATTGACCATGGTAAACGTTTCAAAATATAAGCAAGTAAGAAAACCAGAGACTTCACAGGTAGGGTTATGAATCATAATATTTCGACCATAAAACAAGTTTCCGAAGAATGTGTTTTTCTTTGCTGATAAGCCCTCTGCTTTTAGAACATGATCAGGTACAAAGATATGTGTCCAAGATAAGCTGGTAGATTTGTGCTGGAATAGTTCTGAAGCGATAATGAACAGTTGTGAAAAAATATATACTTAACTCTTGAAAAGATTCTTTCGAAATTCAACGTCTACTTCAAATAACTCATCAAATATAAAGGGAAACAAATTCTCTCCGATTCACAATGTTGATACAGTAATTGTTTTTGTAGAGCAATCAAAGATGTGACCACAGTAAAGCCTTCAAAGATAGGCAATGAGTCCTTCCCTTGATGCAAACTACAAGCAAGATTATACATGTTATGGATGTAATTTAATCTCAATATTAATGTCTGTCTGTCTGTCTGTCTGTCTGCCTGTCTGTCTGTCTCGCCATACAACGACATTAAGTTCTTTGATTTTTCTTTCTTTTTGAGTATTTACAAGCAAGATTGTGCATGTTGTGCGTGTAATTTAATTTCAAAATTCCTATCTATCTGTCTGTCTGTCTCGTCATACAACGACATTAATTTCATTGATTTTTTTTATTTTCAAGTCTTTACATCCGGGAACTTTCAATACATTTATCTCCGTTATCATGATGAGAATACACAAATGCAAATGTCTGAAGAGCTCATAAGAAGATATGCTTTTAATGTATTCCACGGCTTATGATAAACGATGCGCTGACAAAATCTTTTCCCCATCTGGTTGATCCATTTGTTTTTGTATTGATGTATTTTTCATTATTCCTCTCAAACAATGCTTTCGTATAAATTTATGACATGCTACTGCATTTCCATATACATGGGCGTTAAAAATAGGACACCAAATCGAAATGAATTGCTGTAAGGTTTTGAGCCCGTAGTAGCAACATTTTGTTTTTTTATAAGGTACATGTTGGTCCCAAACTATTAACTTCTGTTTGGTTGCAGCGAGCACTAATGCTACAAGCCAAGAACTACCGGAATAAAACTCTGAGTTTAAATATATGAGCCTGTGCATGAGAAAACCAATAGTTTGGGATTCCGAACAGGTCCGACACAAACCAGGCTGTACAATCACAGAAGCAGACCAGAGGCTTGAAATTTTGGCTAGAAGTAGAAGAGGAATCGTACTATCCGAGTAGTGAAAACAAAGGCGCTGATCAGCTCTGCAGTTACTTCACAGCTGATCTGCGCCTTTGTTTTCGCCTAAGCACTTTGTTGGTTTTCCCATGCGGCGTATACTTAGATGAAACTGCTACATAGCCTTTGAAATTACTTCTAACCTAATATAAATAATAATGTGTTCACCACGAACAACTTAAATTTACTGTTAACCTGGTAAAGCGTTTTATCTACATTTATCTGAACCTTAAAGCATCAAACAGCTGCAGAATAATGATAAGTAAAACATTAAATACAGCAGGTTAAATCTCTTTAAGAATAAATATAAGAAAAAATAATACCGGCATTGAAATAAACGTAGCATATGCATGAATGCTACTGAAACTAGTCATAGAAGCCCATTTGACAGAATGGTCTAAATATCAATAATAAATGGTCTAAATACCAATTTACCGAATGGTCTAAATTCCGAATTTTTACACTATAAAAACAGATAATTATAATGGTGCAGTTTAAATGCAGGATGATCTGTGCGTCTGTTGATTTTTCAGTATACAATTACTATACGAGGCCAAGGGCTACTAACATGTAGCGTAATGGTCTTTTAATGGGTTACATACAAATCACGATTGGATGTTTTCTGCGAACTTCAAATCGTACAATTTTTTATAAAAACTGAACTTAAATTCATATATGCAAACTGCACAATGCGTTTCAATGATAATTAGATTTAGTTTACAGCTGTATACTTTACAAATGACAGAATCCCAGTTTTAAAAATCAGGCAATCTTGCATTTACGCATAGTAGAACTTAAAGTTGGCCCATGGTACTATACTATTTCGGAACACCATGCTAAAATTGGCACAATGTAGTCTTTTATGATATGAAACATCGAATTGATTTTAATACAGAGCATCTGCTTGATCAGATAAAATAAACCTTAAGCAGATATTATTCACAGCATGAAAGAGCATACAGAATTGGATAAGCGACTGACAAATCTGCTATCTGTCATACCATCCACAGTATTCGTTTTCTTTAACAATCTTTCGTTTTCCACCTATACTCGGCTTAACGACTTGATGAGCGCAAAGCAGATTCTAAAGATGCACTGACTGATGAGAAACTTCACTTTGAGCTTTTCTGTTCCATCTGAACGTTTTTCACGTGCGTAGGAATCAATGCTCTGCCAGTGCCAAAAACGATAAAATTAGAATTAAACCACATTTCCGACTTCATGGGAAAGATAAAATTTCAGGTGCAAACAAATTTTATGGTTGGATAAGACTTAGTATCTTAGCCGCACCACACCGTACATAAAATGGAGGTTCAATTCATAAATGTTGTCAAAACATATAAGATTACAGATACGCACATTTTGATCAGTACAGTCTTAAACAGCTCTTGAAAGCTTTAAAATTTGTGTTCTACCTGGCCAGACATATATACTACTCAATATGCGGTAAGCATCAGGAAACTGTTATCCCTACAGCACAGTGTAAATACTCCAAGTTTGATTCAGACAATGCCCAAGGAGAAAGAATGTCGGTCTCATTGGCTATTTCTTAGGTGATGCCCTGAAGTTTTTTACTTCAAGAAACCATGATGCTTATCCAATTTAGTAGTATAGTTTAATTTTGACATTCGCTCCTTAATTTAATAAACTACATCTTTCACAAGCAATTTTAATAAATGCACTTGCATCATACCCAACATCATACATACATACATACATACATACATACCCAGCATCATACATACATACATACATACATACAGAGAGAGAGAGAGAGAGAGAGAGAGAGAGAGAGAGAGAGAGAGAGAGAGAGAGAGAGAGACTGTGTCCTACCTTGTTATGTTGGAGAGACTGTGATCTTTCACATCGATTTGCATCTGTATTTTCCTCGCCAGCAGAATATGCTTTTGTTATCGTCCGTATCCTTCCCCTTTCCAAATCACCATCGGTATTATCCACCCGTTTGTCATTAGCCACTTTGCGGATTTCGTCAGTTGTCTTTTTCGGTGAATAAATTTTGTCATAAACAAGACTTGTTTCTGGTAGAGATATTGTGCGGGTAAGTTTATTAACTTGTTCTCTTTTTGGTGCGTTTGCATGAATTATTTTATCCGAAATGTTATTAACATTAGCAATATCCCCTTTCTGGTCGTTCAGAAGGTCATTATTATCACTTGATTTTGTAGTGGATTTGGTGCTAAATTTTGGTTTCGGAATTTTACACGAGCTTTGCGAATACATTGCTGTAGCATTCGCAATCTTTGAGTAACGTTTCAGAGTTTGAACTTTCAAATCCGACTCACTGCGTATTTCTTGAAATGCTGAAAATGTCTGCGACTTGACCATATGCTTTCCTGTAGCCACACTTATCGGAATACGTTTCTTATTAACTGTATTCACTGTTGAATCCTTTGCTATTTGTCTACTATCCAAATGTGATTTTTCTAGCTCCGTTGACATTGTTTTATCCTCAGTATACGCATTTGTTGAGTCCAATGAAACTTGTTCGCGATCAGCAAACAACTTCGTTGAATCCTTTGACATTAGCCCACCCTCAACACATATCATTGCTGAGTCCGTAGATATTTGTTTTTCATCGCTTTCAAGTTTAACTGACCTCTCCCTTGTGTCAAGATCAATGCCAAGAGGATGTAAGTTACACTCCTTAGTGTATTCAGGTTTTCCTTCGTAAATTTCTTCCTCCTTTATCTTGACAGCTTTTAGCTTAGGGATTTGCTTTGGTATACAAGAATCTATGGATGATGGGGACTGAATTTCTACAGGTCGCTCTTGGTTTTCAATACTTTTATTGCATGATGTCTCATCAGTGTTCTTCTTGGCGCTAGCAGTGTCTTTGCCCGGTATATTACGGGCACAAGGAAGTTTGCTTGGCAACGGAACCATTGGCTTCTTCTTTGCTTTCCTTTTCATCATTTCATTTACCCCTCCATCAGTGACTACATAACCTTTATTTGAAATATTTTCAGTTGGTTTGACTGCATCGGTCTGTGTATCATTGACATGAATACTTAGATCTTGCTGAGCAATACCGTGAATAGTTGAGCTGAAGTCATTACCAATGCTTGCTTCACTAATTCTACATGTATTGTTCTCAATTTCCTTTGGTTCAGATGTAGGTCTAGAAGGCATCACAATCACAGGCCCATATTTAAGTTCAGCGCACATTTCTGTTTCAAATTCATGCTCTACGTTATTGTCATTACTAGTACACAGCAGCGCATCTTTGCATAAAGACACGAGAGAGTTAGGGCGAGTTGCATGACTTAACGTTGCTTCAAGATTCAAGTTACCTTCATTCAAACTTGTCTTTGTGCATATAGATGTTATTGAATCTTTGTTATCAAGATTTAGCGGTTCTTCATAGTCACCTGAACTTGTGCTATACCAGGACTCTGAAGAATCACTTGACATATGATCCACCCCGTCCATATATTCGATGCCTTCACCCATGATAAGAGATAAAATGTCTTCGTTTTTCTCATTTTCAATACTATTTCCATTGCTTTGCTCTGTTGAATCTGGTATTATTTCAGAAATTAATTCATTTGATTTACTTTGGTTGGAGGTGTTTTCGTTAGTTTTGTTGATGTTCTCTGTAACTTGCTCATTAAAAGACTGCTTATTCTGACCAGTATGCTGGCACTCACTCACTTCAGTTATAATTTCAGTCTTGTTAAAAATGTTTTCACTTATCGTTTCAATGTCAAATCCATTATGATTTCCATCTTCAGAATAAGTTTGTTTGATTTGGTTTTCGCCATTAAAGCCTTGCAGTGTAACAAGTTCTTTGTAAGAAACCGACTGATCATCTTTAATAACTGATTTCAAGTCTTGTGACTCGGATATCACAACTTTACTAGCTTCGTTATCAAAGCAATTATCCACTGGTTCGTGATATGATTCCCGCTTCCATTTTCCTTCCTTACAAACCCAGCTTTTATGTCTTCGCTGGGGTTGTGGTGATATAGCCGGCGATAATTTTGGCCCCTGTTCTATTTCGATTTTGCATGTTTGAGCGTTTTCATTAAATGTTCTGCAAATATCCGACACTTTCTTGCTTACAATAACATCGTCAGTCTCATTCTTATTGTTAACACTATTTGTCACAAGCCTAATTGAATTCGGTTGAGATTCACTTACTTCATGTAAACATTTGCTTTTCTGAATGGCACTTTGTTCAACGATGCTATCTAAATTTCCATTTTGAGACTGAGGTTTTGTCTGATTTAGGAGCTTTCTTTCACGATTTTGCGAAATGATGGCCGCCGTTGCCCTTCTAAAATTTCTATTGGCTGTTTTTGTCACTGGCGTTTGTTCATTTACTTCGTTTAGCTTTTCTTTCTCACGACGTAAAGCTAGTGCGACAGATATGTTGGAATCCTCACAAATCTCATGTTCCGCTGGTTCACTTATTACAGGCCTTAAATCGTTAATACAGGTAATTTCTCTCATATTGACTGTTTGGTTCTGTTCAGGACCATTATCAGTGTTTTCTTTAGTACATGCAATCTTTTCAGTTTCACGAGAGCTTAGACTGATATCAGAGTCAATGGAACTACTTAAATGGTTCCCTACCTTCTGGTCTTTTATTTGAACCGATTCACTTGTTGTTCCAACATATTTGGCATCACAATCGGATTTAGCTAAAATGGCGGCTTCGCTAACTTCGTCATTTGAAATTACATTGATATAATCCAAAGACTTTTGCTTGCACAACTGATTATATTCCTTTACTTCACAACTGTCTGAGCGTTCTTTGTTTTCATCATATCCCCCACAATAATTGCCGGATTTATCATTATTTGTATCTACAACAGTGTTGATTGCAACATTTAATCCGTAATCGAGGTCACTGTCCGTACGCGTTCCAGTTTCGAGCACCGAAATAATTTCCTGATTTCCATTTTCTACGGAACTAATTGGTGATATATCAACACATAAACTCCCATCGATCAATGAATCTGCTTGTTCCAAAACTGGTTGGTCATTATTCGTATTTTCATTATCAATGTTACAGTCCACTATGCTAACTTCAAAGGAAATATCAGAATCACTTTCAGTACATAATATCCCTTCCGAATCATTACGCGGTTCTTGCAACGAAACAACTGGTGCATTGTGTGTTGAAACTGTCTCAGAATTGCCGCCGCTTTGACTTCCCTCCGAAATAGAAATACTATTTTGGTTGCTATCAGCATTTTTGCGTCCCCCATCGTCATAAATAGAGACCTCACTGTCATTACTCAGATCGTGCAGTTCTAAATCATAATTTGCTTCCTTGTGAAATTCGTTGGATAATCTTTTATCAGAATTTGAAAATCTGTTTTCGATTAACTGGAGACTTTCACCTGCCTTATCACCGAAAACACTATGTGCTTGAACGCATAAAACTGCATCATGATCTTGAGATAAGATAAGTGAAGTATTTTCAGAATCGCTGTAAATAACGTCTTTGTTTTCTTGCATTTTGGCACTTTTCGTGCTGCTGTCAACATTTTGCACAGCCAAGCAACTTTCAGTGGAAACACAATTCGACAGTTTTAGATCATTCGAAGTCGAGATTGTTACTAGATTGGTGTTTAATTGCTGAGATGTCTCAGTAATTGACATATCCAAAGATTCAGCGAGAGATGTATCGCAAGTGTCACTCAGTGTCGAATACGTAGCAGTGCTTGCACTTAACGCCTCATTTAACGTATTTGAACTCGTTTCACGCGCTCGTGATTCCAGCAAATTTTCTGATGCTGAGGAATCACCGATGTCTTCTTGAATGTCCTTTGACAACACATTTGTGTCTAGTTTATCACACATTCGAAGACTGCTGTCGACATTGTGGATGTTTTCAATTTTGGACGCTGATTGAGGAAGTGGGCTAATGCTTTCGGTAGTTCCTTCCGGACACGCTTCCGGACTCATTTCCAGTGTATCACAAGTGCACATTTCTGAATTTATATCGATTGTTTCAACGGCTTGGATGGGGTTGGAATTTTGCGACGGTACTACAGTGGCTGCAGTGGCAAATGTAAGCGGTGTATCTTCCTGCGCACTTACTGATACCTCGCGGATATCAGTCCCCTGCACAAGTTGACAAACGTCCTCAGAAATTTGTACAGTCACTGTTAAATGAGATAATACAGTACTATTGTTTACCTTGTTGATTTCTTTTTGCTCCATGTCACTATTATTGGTCGGTTTACAATTTCCATTGTCTACCTCTGTCGATACAAGCCGCGTTTCCTTTTCAGGAGCTTGCGGTACATTTTCTGATACCTTCTGATTATAGTACCTATCACACTGTTTTGTATTTTGTACTAAAGTTGAATTGTTTGAAAGTAAGGAATCACATTTTCCAACATATCTATTCGTCGCGACCTGCATGGAAAACTTAGTCTTAGAATCATCTGCAATGTTGGTCTTTTGAGCAGCATTTATATATTTCTGTTTTCTGTCAGATGGTGATATCACAGGTGATAATTCCTTCTTGGAAATTTCTGACTTGAGCTGAATGTCATTTTTACAATCCTTGTTGACGATTTGTAACGTTTTAGTTTTGCTAACCTTTTGTCCTGATATTGAAAAAGATTGATCATGAATGTCCACGCTTTTCGGTGAAGACTTATCTGATGTATTCCAGTTGGTTTGATGTGAAGTTTCCCTCTTCACACTGTCCACTTTAAGAAACTGTCCTGTATCTAAATTTGCACTTGCTTTTGGCCTGGTATGCGTTGAATCTGGACCATCAGACTTAGCTATAACAGTTTTGTTCACAACAAGCTCTGAATCACTGGTATCAACATTCAACTTATTGTCAAATTTAGTGTTGTTATCTACAGTTGAATTAAGTGTATTATTGATAATACCACTTTGTGATCTACTGGATTCAGTCTTGACATCCTCCTTTTTTCTGTTTACATCTTTCTGCTTAGAAGCGTGTTGTTCTGTTTCACTTTGAACAACTACACACTGGCCACTACTCCTCGTAACCCCTTCTTGATCTGAGGAACTATTAAGCGATGCAGTTTTACTTAGTTCCCGAAGTCGACGCCATTTGTTTCGAATAGTCACAGCAGTCTCAATCCTCTCGTCAACGTTTGAGGTGGTCGATTGTGATGTCACTTTCGATTCCAGAATATTTACGGAATTTAGCACACTGTTGCTATGTCTAACTCGAGAACTTTTCGGAGATGACTGTATGGTAGATTGATTTCTCTCTTTCATTAGTTCTTCATATCTAGACCTCGCACAGTTACCGTTATTTCGCGAAACAACACGAACTCTTGGTCGATCTCGACCAATGTCGTTTGAACAAGATTCGTTCGGTTGAGACATATTGGACTGAACGTCCCTGATCACTTCCGATTCAAAGGTATCCAAACAAGTGCAAACATGTTTGCATGTAGCGTAACCGAATGAAGGAATCGCATGTCTGTCACGACTTTTATCTTTCTGATTTGATGAATCTTCAAATAGGTTTATAGAACCAAGTTTATTTTTGTCAATGTTTAAATTTGAATCATACAGACTATCTAAAGATCGGCTCTTGTGGATACATTTCTCATTGCTGTTATCGACATTACTTGAAATTTCTGATTCAAGATAGTTGTCAGTATAACACGTGTTTTCAGAATTTTCAAAATAGTCTGTACTATAACTGCGCGGTATGGTACTTTCTGTACGTAAATGTTGCTTTGAATACGCATCACGACTTTCAAACGTTTGAAGTGGTTGGTAAGTCAAAATTGCACCTTGACATTTATCGCATATCCCAGCATAGTTTGACCTGTCACTGTGTTCTATGTTCACTGAATTTTCACACCTATTTTGATTAAAATCATACTCTCGATCGAAGTACTCGACAGCGTCTTGAAAACTATCCACTGACGTGCTCTGCTCACTCCCTGTGTATAGAAGACTAAATCTTTTTGAAGTTGCGTCGTTTAAATCGTTTATCTCATCTGGGTCAGACTCGTCAAAATTGTCATCAGCGTCAACAAACGTGTCAGGGGATTCGTGTACACACAGCTTTTCATTAGAAATAAAACCAGGAATTGACTCTCCACTTTCGCATGTAATCACTTTTGCATTTCCAAATTCACTTTCGACAACTTGGTCAGGTGCACGACTTTTGTAATTCTGACAAAATGTCCTCTTACATGCAGCTTCAATGGCCACGACATTTGCTTCATACTTCTCCTTATTATCACCGACCGTTTCATGCGTTAATGCTTGTTCATTTGATAGAAGGTTTGCACAACAAGTGTCAGAACAAACTTGGCATTTGATTGAACAATTGACACCTGCTTCAGACCTATATTTCACAGAATTAGCCTGTTTTACACCTTGCGGCTGATGAAAAGAGCAATAGGGCAATATATCCGATAAGTCGACCTGTTCAGAACTGTTTATTGGCACATCTGTTGCATTCAATATATTTGCATCCGAATCACATTTTATGTCGCTAGAACTTGCAATTAAATCCTTGCAAACATCATTATGTTCATGTATACTTGCACTACTTGAATCCGGAAAAGACGACAATACACAACTTTTCGTATGGTCCGGATAAGCATTCACGCCTTCAGAACCACAACTGTCCGTATCAATCAAATCTTGGTGACGTCCTTGTAGGAAAATGTTTTCACTCGATCTTTGTGCATATATTCCTTGCTTGTTTTCTGGTATGCGAAAACAATGAGCATATATATCCGAGTCAGAATATGATCGTTTGTTTCTGAAAGCATGTGAGCTGTCAGTATAGTTGCTTTTTGCTAAATGGTTTTCCACATTTTTACAGTCCGAAACTGAGCTATAACTTCCTGGCAATACACGGATATGATCGCAAAACGATTCACGATTCTCGCCATTACTAATTGATATAGCATTATTCTTCAGGTAAAAATTATGTTGAGAATATTCCTTATCATTTTCCTTCGAATAAAGTGTATCCTGTTTGGTTTCAAAGTTTTCAGAAGAGATTAAATCTTCCCTCGATGGATCGTCCGTCTTATCCTTTGAATTATCATAAATACAGTTCACTGACTTGTAACACACGTTTGAAGTTTTTGGAGAAGCTTCACTGCAAGTAATTTGTTCCTGTAAAACATTTTCAGAACACATTTCCAACACATGATCGCAATATTCCGGCTCTATGCAATAACACCCACTCAGGTTAAGCTGATCGTCTACCTTGATATTCTGTCCGTTAGAGTTAAATTTCTCTGATATATGTAAATTCTTAAAACACTTCTGGCAGAGATTTACTCCATGCATACATGATAAGCCATAATGTTTATCTGAAAAATTTGAGGTTTCTTTTAAATTCTCGTAGTTCTTATCTACCTTAATTTGATTACTTTGGCCGCATACTGTCTGATCATGATGTAAAGTAGCTTCGGATAAATTCTCAGAGGTAACCCTTTGCGATTCCAAAGTCGAAATCAGATTCTTATCATTTGCCTCATTATAAGAGCTTACTGAAGGCTTTGATGTTTCATTTTTATTTGACAAACGTGAGCAATTATCGCATATTCTGAATGGATCTGAAATAATTTTATTTCTGATTTCATCATTGCTTATATTTGCTGCACAGTTCATCGGCTGGTCAAGATCGGTACTGTCTCTGCATGACATACGTTTTTGCAAAAAGTATTCCTCATCATGGCATGTCGCGGGCGTTTCATTTTGGCTCTGTAAATCGGCTGTTGAGCAACATTTGGCGGTGTCGTCATTCTTGTCATTGAAAGAGGAAACAGTGGGTGCTTTTTGAAAAGAAGGCATACTGTCACCAGGGAACGACAAATCACAGCTATCTCGGCAACTCGTGCTAGCTTTATCGTAGCATGAAATGGCTTGTGCAACTTCGAGAGCGCCGCTTTGTACCGTTTTCGTAGACGCACATATATCGTGTCTTTGTGGCGCGTTTTCATTAAGGCAAGTCAATGTGTCATCTTGGCTTTGATCGTTTGAAAAGTAACCACTTTCTCTATTGCGGTTATTGATGGTCAATACATTCGAAGCCGCTGCATCCTCTCCTGGTGAAGCCTCGCTGCAATGCGTCGTTTCAGATGCTTGTCCATCGTCAGTGACAAATTCATCGGGAGTAATTAAAGAATCATTCTCATTTGCGACCTTGCCAACATCCAACTGTTCATGATTTAATACCTGTACGGAAGAATGCCTGTTTTCCTCTGATTCCTCACCAATTGATCCCACGCGGGAGTAATTACCTGAGTAGCAATCAACGAGCTCAGGTAAGCCAGTGATATCAGTAGAGCTATAATTGCTGGGAAAATGATCCTCTTGGTTGCATAAATTTCCCATAATTTTGGCAGTCTCGCTGCGGGTATGAAAACAAACGTCTGATTCAGTGTTACTCATCTGTTTTGTTACAGGTAACAACTCTTTGTTCTCAGAATGCAAATTGTCTGAGTGGCTTTTGATCTTTTTCTTTTCCGCCAAGACACAGGCGTTATCAAAGCTTATACATGGGTTACTTTCAGTAGCAAAGCCCGAGTTTTGATTCTCCGAGAGAACAACGTCCATCTCGTTTGGCAATAACTCGGCGACGTTTGGAACGGTTGTGTATGATACTATCAGAATTTGTCTTTCTTTAACATGTTTCCTGCATAAATCCTTTAGCGAACAGACACGGCGAGACCTTGTGCTATTAGCACATATACCTGCTGAAATGCTAACATCAAACGATTTTTGTATTCGAATTGAGCTGAAGTCGGAATTATGACTTGCAGGATTACTACCAACATTTCCAGAAGAGTAGCGTCGCTTGTTTGTGTTTAGTCGCAGAAAAGGTAAAGACGCACTCCGACGTAGCACCGTGTCTGTTTGTGAATCGACGCTGGTGTCACAAGCTATATACGTTGACACAATACCCAGCAGGCTTGTCCCGTCATTGTTTTGTTTATCCAGATGTGGCTTATCGTTATCTGCACAAGAGTCGTTGGATACCGCTAACCCTGTTCCTGTTTCATTGCAACTGACCTGAAATGAGATGGGAAATGTCAATATGGTCATGAACTATTACAATATGTGTAACCTTTCTAAAACCGTGCGTTCAATATCTTTTGCCTACTTATATGTTGCGCACAGCAACCGTTTTCGATGTTTGAAGCTGATTTGACAATCTAACTGCGAAAGAGCTTATATTATATTTACCTTTTTATCTTTTTATATAATATTTATTTTGGTGTCGAATTTTTGTATTGTTTGTACCTTTTATGTGCGCATTCATAATTAAAGTTTGTGTGAAACCTAGTGGCCACCTTTAAGGAAATATTTGATCATTCAGATTACGATATGTTCTATATGTATAACTGTGTAATTGTCAGTTCAGTGTTTTCCCACTTCCGATCCCAAATGACTTATTTCATCTGATTCTTTCACACCTGTATCTGGGCTGGAAAATTGATTTAGATGAACACCGTGTGTCGATGTAAGTTTCTAGTGACGACAATGAAATATTTAACATTATCATGTACACATATCATGCGTATACATATATTTGCTCACCAAATGAGGTTTACGTTTACTGTAGCACAATTCATTTCGGTTAAAAACAAAACAAACGACAGCAAAAACATATAACAACAATTGTCGGTATGCATGAAAATAAACTCATTCTGTTTGTCTGTCGACCATATTTCTATTCATCAAATTACTGTACACCTGCACATGATTATTTCGTACACAAAATAACTCGTATCATGCGAAATGACTGGGACAGACACTAACATCATTGATGATGACCAGCATATACATATTTGTAGTGTAACTAAAACCTTTGTTATTCGTTTAGAAATAGGATTTTGAGTTGATTTATTCGTAAGTTTGGTACATTATGCGCTGATTCACTGATTAGCTCGAAAGATTGGGTTGAATCTTATCTAGTCTGATATAGCATCCCGAAAGAAGGTTTTCGCAGGATATATAACAATGTAATAAATCATATTTCCGGCATATTACCTGTGTTTCACAAGATTCCGGACATTCCGTGACCACAGCACCCTCAGGTGAAGGCAGATCAATCTCAGTGCAACATGCATTACTCATGGACAGGTAGAATTCGTTAATTCCAGCGTTAATTGGTTCCACAGACCTCTCTAATGAGTTTGGAACTGAACATCTGTCAATGAAGTCACCTGCCGCACTTAAATGGCACTCAATAGTTTCCGTTGTCGTCAATTCGTCGGTAGCCCTTTTTCTTTCTTGTTTTTCCGAAATAAGTTCGGTATTGTTATCCATTTTAAGACTTGTCACATTCACAAAAGATCCTGCACTGGGTGTTTCGCAAGTATTCCTAAATTGTGTTTCAACCAAATTTGTTTCTTGTACACAGTTTTCTTGCAACTCATGGTCAGTTAGTAAAATTGATTCCATATTACATTGTCCAACAAAATGCAAACAACATTCGTTTGCTGCTTCAAACACGTCCTCTATCGAATAATTCCTATTCAAATGCTCTGGCTCTGCATCTAATGCAGAACCTGTTTTATCTTGCACATCAAAACTGGGCGTTATTTCATCAAGATCTGATAATGGTGTATGTTTTAATAAACCTGTGTCTTTTTGATGTATCGCTCTAGTTTGTTTATTCCACTTTGAACCACCATCCTCCCTAGATGCTTTGATATCGCACGTAATATCACCAGAACTGCAAAATTTCGTCTTTTGTGGAGGTAATGTAGTGTTTTTAATATCAAAATTATTGCCACAAACCACATTTTCTAATTTATCTTGCATTTTATTGCATTTACATGACGTCAGGTGTGCCAGAATTCCAACACCAGGGAGTATTCCATCCATTTTTAAACTTTTACAAATGTAATTAGTTTTACATTTAGATTTCCTGGTACACACATTGGAACATAAATTTCCAGATGACAGAATACCTGTGTGCCTGTTATGTGCCAAATTCATATCTGAGCTTGATAAATAAACTTTATTTTCACTCTTTTCTGGAGTACAAGTACATTTATCTAAGAAATATTTGCAACTAATACATTTTGTGTCAGATAAGAGAGATATTTTGCACTGTTGCCTAGAAGTACTTTTAAATGTAAATGCTCCAGAGTGCATTAACTTGTTTTCAGAAATCATTTTAGATGTAACTGATACCGTTTCACCTGGTGAATGTTTATTCAATAAAGTGTAATTGCTATCCGGTTCCTCGGTAATTTGTTTATGTTTCCGTGTCAATGGACACGCACTGTCTCCAATGTTACTTTCACTATGTTCAGTATCCTCATTAGGACACAAATGTGACATGGGTAACTTAAACTCCTGCCCTTCTTGGGTCAAGCTATTTTCCAAACTGTTTTCATAGTGACTTTGCTTTTGTCCTGAGCCTTCCGTACCACGATGCACTTCTACTGATTGGCGTTCCATCAAACGAGAACTCAGTTCATCTTTTATATTTGTCACATCGTTACTGTAATTAATTACATTACTAAATGGGTCGTAGCCAGATTGGATGTCCCCATTGTCTAATATATCCACTTTATCATTTTCAATTATGTTTTGACAAACTGTATCATTATTTTGGTCATTTATTTCACGTGCATTACACGTGTGTTTACAAATATTGGAATCACAAGTATCACAATAATCCAGCTGCTGACAGACAGTCGAATTCAAATTACTGTCACATGGTAGACAAGAATTATCCCTATTTTCAACACTGTTTACTAAATTATTTTCCGTTCGACTCTGACCATCCAAGAAAACATCAGATATGATCTCTTGTTCTGAAGAACAATCTTTCTTTGTTAATAAGGCGCATCCTAAATCGCCGCTGTTTGACAGTTCTTCTGATAAATGAGAGGTTTTGACCCCAGACTGCAATCTACATGCACATGCATTTTGTTCCTGTTTTTGACAGCTTGTACATGTGTGATCCTCGTCAATGGTCGAATGCATGTGTAAACATCCATCACCTTCCAAATTGTTATTTTGATGTAAATTCCTAGTATACTTCTTTGTTTCTGAAACTGTATCGTGATTAATGTTCTCTTGCTGAGTTGCCGAATAATTTCGTTTAATGTTATATTTATTACTTTTATTTATTACATCCGTATTTGATTTAATAAGCAATTTATGATTTTCAACAGGAGTATTATTATTCGGAATGATAGAAGAACACACTTTTTCACTTTGTCTAGAAGAAGTTTCTGAACTCTCAGATAAAACTGGTTTCGTTCGTTTTTGTTTCACAATGATATAACTTTGCTTTTGTTTGCCAGTCTTTGACATTAATTGGGATGAGCTATCTTTATTATTCCCACTCGACATAGTTTTGGATTTCGGAAGTTTCGAAAGTCTATCTGTAACTGTCATTGCCGCTTGTGTAATTCGTTGACGGGTTTTTGGCGAATTCGCAACAGTTTTTGAACAGCCTTTTCCACGTTTCAACTCTGTCACATTTGACACTGAGATATTGTTGGCCTGGTTTGTTAGCTTAGGTGTAACCTTGTCGGTATTTGCTTGTTCCGATTCACTTGAAGTTCCTTTTGAAGATATGGCTGTATGCTTTTGCTTTATGGATGGTACTGTTGTTTTCCTTTGAGCTTGTGATTTTTCGCCAACACTATTGATACTATTTGACGGCAGAACTTTCTTCGAATCTGTGGTCGGAGGTGAAGTCTGTTTTGCAGAACATTTATGTATACTGTTTGTTCTAAATGACCCTTTCTCTTCAGCTTGTTTACACTCGTTTGTCATACGATCCTTAAGTTTGTCTCCAGACATTTGCTTTTTGAAGTCACTGGATTTTGCCGAACTCGAAGCTGATTCCGATTGTGATGATGTCACAGACGACGGGGTTGTCGAACGTGAACGAGTCCGATTTGTTAAAGACACTTTTCGTTCCTTAACATCTTTAGTTTGCGATTGGCCATTTCCTTCCTTTTGCTTATTTACTGAACACTTAGTTTCTTTTGTCACGTTTTGACTTCTGTTACATTTTAATCGCGCATTTCGTTTATCATTGACACTTTGATTATCACATCCCGAATCAAAGCTAAAAGGGCTTGGTGACTTAGAACTATTCCTAGACGATGTTCGTGACGGACATTTGACATCACGTTGTTTGACCACTGGGCTTTTTTGTAACCTGTCACTTGTACCCATTGATTTAGCTTGTATGTCCGTAGCGCGTTTTAAAGGTATAGTTCGCATATTAGTATTATTTGAGACATTTCCATCACTTCGAACATTTGGCTTTGCCTGTTGGGTTGTGATTTTAGATGGTATGTTTCGAGTTCTCTGTAATGCAAACAAGGACGGTTTAGAATTTGGAAGCGGCGCTTTGCCCTTACTGTCAGAACTTTCTTCTTTTATTCGTTTTAAGGAATTGCTAAATCCAGATTTTTTACTTTTCGTAATGTCATCCTCTGGCTCGGGAGCGGATGGTTTCCCTTCGAGTTTGGTGTCATTTATGGAAGAACATTTTAAAATCCCGGAAGATTTATCTACATTTTTGACAGTTTTGTCGAATGTCTTTTTCAAAATCTGCGGGGATTTTAGTTTTCTAGTCGTCGTAACAGTTGCAGACGCCGTTTTCGCATTTGAATGTATAATTCTTTTATCTGTCTCATTAGCTGTCGACGATGGATCACTTTTCGTTTCAGTTGGTGGCGATTTCGCTATTTTAACACCCAATGGTTCGCGTAAAGCCATCTTGCATGTGGTCAATTTACTGTCATATGCGGAACCTTTGATTTTATCATTATTTTTCACTTTCATACTCGGCGACCGGCATTCTGCCTTCACCTGTCCGACTGTTGGTTGACGAACTTGTTTTGGAATCTGCCTTGAACTCATAGTCAGGTATGTCGTTTCACACATTTGGTTGTGTTTCTTTCAAATACCAGCGAAGATTTTGGTGTCGTGGAAAAGGCAAGTGCCTGCAAATAAACAGAAACAAATGCTTATAAAACTTAACTTAATACAGATTATACGTTTTTAAAACATTCTAAACACTTGCACGTGCTCACACTGAGGATAACTACGAATGACTGCGTGAGAAGAAATCGTTTTCATGTTAATTTGCATTTTTGAAGTTATGTTTCCCCTATGTACTTGATTTTGTTTCCAAGGCACAAATTCATACACCACTAAGTCATTAAGAAAACAAGCAAAATTACAGTCACTCACGCTTGAGATTTAGCCAGAATGATACATATGTCTCACAATAATTCCTACTGTATACTCAATTATTCTGCAAAGTATTGATCAGATGCTGTCTTTATCACCACAGAAATCGCTGAGTCATCACGAAAACATGTCCGTGTAATGTATACCCCCTTGAACCCCACTTTTATCTAGCAAAACTGGGGTATGCAGGGGTATACCTATCTTTCTTATTTTTGCACCAAAACATAGATTGTGGGTACTCGTTAGAACCGCCTCGGCGAGGCGGTTCTAACTTGTACCCACAATCTATGTTTTGAGCAAAAATAAGAAAAATATCAAACTTTTTCACCATTTAAAAGCTCGAAAATTCTCTGTTTATTGCATGGGCAAGTTTTCGTAATGTGCACATTATATTCCGTTGTTTCGCTTACATTTATCACACACTATCACTACTTTCGATTTTTACGCATTCTAGCCAAGATAAAACGCAGTCAGACTACTCTCTATAGAATTTTAGACATTGCATCGTTCTGCGACTAATATTAATTGGCAATACGTTACGTTAGTATGTTTTTCCCTTTAGAGTTTCACTATAAATTCCAGATAATGTAAAGATGAGCCAAACAGATCAAAATGACTTTCCTTTGCATGTTTTTGTCAAACGGGATTGTTGCAAAACCGCTGCGGTAATTATATTAGTAATTGCTTTATGTAACATCTTTCACCAATTAGCCGTTCGTTGATAGTTTTGGTAGAGATTCGACAATACCTTGCAATCCAATTTTCTCATTTATTGCTCAGTTGATCGTTCGAACGCTTATATTATTCAGTTTTTGATATCGTTTGATATCTTTATGTAGTACTTTCCGAAGAACGTAGTTGAGTCATATTTGTATCAACACAGTGGCAAAGTGTCCACTTGTCACTTAAACACGTAATAAGAATGTTCATGTATTTTTAAAGATTTTTTTTCTTTTCTCCTAGACACTTGATATTGTATCTAAAGTACTCATGTATCCCAAGCTTAACAAACAGAGGAAACTAACAGTCACTCACGCTTGAGATTTTGCAAGGATAAAAAATGATACATATGTCTTACAATAATTCCCACTTTACATGTACTCTTGACTATTATTATTCTGCAAAGTATTGATTCGACACAGTTTTATCGCCAGAGAAATCGCTGGATGCACATTAGATTCCATAGTTTCTTATACATTTATCACCCATTATCTCCACTTGCGATTTCTACGCATTCTATACAAAATATAACGAATTCAGACTGTTCTCTATAGCATTTTATACATTGCATTGTTCTGCTACTATTATATTGGCAACACTTTTCAGAAGTATCATTTTTATGTTTTTCCCCTTAGATTTTCACAATAAATTCCCGATACAGTATGAATGAGCCAAAAAGATCAACATGACTTTCCTTTGCATGTTTTTGTCAAATAGGATTGTTGCACAGCTGCTGCCAAAGATACAATAAATAGTTATTCGGAATTGCTTTATGTTACACCGTTCATCAATTAACCGTACGTTGATAGTTTTGGTAGAGATTCGACAAAATGGTGTAATTCAATATACTCATTTATTGCAACTGTATCTTATAGGCAGCCATCCAATCAATCATTTGAGGCTTATTTTTACTTAAGATGGCAAAATTGAGTAGAAGCAATTTGTTGTCATAAACATATTAATTGATGTATGCCTGAAGCCATAGGGGCGGATGCCATGTCCAGATTTGCCTATTAAGGTCAGAAATTAGGTCAAAGTTCAATGAGTGCAAAAGTTAAGAAACGTTACCACAGCTGAATATACAAGTATAATCATGGCCAAACTTAGTGATTTGAATGCTGAGACTTGGTATACTAGTGGCTAAATAATAAACTAAGGGGTTGTATATGACACTTTATCAAGCATGTTTGTCTGAACCAGGGTATAGAAGGTCAAAAGGTCAATAAGTGCAATTTAGCAACTTTTCAGAGAAATACACCAATGTTCATTAGAATGATGGAAAATCTTTGGCTTAAACTCCTTTTATTGAGGAATCTATATTAAATTTGTTGAAACAAACATATAAAACATCACTGAATAGGTAGCTCAGTCTCAGACATTTATTTTTTAATTGCATTTACCATTTTCATAACAACACATTAGCTAAAATGGTAAATTTCTTTTTAATAGTTCGCCATGAACCCAACATTGCAGTACAATAGTGTCTATAAAAATACTTCTACAGAAATAAATTCACATAGATATCCTGATTTATAGTCCAGATGTTGCAGTTGACATTCAAGGGCAATTCAAGATGACCGCCAAATTACAAGATGGCTGCCAAAATAAGGGTTTTTGATAGAAATCCATGCATATGTGCGATAAAACCTAAACATATGGCATTTAAAGTGGAGAATACATAAAACTAATATTTAAATAATTTTGAAATAAGCTATAAGCTCATCTTGTGAGCCTTCAACGAGCTGTGCATTTTAGTAAACACAAATAAACACAATGGCATGAATTCACTTTTATATAATTGTTATCTGCATTTCACTGACACTGAATGTTTTAAATTTATGTACACATTATGGAAGGCGCGGATATTGACGGAGAATCTGGGAAAACCACCAATCTAAGATGGGCGACTACTACCCTGCCACATCCCTTGATCCGCGCAAACGAGACATGGGCTGTTTTGAAGGTATTGGATATGGTTTACGGGCAGGGATATGGTAGGATAGGCTCAGATTGGGTAGGCTAGGATAGGGCAAAGTATGAATGGTATGTGGCACTGTGTTTTAAAGCTGTTTGTATTTATAGAGACTTCCAACGGTAATATGGGGATGGTGAATGTTTGGTTTGGTTATGCTTTGATGGAACCAGGCAACATTTTTTCAGCCATGTTGTAATAAAGCTGATGAGCTAGGATTTTAAAGTGTCTTGATTGCTCTGGTACTCTACTACCAGGCTACCACACTCCCCTGGTGTATGGTAGGTTAAGGAAAAGTGGGTTTGTATATTGTAACAGGTGACAAAGTTACTGTTTTTACCGTTTGCCTCGAGCGAGTATTGAACCAGGACGTGATAAGCCAACACTCTAATACATGGCTGTAAAGCCAACTTGTACAGCAAACCAGTACAAATGTGCATTTTGTCTGAGACCACTGCATAATATATTCCGCTCCCATTTCAGATCCGTCAATGAATCTCTACTATGTGTACATCTTTCGATATCGTATTCGACTGGACATTCTCTTATCTATTTGGTTGATCACCTAATGTAACAGGTCAACTTTTGCCAATGATTACAATTAGAGATAGGCGGGGTACAGCAGGGGTGGGTGTGGATGCTAAAGATAAGACTTGCATCTTCTAGTAACTATGTACAAAAACTTTTGGGCTTAGTTTTGTAGTATTTGGGATGTTGGGTTTGTGAACAAGTTAATGTTGTTGGTTCAATTTTTGTGTGTTTACTTGTACTGTAGGAGAGAATTCTACTTTGGGCCTCATAATATTTCGTGGTTATATGAGGTAGTGTTGCACATTTACTATTGCAGAATGGAAGTGGTATTGGCCGACTCGGTGACAGGTTTCTGTAATGCTTGTCAGTGGCACCCGACTTTCATTGTCTGGATATGGTGCACTGCATTGTTTGTAATCAAGGTCAATTTTACTTAAGTGTTAACGTACATAATGCCAGAGCCCCTTTCCTCCATATGCAAATTGCCGATGGTCTTAGAAAGACAGGACATATTTTGTCTTCCCGGGGTATGCCCTCTGAAATCACTACATCAAGGAGTTGACAGCTAAAATTATACATTCTACATGCAAAGATTTACGCCTGGCTAGAATAGAGCCTGCATTAGAGTTGGTATTTTGTAACACAAAAAACTTGAACCATACTCCCGAGCTAACCTTACATCCAGTTCTCTAAAGTTAACCAATATAAAAAAGATCTGGCTGTGTAAAAACATTTGGACATCTGTGTAGATAGCTCATTTTGCTAGTACATTTCTATAAAGATAATGTTCAGTGTTTCTTCAAATGGAGCTCTGATAGGAGGCATGTGATTTTCTATGTATAACGCCTTAATATGTACATTATTTTCCTCTAAATTTGAAAGGTTTTGTTAATATTCATTAAACAAAAATTCAAATTATATATATATTGTAGTACATGATAGTACAATATTGCACTAGCAATCATTTGATGCCATTTTCAGCTTTTTAGGGCTTTTGGGTGCCGAGATTCACGTCATTCTGTAGGTTTACCCGTTTAATTTTTCCACTTTTCATTCCCATTTATGAAGTTTTCATTAAAATTCATGAAATTGAAAATCAGATCATTCTTATATCAGACTTTAGGGTCGTAGTACATTGCCAAAGCATTCATTTGATACTTATTTCTGCATCCTGGATTTGTTAACAGCTCTGGTTCAAATGATTTTGTACGTATACCCCGTATTTTTTTCCAAGGCTTTTCTCTGATTTCTTGTGTGTTTTATAAATCTTCATCAATAAGCAAATTCAGTGATTTGAAAAATAGCTATTAAGGTTAAATTGCCAGAACCATTCATCACTATCACACCAATTATAGTATTCTAGAGCATACTATTGTTGGTATATGAATACTTTTGTGAGTACATCCTATTCTTTAGAATTACGCTGGGGTGGAGGTGGAAACTCTGTAATTTTACATCATGCAAATGTGTTCATTGTTGAGGACAATATTTTATGACATTAAGGCGGTCTCTCTGATCACACTGGCAGCCATGAGAATTGGTTTCAGAGATACAAGATAGATCATATAACCCATCAAAAACCTTGCAATGGTGATAGTTTTCCACTTGTTTTTACTCGATTTTCGACATTTTGATAAAAATTAATGAATATGCAAATGAGATAATTTTCATTAACGCCCATGACATCAATAAATTTGTCAAATGACATTACTGGTTTAATAACAAAGTATTTCAATTATCGTTTGGGCTGAAATTAGTTTATTTATAGATTTTTAGCGATTTTTCTGTCATTTTTAATGTTTTCATTAAAATTCATGAATATGCAAATTAGATCACTAGCATTACTTACCATTGGATGAAAGGACAATGTCCAAGCTTTAAAACAAGACCAGGCTCAGTGGTCTAGGACAAGTAACAGCGGTGATATGACTATTTTTGTATGTCAACCCCTATGCTCAAGAATCATGTCGACGGTTGCCATGGAAACCATGCATTTCTCATAGTGCAAAAAAAAGTTTATCTTTGAGGACAAAAATTCTTAGCATTTCTGGGGTCCCAATGAACGATTTGGCACCCATGAAAAATTGTCATGGGGTGCAAGGTAGGTCAAATTAGCTCCCGGGGAATTTTACGAATATCTTCGTAATTGAGCACCCAAATGACCTTTAACCTTGCTAGGACATATGCTTAGCACTCTTATTTGTTATGCTATAAACGCCACACGCATAATAAGTGTATATAATGTAGTTTCGGTGAATATTTGTGGAAAATACAGCAAAGGAATGACACTGAAAAGAGCTTTCATACATTTTCTTGTTATTTTGCACCCAGTTGACCTTTGACCTAATTGTGAGACCCAGGGCCATTTACAGACTTGGCATCCACCCCTATATGTCATAGTACATGTCTAGGAACAATATCAGCATGGATGCCAGCTTCTACCCCATTTTGCCATCTAAAGATTTTTTTCATGGATTGGATTGCTGCCTATTATCTTTCTCTATCAGTCGAGCGTTTATTACGCGTTTTGGAATCATTAGTTATCGTTTTATGTCCACAAACTAGGAAACATGTTTCAATTATCTCGATAAAAAGCTTACCTGTTCGCACAAATATACGTAAAAAATTGAATGGTAAGACTCTAGATGTCATCAATCCAAGTTAACAAAGTCACAAGAATAAATATAACTCCTAACACATATGACACTAACTTGTCTGTCTCTGACACATATATAGAATTAATATCCTCACACATTCAATACAACGCAATGTTTGCCACACATATCAAATTAATGTATTAATTTTATTTTGAAGTAAGTTAATGCTTATACTTGTATGTGCCAGCTTTAACGCGTGCCGCCGCCAACGACGTCTTTGAATGTGAAATTTGATCTTTTTGTCATCTTATTGCGGTTGGCCACATTTTAAGAATATTTGAAACAAATTCCGACATGAGTTTTGAATAATTCCCCGTAAACCGTTCTATATCAATACTCCGTAGAAACGCATCGACGAGGCGGTCATTAATGGTACCAACAATATTTACTTCTTTCGAATACTGATGATTGTATTCTGTATCTATCATATGAAACCTAGCCAGCTGTTAGCTATCTTCGTATACATCAGATTGATTTAACCAATTAACTCTATTGTAATAAATGCAACAATTTGGCATAATGGCACTTCAACGTCTTATACCAGCCCTGTTCTGAACCCGGTCTGATCAGTTTCAGTGAATTGCAAGGGACATCAGTTTTATCAACTTCATAGCCAAAACCCAGATCCAGTGGGCTAATCACCAGGCTGAATCAATTCGTCGGTGGGCACATATGCAACATGTTCGGCTTCCCTTCGAAGCGGCTCGAACTTTATTTCTACAGATGACAAAGACAAATCTTCACGCCTGAGCTCTGCTACATATAAAGCCAATTTCAGATTAGTATCAGTTTAATGTCATATCCAATAGCTTTGATTCATATCGCCAATGTCTTGTATTATTCTATGCCACTGATCATCAGATTTGTCAGTGTCTCGTATTATTCTATGCTACCGACCATTAAATGTTGCATGTGCAGTGCTTACAGCAATGCAGATAGTTAATGTCGTAAGTCATCTATTCCTCAAGCAGAAGAACACCTGTGATAGAATAAATCCTTTTGGTACCTACATGTATCTGTTATGTGCATCATTCAATCATCCGTAATTTCCGATTATTAAACACAAACATGAAAATAATCACTTGTAACTGTATGTTATTATAGCCTATTCTTGTGCAACTTGCAAATAAACAGGGTTGCGTATTTCTTCCAACTCTATGATTAAGAAAACGTGTCCATGCCATGAATATCCCCCCTTTAACCCACTTTATATAGAAAAACTGGGGGTTACAGTTCATATATTATTCTTATTTTGATCCAAAACAAAGATTGTGGGTACTCGTTAGAACCGCATCGCCAAGGCGGTTCTAACGTGTACCCACAATCAATGCTTTGAGGAAATATTTTGAAAATATCGACATTTTTCCAATGAAATTTCCAATATTTACGACTGAAAAAAAAATCTCTGTATATTACATCGGTGTGATTCCGTAAAGTTTGCTTTTACCCTCGAGAATTTAATGTATATTACATCGGTGTGATTTCGTAAAGTTTGCTTTTACCCTCAAGAATTTACGCTTGGATATCTTCCAAATTGCAGACTCAATCCTGTCTTATCAAAGTCGTCAATTGCCAGAAAATAACTTTCACCAGTTGAGTCATACATCGAAAGTGCTCATTATTTCTTTATCTTTCCATTATTCTATCTTGTATTACAGGCATTACGTTATGTTCATCTATCTATAAAACATATTTTCCAAGTAATTATCATAAAGATGTTTAATTCAATCACGTAAAACATGCGTTGTAAAGTAATATATTAATTTAAGCATCACGAAAACATGTCCGTGTAATGTATACTCCTCGGTATACCCCCTTGAACCCCACTTTTATACAGCAAAATTGGGGTATACAGGGGTATACCTATTGTCTTATTTTCGCTACAAAACATAGATTGTGGGTACTCGTTAGAACCGCCTCGGCGAGGCGGTTCTAACGTGTACCCACAATCTATGTTTTGGAGCAAAAATAAGAAAAATATCAAACTTTTTCAGTTGAAAATTTTCAATTTTGAAAGCTCAAAAATCTCTGTTTATTGCATGGGCAAGTTTTCGTAATCTATCTCCATTATCCTATATTACGTTATGTTCATCTATATAACACATTTTCAAGTAATCAGCATAAAGTTGCTTGATTTTATGTAAAACATGCACTGTAAAGTATTGTATTTTAAGCATCACGAAAACATGTTCGTGTAATATAAACCCCCTTGAACCCCACTTTTATATGGGCTATACAGGTGTATACCTATTTTTCTTATTTTTGTTCCAAAACATAGGTTGTGGGTACTCGTTAGAACCGCCTCGGCGAGGCGGTTCTAACGTGTACACACAATCTATGTTTTGAGCAAAAATAAGAAAAATATCAAACTTTTTCAGTTGAAAATTTTCAATTTTGAAAGCTAAAAAATCTCTGTTTATTGCATGGGCAAGTTTTCGTAATGTATCTCCATTATCCTATATTACGTTATGTTCATCTATAAAACACATTTTCAAGTAATCAGAATAAAGTTGCTTGATTTTATGTTAAACATGCACTGTAAAGTATTGTATTTTAAGCATCACGAAAACATGTTCGTGTAATGTAAACCCCCTTGAACCCCACTTTTATATAGCAAAACTGGGGTATACAGGGGTATATCTATTTTTCTTATTTTTGCTCCAAAACATAGATTGTGGGTACTCGTTAGAACCGCCTCGGCGAGGCGGTTCTAACGTGTACCAACAATCTATGTTTGGAGCAAAAATAAGAAAAGTATCAACATTTTTCAGTTGAAATTTTTCAATTTTGAAAGCTCAAAAAATCTCTGTTTATTGCATAGCCAAGTTTTCGTAATGTATCTCCATTGTCCTATCTTGTATTACAGTCATTACGTTATATTCATCTATAAAACACATTTTGAAGTAATCATCATAAATTTGTTTGAAAGAATCCTAGAATCCTCTACAGAAATGCCTTGTAAAGTAATGTTATTATTTAAGTCCTTACCCAAGCCCCTGAATACTTTGTCAAAATCTTTAACAGTACAATTCTGCATTTGTGTCGGAAAAATCAAATGTAATCTTACATTAATCCTAAATTTTCGAAGATAAATGCAAATGTACTTGATTTCAAATTCCCTCATTCATTCTTACCTTTAAATGACGTTCAAAAAGAGCGAGCGTTGTGTGCATTCGGTACAGCCTGTGCAATGAGCTTTTTCTTTGTATGAAGGGCTTCGACCAGCAGTTCGTCGCCGGATGTTATGATCGTTTGAAGATCTCTTTCATCGTTGTGCGGTTTTCTACAGGCTAGGTTTCATTAACACCTGGAAATCATAAAAAATAAAAGTGGGGGTAAAATACATGTACTTTCGCATTTGAAACTACACAGTCAGATTCTTGGTTGTAAATAATGCGAATTGTCAATATTTTCTTTTAAAATAGTCGTTGGTTTGCTTTGCGTCCCATACATTATACCAAACTGGCACGATTGTGACAAATCGAAATAAAATCACAATGTCCTCACAATTTTTTACTCAGTTAGAACACAATACCATAATTGTTTTGTGGTTTATGATTCTAGCTCGTCATAGTATACATAGCTCGTATATACATATAACTGCCGCAGCTGTTAAGCCTAAGTTGACGAACTTATAATTCTCCGAAAAGAGAATAAAGCGAATATTAATGCACTTTATGCGTTCCAATTTGATTCCATGTTTTGTAGAATAAGAGAAAGCCAAATCAATGCCCAGATGAATTCAAACTTTCCGTCTTTTATGTAACAAAATTGATTGTATCGTCATTCCAATAAAGCACATCTTGGAATCCAGACTTACTAAAGAAATTTCAACCGGTCTGTCAAAAAGGACGAAAAATCAATCTCTACATGAACATTAAGGTCGCCACGAAGAGAAAACCAACGCTGGATTGCGACTTAAGCACAGAGACATATAGAATTATAATACGAATATGAACCAGAATTGAAATTCGGGTTTTAAAGAAGAACTCGTTTTAACATAACTTATATGAAAAACAAACAAGAAATGGACAGACCAGTTGTGCACTGCTTTACAGCTTTATTGCTTTAAAACTATTGCGCCAAGCAGGTCGTTTCGAGTCGATGGTCATGTTTTCTCCGAGGTACAATAAATATAACGAACAATTCATTACACTAATAATAAGATGTTAGTCCTAGACATAATGGAATTATCTGAATAATTAAGAATGCAGTACGGTAGTACTGTGATCAAGAATACTCAAAGTTCAACACAGTAGTAGCATTGCTTCATTGAGACCCTTTTAACAACGCCAACTGTATGCTATAACTTTCAGTTAAATACACGTACTCGTATAGATGAGCATAAAAGTCAATGGTCATACGATTTTATTTCGCAGAGATGGTTTAATTGACGCTTGCTTTCAGAAAACAAGTGTTCACCTACTTGATCAAAAGGTACAAGTAGGCAATGATCAGGAAATGGTGCAATCAGAAAGAAATTCCCACTCCATAAACCGAGGGATGGGAAAAAAACTAAAAAGACACTTAGGTACTTATACAAGGAAAACATATAGTAAGCCGAGTGAGCAGCTATTCCCCAATAGGCGGCCACTCAGTTACCTGAACTGAACTTAAATATGAAAACGTACATAAGGCTCAAACAGCACAAAACTTTTGACTCCAAAACACAAAACATTAAGAACCACAGCAGAAGTATCGCCTTGGAACGATCGGTAATATAAAATTACTTGGGGGCTTAAACCGGTTTTACAGGGCCCTAACCTCACCCTCATCTTCTGCAGTGGTTCACAACGTTTAGTTAGTTGTTCGGTCCTCGTGGTGAATCTCTAACTAGTCAAAGAATCATCAAGGACAAACGAATAAATCATGATGAATCAAAAACGAGGACTCAACAGATTCAGTAAGCTGCCCGACGATGGAAATCCCTGGGCGTCTAATAACTTACTGAAGCCCGGAGCAAAAGAAAAAATACCAGTTTAACCCCGGTGGGCCAAGCAACAGACAAGAAGCTCCGGCCCCAGAGAGAAGTCTTGGTTCTTTTTGGTTCTGCCGGCTGCCAAGGCCTAATTTTATCAAGCGGTATTTGTCCTAGCAAGTTCTCAAATAGCATCTCTAACCATGTTAATGTGATAAATTAACGACAAAGATTTGTCATAAACGAGTTTATGAAATCGGGCATCTGATATTAACCTGAATAATGTCGTTGCGCATCCTGCTTGATTCTTCTAATCCAAATCATTTGCCTTAAGATTCCCAAATAGATGTGTTTTATCTTGTGCTATGTGTAAACTGTCAATTCTGTGAATTCACTTTCATTAATAATGCCATAGTCGGATGCGCAACTTTATGTTTTTGAATTTCACGAACGCCTGGTCCACATTTATCATTCAGGTTGTCTTTCACCCCTTCAACCCGTCAAAGTGAGAGATAAAATCACTTGAAGAGCTTACGAGGGGTAAGTTGTCTTTTTTTTTATCAGTTTGGCTTCAAAACTCTTCAGCACCTGTTGCATCTGATGCAAATATAGAATCAAATCAGTGATCTAAAAATTGGTTTCTTTACAATCGACTACAATTCAATCGACTACAATTGATGTCTGACCAAAGACTGCTTTTTCGCCATCATGTTCCAAATTGAGGAAAGGAATCACGTTTTGATTGTTGTTAGGCATAATGCTTTACTTCCATTGTCAACTATATCATCGTGTTCCACCATTACGAAACATTGATCAATCTTCCCAGAGGTGGTTTTGACTCGATAAAGAGCGCGTAGAAATATTTGTTTAAACACAGATTTGAATACAAAACGACACTTGCGAAACATACATTACGCAATTCCTGAATAAAACGCCTTCAGCGATGAAGTGCATGTACTGGTGGGTGATGTTGCAACTAGATACTACATGGAATACCGGCGGCCGTCCCTAATGCGGTTATCTTGTTTAAATAGCAAAATGCATGGTCATATCTTTGGCAACAGATTTTCTTTCCATTAATAGTGGCAGTAAACCTTATCAAGTTTGAAATTCAATCTATATTTTCGATTCTACATGAACTGAAGTGATTAACACTAATTTCATAAATGTGATAAATGATCTCTCCCATATAATTGGTGACCTTTTCAGAACCATGCAACAGATGGCACGCGCATATATGCATACAAATTGGGAGCAAAATAAGACTGGCAATTTCCGTATTTAGTAATGCCTACATTGAATGGCAATTCCTCAATGTATGCGTACTTTTCTAAACCCGCATAAATAATTAAATTAAATAAAAGTTAAACAGATCCTTTAAGAACAGTGGACATATAAACGAGAAGGGAATGGGCCATGCCGCGGTATTGGCTACATAAGCCTTCTTCAGTGACCCCATAGATAAAAGTTTTGGCATCTTGTTTCAGTTAATTTGTAAAATGCGTTCGGGCTTCATCTTGTCTTACCTTAATTAATTTCGCCGTTCCATCATTTATACCAATGTTAAACGCACAAAAATTGTGTATTCCAGTAGATTTCAATATGACCGCAACGTCCCGACAGTTATCCAGTCATGTCTCCATTTTTATGTTTTGGTACACAACTTTGTTTTCTTTATTTTACGATTTTTACTTATAAAAGATTTGATGCTTACCCAGGCATAATAATGATATTACCAATTTATGTTTCGTATTCACGTAACTTAATTAAACTGTTTGTTCATTCCACCCATAAAATTATTTACTTAAACGTTTCTGCAATGAACCAGTATACTGATAAATTAGTTTCACTTTTTATTACTATTTTAACTGGGTGATGCTTTTCAATATTTAAATGCTTCAAAAGAACTAATACAAGAAGCATGAGTAAGCGATGACAAGGCAGATCAAACACCAAAACGGGAAAGCACCAAATGACAAATTGACATAAAAATAAAGGCTAACGAAAAGAAACTACTTTTCGGAAAAGCAGAACACTTAACTACCTATTATCCAGTCCTACTAAAGGTGGAGAAGAAAATTCAGAAAACCTAACATTAAACCAAGCAACACAGAGTATCAAACAGAAGTATCGCCTTGTCACGGTCAGAAATACAACATTATTCGTTGATGGTGCTTAATCCTGTTTAACATGACCCAAATCTCTCACTTAGGTTATGCAGGTTTCCATGCCTATGTTCAGCAAAATGTAATCCCCAACAACCACTGGCAATACCGTAAGCACAGCCCGTAAGGCAACCATGACTCGCAACGTGAATGTCTTCTAACTTAAACGCACTAGAATAAACAAACCAACCATACATAAATGTATTCTATCACTGATATTGAAGATGTCTACAAACATTTGGATCACCCCTCAATCACACAATGTTTAACCAATTCATTTTACCTGTTATTACCTAAGGTAATGTGCTTTATCATGTCTTATCTAACCCGTCAATTCTGGAATTTCACTTTCATTGCAAATGCCATGCTTTGATGCACTATCACTATGTTTTTGCAACTCCTGGTTCAAATAAATCATTACGAGTTATGAATAAACCACACTTTCAAATCATCAGACTCTTCGATAATATCAATGGGTACATCATTAAGAATAGTGTGATAGAAAATCCAAACCGTAGTGTAAGAGTTCAATAAATCTCAACTTCATCAGTTTTTCAGAATTTGTTTTGTAGACAGTCCCGATCAGGCAAACATTTCTGCTTCGCGACATGCCTTTGGTCCCATTTTTCGACCTTGCATATAGGTCGACAGAATGGAAAATAGAAAATTTGGAAAAAAAAGGTGTTTTCTACCCTGATAGGATTTTCGCCCTTATCACACATTAAAAGTATTGACACATTCTAGCTGGAAACCCGCTTCAATTTCCTACTAGCTTGATCTGTAAATTCAATAGCAAGAACCATCTTCTACGGAAACCAAAATATTACTCAGAGCATCGAAACTGTCTTTCAGGACCAAAAACTTAATAGAATAATTAGTCATATAACCTAATAATTACTTAGACTGCAAGGTTTGTCATAATGGTTTTCATGTCATGCCAGTACAAATGGCAAGCTCGTTTAGTTTCGAGGACTTATAAGCCTCACTTCGGAGGGCGTGCTTTCTACATTCGAATTTAAACACACCCTTACTGTCTGAAATGGTTAAATAAAATAAGCCGGATATTCGATTTTGTATGATACGCGTAGACACTTATAAAAATAACTAAACAGTGCATTTGCAGTTTTCAAAGAATGTCATTGCCACAGGTTAACTAATGTAAATTGAACACTTTTAATGCAATCTTATTATATGCATATAAAACAGCTTAACGTGATTTTGCATGTCGCTGAAATTGAATTTGCAAATTTAGAACACTAGAAGCAATGCATAGACATTGCATAAGATTTCAATGTTATGAAGAATGACAAAATTCACAGGGAATCGCTTTATATAACTTGAAAGCATTATGCTGCTTTTCACTAGCTTTTTTGAAATCAGTAATTAAATACCGCTTATTCTAGGCGAAGAATACACAAGTTACTGATTAAGAGATCTAACAAAATAAGGTATAGAAACAGGAGGTTCTATGATTCGAAACATCTGCTTACCGTCAGAGAGATAAAAAAAATAAATAAAAAAGATTGACAATTAAATTCAAAATACCAAATTAGACACTAGGTGGGAAAACAATGACAACACAAAACGTCACAAACTATCAGGAAGACACATGAAGAGCAAGATGACTAGCCGCTTTTCCCCAACAAGGTAGCCACCCGACTAGCACCAACCAAACCAAAGATAACGAGCACAAAAGAGAAACAAACAGAAGATTTTTCATAGGGATAAATCACTATACAGAACCGTCCTGGAACGGCGAAGTGCCCATTAACGGTTTTTTAAATAAAGAAGTTTTTTTATACAAGACCAAGTATACAAATTCCGCTAAAATGGCGAATATTTGTTTGACAAAACAGAAGTACGAACGTGTACTGCCTACCTGCTTTCAGAATCCAACTTCAATCACACTTCTAACATTCTACCATTTTATTGCATTGTATCAATAACCTGCATCAACACTGCACATGATTAAAGAAAATGAAAGTAAGCGTTACTGCCAGTCACAGTAGCAGGTAGGCTGAATACCGCTGTTTTCACAGGTAAATATTTGTTGTCATTGTTAACAGATGCTTTCATTCCATTGCTGACCCGGAAAAAGAATGAAACGCTACGGGCGAGTAACTTTCTCCAAATGTTGATGACACGAAATGAATTATTGTAAATATCATTCCAACTCCAGTGAAGCCCCCATTCCAGTTAAACGCAATGCCGTCGGAAAACTAATCCGCGAAGCTGTAAGTTTTGAAGACCATAATTCCACTAGACAAAGAAAAACAAAACAAAACTGGAAGAACACGTAGAACAATCGGTAGTTACAGCTAATAGAGAACATAGGGCAAACTGAGGGAGCAGCTATTTCCCCAAAAATGGCCACTAAACATCCTAACAAAACCGAACATAATATGTCGATACATGTTTAAGTACTGGTTTACAAGACGAGATGTTATTGCTACAAGACGGAGGCTTATCATGACGTGTGAGAAAATGTTTTGAAGAAAAGGTAAATGTGTAACAAGTGACATGTAAATGATCTTTATTGTGTTTTCGGTTATTTCAGACCATAACAAATATTCTGAGAATGTCAGTTTAGGAGCATAAAATAATATTTTAAACAATATTTTGCTTATTTGATAAAAATATGTTAATGTGATTTTTAGAAATGAAACATATTAACAGTTTCTAGTAATTGGGTACATACGGAATATACATATAGGTCTAATACAATTTAGAACAAAAGCGGAATTCTCTTGAAGAAAATGCATTATAACAATAATAAACGCAACAGGACATTGTAACAATGCATCTGATTTTCATGATCTACGTGCCGAGTATACCAAGATGATGCTGGCATATGTCCAACCCCATTCTCATCTTGCGAGCGAGTTAACTCATTGATGGATGGATACTCAGGATCTGACACCAAGCTCTTGAAACAAGTAAGCAATGGTTAATGATGTTTTCCCCACTTTTTGTTGGATGGTAAATAATTTTCTTCCAAAGTTTTGGGACAAACGCATGGAACACATTAATTATCGTAACGTTATGATCAATTAATTTTATTTGTATCTACAAATCCAAAATTTGACTATATAGAATTCATAATAAAATATAAAAGCTTGATCCTTTGGAAGCAGTGAAAACGTTCAAAGCGATGTATACAGTATAGGCCATATTGCGTACTGAACCCTCATCAGTGACCCTTTCTAAACCGGCGACGATAGCCAGATACATATACCGCAGTTTCAAACATTTACACAGGGTACGTCTGAATCAAAGATATGCCTAAACGGGGTCAAATATTTAATACATTGTTTAGAAGATGGAGATGGCTCTAAACGTACAATTTTTATTACTCATTATTAATATAAGCATGATGCATCATAAACTCTATTCAAAGAGAATAAACTTACTTTATTTTTGCTCACCTGCTTGCGAAAGATATTCTACTTAATTAAACTTGTCACAGAAATCACTTTTACTGGTAAAACTTCCATTATCCATATAAAGTAGGTGTCACGATGCCCTTCCTCATAGGCTGTGTAAGACATTTTACGAGTTTGCTTTGCTCCGCATGTGACATATAATACATAAATATAATATCACATGATGAATTTATAAAGCACAAATAATGTTCCGTGGGCTATATTAAATAGATTCCATGTAACAGATGTGTTTTCTTAGGTATGGCTAATTACGTATAATAAAAAGAACAAAATACACTATACTGAATAAACCGTAAGCGTTTCATTCAGACTTACGACTCGGACGATCTACAAATTTTGTAGAATGTATTTAAATGTTTTACAAGATACAGATGGGAAAATAGTTGTCTTAAAATTACCGTCTTACAGACAAATATTCTCACAAACAAACACAGGCGAAGATTTTACCAGCACGCCTCGATTCACGTTCGCCAATTTATTAAGTACAGTGGATCTATTTCAAACATCTAAAAGAAGACGGAAAATACACAAGTAAAATATTCGCATTTCTTTCAATAAATTTCCCTCAAGCAAAGAAGGAAAATAATCAAAATTTATTTGATCAGACTGAGTGTTGTGTTGCCAATTATGCTAAATTTACGGCATTGAAACAGAAGCAGCACTTTTCCTAAGATAGTTTCAAGAAGTGGAATCAAAACTACACGAATCTAGTGAAGTGCAATAAGTCTCTCTTGTTGAACTTCCCGACATAACGTGGACAAGAAATAAAAACTTACTGAGGCAATGAATAAGGAGATTGTTTCGCAGGCGTGTTGTATTTGTATTTAGAAACAGTAAATCTAATTCAGGAATGCACGTCTAACTTATTATAAACCGTCACAGAAATTCCAAGAGCAAATTAAACTCATATGTAAGCTAGATGAGAAATTCGTATTGAAAATGAAACACTAGTGGAAGTGAGTAAAAGGAAACTGTTAGGAAAGAATAGAAACCAAGTCTGTTCTTGCAATTTTCAATAAAATAACAAATACGATTATACGACAATAAGACAGGAAGAAAGCATTCGAGGGTGCAGATAAAATATAAATGTTTGATCCTAGCAGTTCTATCCTCAAACGAAGTGTTCAATCAGCTAAACATTATGAAAACTTGCCCATGTAATATACAGAGAGTTTTTTCAGCTAAAAAATCTTGATATTTTTCTTATTTTTTTTCTCCAAATATATTGTGGGTACATATTTGAACCGCCTCGTAATGGATCAAAAATAATAAAGATAGGTATACCCCTGCATACCAAAGTTTTGTATTATAAAAGTGGGGTTCAAAGGGTATACATTACACGGGCATGTTGTCCTGATGGAAAATGAACCTAGCAGCGGCACTGGAGGCAACAACAGCATCAAAGAAGGAGAATGCCATTGAAGATACGACTCAAACAGTAACATGATCATCAGTTTGTTTTGCAAATCTATGCAACAAAAAAAAAAAAAAAAAAAAAAAAAAAAAAAAAAAAAAAAAAAAAAAAAAAAAAAACCTTTGCCTTCATTCAGCAAAAGGAATAGCGAAATGTTCGATCAAAATTAAGAGGTATATTTTTTTTATCAGAAAGTTATCTTAATTTTGCGCTTAGCGGACCGTAATTTCTTGTAATTAATCAAACGTAAGCTTCTTACCGAAAACAAATTACAGTATACCATTTTGTTCGAAAAGATAACACCATTTCTCACTTGCAAGCGTCCGATCAATGTAACCTTCTTCATTACATGTATGTCTGCGAAATTACAATAATTGCTAGACAATATATGACTTTTGGTCTACCATTAAGCGTTACATTTTGCAACTAGAAACCATATGTGTCTATATTTTGACAGAATTCAATATTCCAAATTAGCTGGTCTACAATGAAATGTTTCTTTAAGGATGCTATAAAGTAGAGAGTTCAAAGTACTTAAATCGTGAGTTCAAACTCCAAGTCCAAAGCCGGTGGACAAAGACAGGCAATAAGATAGACAGACATACAAACATATAGATAGATACCTCAGAAGGCTATGGTTAATATCCGTTTTGCACAATCATGTTTAACGCATATTATAAACAGGGATGCAACTACAAACTGGTATGGACATATAAAGACAGACACACAGACAGACAGACAAAGCCGGTGGACAGAGACAGGCAATAAGATAGACAGACATACAAACATATAGATAGATACCTCAGAAGGCTATGGTTAATATCCGTTTTGCACAATCATGTTTAACGCATATTTTAACTTTGTCAACACGTGTCCATGCACCAGGTATTCCGAAGGTTTTAGACTTTTTTAAGTTTTGATTTCCTGTCACATGTGTTCAATTTCGTGAGTTTATTTAATCAAACCAAACCACTTAAACCATTCAATAAAATTGGGACAGGTACTTCCGCACATTTTATCAGGTTTACAAAACTGTTTCACTGTTAAAAGTATCGTTAAGTTAATTGTAGTAGTTGTTACCCATGTTAACTCTAATACAGTGTCTATTTTACCCAAATTAGAACGTTTTAGTTGTTTTTTCGTTGTACCGTTTTAGGTGTCGAATGCGTTGTAATGAAAAATCATTAATAATTTCGCTATCAAAGGACATTTGAAATTTTTTTTGGCCAGATCGTCTTATTAGGTCAGTATCTATGTTCGACATCAAAAATCAACCCATTTACCATCGAACTTTGACCACAATATAAGGTTTTCTTCTCGGAGAAGTTCAAAACACACAATATTTGGCAATCAGCTGTCTAAGGGTGTCGAACATTATACTTAAATTGGTGATTTCCTGCAGAATGTACCGATCGAAGCAAATAACACAATAGTTTTGCTGGTCCGTAAGGTGTGTTTGATTAAGATAAACAAAAAAGGAAAATCAAAATCAATAAACAAATCTTTCTCACCGATTCGTGTCTACCAAAATCCGCCATATTTTTAGTAAACTATACGTTGCGCTTTAGTAACCTATACGTTGCTTTAATTTCCTGTACGTAATGACGGACCAGGGTGCTAATACCTAACCTTTTTGTTTATAGAGAAAGTAAAATGTGACATGTATACAAATACTTACGATATGCAAAGTTTGGCTTTTATTATATGTGTTTGAACATTTTATAACCCCAGAAACATTGATGACCTGTAAATAAATTACATGAGGACATAACTGAACTACTAAATCTGGTGAACCACTGCACAAGGGGGGTGTGGGACGAGCCAGAACCTTGTAAAACCGGATGAAGCCCCCAGTTATTCATATAACAGACAATTCCGAAACAGTACCTCTGTTGTGGTTCTATTTGATTCATGTTTTGGTGTCGATTTGTAATGCTGGTTGGGCATGATATCCACCCAAAGACTGATTTTGCTCCATGTCTGTTCCAAACTGAAGAAAGGAATCACGTTTTGTTCGTTGTTTGACATTTACTTCCATGGTCAACTTAGGTGATACCGTATTAGACCATTGCGAAGCATTTCTCAATCTTCCCAGTGGCACTTATAACAGGTGCTTTTGAGTCGATAAAAGGCGCGTAGAAATACGAGGGGCGTTCAAAAAGTTCGCGGAAAAGTGCTGCCAAATTGTAAATTTTCATCGGAAATTCACACTATCTGTGCATGTTGTAAATTATCATATCGTTAACATATGCACAAAATGAGAAATAAAATCGGATGCAAATTAATAATTAAATCGCGTGCGTATCTAGGGTTGCAGCAGTAAAACCGGCCCAATGTCGTAACAAGTCATGCTAATATACGCATCATTCCCAATGTTTGCTAGCTCATAAGCATTTTTGGAGTCCATCTGGCATACGGGATATAATTGTTAATTCTGTGTGTATAATGTGGTGAATTGTGCTGAAACTACAGCTCGATATGTTGTGTATTTAACGAATTCTACTCCTTTCCATCACGACGACCATTTTCGACATTATGACGTTATTTGACGTTACACTGCTTGCGTCGATATGGATGCGTTTCTGGCCATGTAGAAGTCACGCATACTAATTTTAAATTGCCGTTTTCTTAATTTCCTTGTCGCCATATGCATTTCCTGCTCTTATCAGTGTTTCTTTAATATCCGTTCCAATAACATAATTTACTGACAGACCGTTGTTTCCCGCGTATTTTAGTCATGTCCACTACACAATATGATCGTATTAAGCCTAAATGACGTCACACACTTACATGACGTCATGTTCTTACCGCCAACATATTGAACTTTACTCATACAATGTTTGGTAAAAATAGTTCGGTAAACTATCAAATGCAACGTCATTATTATACATCGACTTTTTGTAAAGATGATCAAAAGTGGGCCGGTAATCGTATAGATTCCATAAAAACCACTGTTTATTTGTATTCATGCCCGAGCAGCAAAATTTGCTGTATATGTACAAATTATGTTTGTCTATATATACATGTAACTGTACGAGTTTAATTCAGCTTATTTACAAAATAAGGACATGACGGCAGTTTTCCGCGAACTTTTTGAACACTCTTCGTATTTGTTTAAGAACAGACGACACTTACGACACACACATTACGCATTGTAAGAATAAAACGCCCTGAGCGATGACGCGCTGGGTAGTGATGTAGCAACTAGATACTGCATGGAATAAATGGCCATCCCTAATGCGGTTATGTAGTTTAAAAGGCAAAATGCATGGTTATATCTTTGGCAACAGATTGTCCTTTAATAGTGACAGTAACCCTAACAAATTTGAAATACAATCTATTTCTTCAACTCTGCATGAACAGTCGTGATTAACTTTAATTTCATCAAATTGAATGTGATAAATGATCTCCCCATATGATTGGTGAGCTTTTCAGAACTGTGCAACAGATGGCACACAATGGGAGCAAAGTAAGACTGATAATTTCTACATTTAAGAATGCCACTTTGTCTGCCATTTACTAAATGTGTGCATACTTTAATAAAATGCGTAAAATAGTTTAAATAGTTTTTTCATCATTTTTTTCAATTCATCTGTAAAATGCGTTCGAGGCGCGCTTCACCTTACCTTATTAATAATTAGTTTCCCCGTTCCATCATTTATAGCAATGTTAAATGCACAAAAAATTTGTTTTCAGCAAACTTCAATATGACCGCAACGTCCCGTCAGTTAACCCGTCATGTCTCCGTTTTTATGTTTTGATACACAACTTTGTTTTCTTTTTCTTTTTTTTTATGATTTTTTTTATTTATAAAAGATTTGATGGTTACCCTGGCATACTAGTGATATTACCAATTTTTATTTTCGTATTCACGTAACTTAATTAAACTGTTTCTTCATTTCACCCATAAAACTATTTATTTTAAACGTTTCTGCAATAAACCAGTATACTGATGAATTAGTTACCCTTTTTACTACTTTTTTCGTCATTACAGGGAGATGCTTTTCAATATTTAAATGATTACAAAACTAATACAAGAAGTATGAGTAAGCGATGACCAGGCATTGTTGCAAACAGTTCGAAACCGAAACGGGCAAAACACCAAAATAACAAATGAAAATATAAAGGCGAGAGAAATGAAACTACTCTTTCTGAAAAGCAGAACACTTAATTACCTATTATCCAGTCCTACTAAAGGTGGTGAAGTAAATTCAGAAAACCTAACATTAAACCAAGCAACACAGAGCATCACAACAGAAGTATCGCCTTGTCACGGTCAGAAATACAACATTATTCGTTAATGGTGCTTAATCCTGTTTAGCATGACCCAAATCTCTAACTTAGGTTATGCAGGTTTCCATGCCTATGTTCAGCAAAATGTAATCCCCAACAACCGCTGTCAATACCGTAAGCACAGCCCTTAAGGCAACCATGACTCGCAACGTGAACGTCTTCTAACTTTGGTAGAAGAAAAAACGCACTAGAATAAACAAAACAACCATACTTAAATGTATTTTTTCACTGATATTGAAGATGTCTACAAACATTTGGATCGTCCCTCAATCACAAAATGTTAAAGCAATTCATTTACCTGTTATTTCCTAAGGTAATGTGCTTTATCATGTCTTATCTAACCCTTCAATTCTGGAATTTCACTTTCATTGCAAATGCCATGCTTTGATGCACTATCATTATGATTTTGCAACTCCTGGTTTAAATAAATCATTAAGAGTTATGTATAAACCACACTTTTAAATCATCAGACTCTTCGATAATATCATTGGGTACACCATTAAGGTTAGTTCGATAGACAATCCAAACGGTAGTGTAAGAGAGTTCTATCAATCTCAATTTGATCAGTTTTTCAGCGTTTCTTTTGTAGACAACTCCAATGAGGCAAACATTTCTGTTTCATGCCATTTCTCTATAGGCTGGTCCGATTTTTCGACCATATGATATATCAACTGACAGAACGAAAAATAGAACTTTTGGAAAAAGGTGTTTTCTACCCTGACACGATTTTCGCCCTTATAACACATAAAAGTAATAACAAAATCAAGCTGCAACCCCTGTTTATAACACCTTCAATTTCCTACTAGCTTGATCTGTAAATTCAATAGCAAGAACCATCTTCTACGGAAACCAAAATATTACTCAGAGCATCGAAACTGTCTTTCAGGACCAAAAACTGAATAGAATAATTAGTCATATAACCTAATAATTATTTAGACTGCAAGGTTTGTCATAATGATTTTCTTTTCATGCCACTACAAATGGCAAGCTCGTTTAAGTTTGAGGGCTGTATAAGCCTCCATTCGGATGACTGGCTTTCTAAATTCGGCTTTCACTACACTTTCATTGTCTAAAATTGTTAGCAGGATATTCGATTTGCATGGTACGCGTAGACATTTATAAACATAACAAAATGGTACATTTGCATTTTACAAAAACCATTCATTGCCATAGGATCATTAATTTAAATTGAACACTTTTAAATGCAAACTAATGCATATAAAACAGCTTTACGTGATTTTGCATGTCGCTGAAATTGAATGTGCAAATTTAGAACACTAGAGGCCATGCATAGACATTGCATAAGATTTCAATGTTATGAAGAATGACAAAATTCACAGGGAATCGCTTTATATAACTTGAAAGCATTATGCTGCTTTTCACTAGCTTTTTTGAAATCAGTAATTAAATACCGCTAATTTTAGGCGAAGAATACACAAGTTACTGATTAAGAGATCTAACAAAATAAGGTATAGAAACAGGAGGTTCTATGATTCGAAACATCTGCTTACCGTCAGAGAGATAAAAAAATTAAATAAAAAAGATTGACAATTAAATTCAAAATACCAAATTAGACACTAGGTGGGAAAACAATGACAACACAAAACGTCACAAACTATCAGGAAGACACATGAAGAGCAAGATGACTAGCCGCTTTTCCCCAACAAGGTAGCCACCCGACTAGCACCAACCAAACCAAAGATAACGAGCACAAAAGAGAAACAAACAGAAGATTTTTCATAGGGATAAATCACTATACAGAACCGTCCTGGAACGGCGAAGTGGCCATTAACGGTTTTTTAAATAAAGAAGTTTTTTTTTTATACAAGACCAAGTATACAAATTCCGCTAAAATGGCGAATATTTGTTTGACAAAACAGAAGTACGAACGTGTACTGCCTACCTGCTTTCAGAATCCAACTTCAATCACACTTCTAACATTCTACCATTTTATTGCATTGTTTCAATAACCTGCATCAACACTGCACATGATTAAAGAAAATGAAAGTAAGCGTTACTGCCAGTCACAGTAGCAGGTAGGCTGAATACCGCTGTTTTCACAGGTAAATATTTGTTGTCATTGTTAACAGTTGCTTTCATTCCATTGCTGACCCGGAAAAAGAATGAAACGCTACGGGCGAGTAACTTTCTCCAAATGTTGATGACACGAAATGAATTATTGTAAATATCATTCCAACTCCAGTGAAGCCCCCATTCCAGTTAAACGCAATGCCGTCGGAAAACTAATCCGCGAAGCTGTAAGTTTTGAAGACCATAATTCCACTAGACAAAGAAAAACAAAACAAAACTGGAAGAACACGTAGAACAATCGGTAGTTACAGCTAATAGAGAACATAGGGCAAACTGAGGGAGCAGCTATTTCCCCAAAAATGGCCACTAAACATCCTAACAAAACCGAACATAATATGTCGATACATGTTTAAGTACTGGTTTACAAGACGAGATGTTATTGCTACAAGACGGAGGCTTATCATGACGTGTGAGAAAATGTTTTGAAGAAAAGGGAAATGTGTAACAAGTGACATGTAAATGATCTTTATTGTGTTTTCGGTTATTTCAGACCATAACAAATATTCTGAGAATGTCAATTTAGGAGCATAAAATAATATTTTAAACAATATTTTGCTTATTTGATAAAAATATGTTAATGTGATTTTTAGAAATGAAACATATTAACAGTTTCTAGTAATTGGGTACATACGGAATATACATATAGGTCTAATACAATTTAGAACAAAAGCGGAATTCTCTAGAAGAAAATGCATTATAACAATAATAAACGCAACAGGACATTGTAACAATGCATCTGATTTTCATGATCTACGTGCCGAGTATACCAAGATGATGCTGGCATATGTCCAACCCCGTTCTCATCTTGCGAGCGAGTTAACTCATTGATGGATGGATACTCAGGATCTGACACCAAGCTCTTGAAACAAGTAAGCAATGGTTAATGATGTTTTCCCCACTTTTTGTTGGATGGTAAATAATTTTCTTCCAAAGTTTTGGGACAAACGCATGGCACACATTAATTATCGTAACGTTATGATCAATTAATTTTATTTGTATCTACAAATCCATAATTTGACTATATAGAATTCATAATAAAATATAAAAGCTTGATCCTTTGGAAGCAGTGAAAACGTTCAAAGCGATGTATACAGTATAGGCCATATTGCGTACTGAACCCTCATCAGTGACCCTTTCTAAACCGGCGACGATAGCCAGATACATATACCGCAATTTCAAACATTTACACAGGGCACGTCTGAATCAAAGATATGCCTAAACGGGGTCAAATATTTAAAACATTGTTTAGAAGATGGAGATGGCTCTAAACGTACAATTTTTATTACTCATTATTAATATAAGCATGATGCATCATAAACTCTATTCAAAGAGAATAAACTTTATTTTTGCTCACCTGCTTGCGAAAGATATTCTACTTAATTAAACTTGTCACAGAAATCACTTTTACTGGTAAATAAAATATAAAGGTTTGATCCTTTGGAAGCAGTAAAAACATTCAAAGGGAGATAGTATGGACTATATTGCGCAATTTCGGGTAATGAACCCTCGTCAGTAGCCCTCTTTAAACCGGCAACGAACGCCAGACTATAGTTGTGCTGCAATTTCGAGAATTTACACGAGGAGTCTAAATCAAAGACATATTCCTAAATTGGGTCAATAATTAAAAAATTGCTTAGAAGTATGTTTCTAAACGTGAGTGTTTTGAACACTCTGAATATCTTTACTGATCTCAAAGGACCGAAATAAAATATAATCTGCACTATGGATGATGTACGGGGAGACTTTTTACGGCCGCCACACGGCACAACACCAGCTGCAGTAATAGCAAATAAAATATAAAGGTTTGATCCTTTGGAAGCATTCCATAACTTCCATTATAGTCAATGTCGAATGGGCACAAAAAATCGTCCCGTGGGAATTTCATGACGATTTGTGACGACCTACCTTAAATCAAACTTTGGGGCATATGCAACAATTTAAACCAGTTCGTCGCCCTGAGACCCGCGTCTGGGCTGAAGTATGACGTCATCAAAATGGCGACCAGCGCATTCATAATATGCATTTTAAACAATCATTTTCATACTATGCTTGTCAGATAAAAATGATTTCCAGCTTCTCGCTGTTTTTAAATGGATGGATTTTACCAATTTTATTTATAAAAGCTATTTTAGCACAAAAGTATCTCTCACAAGGAGCATAGCACTAAAGATATGAGCCACGTCACGACAAAATCTGCATACAAAGTGCCAAATTATACATAGTACAACGGGAGCTAATTTGACCTACCTTGCATCCCCAAAACATTTTTATGGGTGCCAATCATTTACTGGCATCCCAGAAATGCAAAAACAAAAATGTCCCCAAAGATAAAATCAAATGCACTATGAAACTATGAAACGGTTTCCATGGTAACCGTTAACGTGATTCTTGGGGTATACATACAAAATTGATCATATCTCCACTGTCACTTATATTAGATTATTGAAAATGGTCTCATTTTAAAGCTTAGACATAGCCCATTCTTTTTATGGTAAGTAATGCAAACTTTCCTTTCTAATTAGCATATTCATTAATTTTCATGAAAACATGCAAAATGGCAGAAAAAATCTTTAAAAATCCATAAATGAAGTAATTTCAGGCCCAAGCTGTCGTTATGACACTTGGTTATTTAACCAGTGATATCATATGGCGAATTTATTGATAACCTAGTCCTATATGAAAATTATTTCATTTGTATATTCATGAATATTAGTAAAATTGCCAAAAAGTGAGGAAAAACAAGAGAAAAATTATATCCATTGCAAGGTATCAGTACTGGATAGGTTATAAGATCCAATCTATCTTGCATCCCTGGGACGAATTCTCAAGACTGTCAGTGTTTTCAGAGGGACAACCTTAATGCCATCAAATATTGTCATCAGCAATGAAACAACATTTCCATGATGTAAAATTACATAGTTTCCACACCACTCCTCATGCGATTCTAAAGAATATGATGTTCGTCCTAAAATACTTATATCCCACCAATAGAATGCTCTAAACAATTTAGCCTACAAAATGACTTGTATCTCGGCAGTCAAAAGGCATATGGTGCTGAAAAATGACATCAAATCATGGTGTCTAGGGCATTATTATACCATCCTGTACTATAAAGTATGGGTCATTTGTGTTTTAGTTTTAAGAATATTAACAAAACGTTTTGAATTTAGAGAAAATATACAGAACAATTAAGGGTATGCGTTGAAAAACGCACGTAACCGGGTTACTGAAAGACCTAGGGAGCTATAATTTGTAATAAATGATTGCTAGGACAATGTTCTGTAACCATATAATCCGATATATAAAGTATGAAAAAGAGTAGAATTGAGAGCTTTGAAGAGTAGTTAACATATAAATGAGAAATATGGGTCATACCGCGGTTTCCAGCTATTTTTCTTGTAGATATATTGATATTAATGAGATCTTAATATATAATAGCACCATCAATGCAACATGAAGGGGTACACCAACAATATTGCTTATATCTCAGCTGGCTGCCAATAGCCGTGGAGAACTCAAAATGGCATCAATCTATTGCTAGGGCAATGTTTTATTATCATGTGCTCGGATGTATAAATCATGCTTTCTGGCAAGCAAGATTTAATTAATTTTGGTGATGCACAGCCTTCCATTTTCATATTTTTCGAAACTTTATGTAACTTTCAGAAAATTTAATAATATGTGGTTAAGCTATCGTACTGCATGGCATTAGTGCATTCTCCCATCATTCTAATGGAACCATTTTCAGCATTCTAATGATATTGTCAGCTGAGATATGAACGATTTTCTTTGATGTACCTGTTTTTCTCTTATTTATGAAGATCTCAGTAATATCCATACAACAAAAAATAGCTAATTATATCGTTACAGAACATTGTCCTAGCAATCATTTGATGCCAATTATAGCTCTTCTACGTATACAATTTGATGCCATTTTCAGCACTATAGGACTTTTGATTGCCTTTATACAAGTCATTTTGTAGGTTAACCCATTTTTTTCATTGTCTTTTCTCTAAAATTCTTTAGTTTTCATTAAAATTCATGATATTGGAAATCAGATTATTCTGATATATTACTTCAGGACCATAGTACATTGTCATAGCATTCATTGAATACCTCTTTCAGCATGCTGGGTTGATAATCAGCTCTGGTACAAGCGATTTTGGTACATATATCCCCTATTGTTCCACAATTCTTCTCCATTTTTAATGTCTTTATTTTATTTATATTTTTTTTTATTTTGTTAATTTTCATGAATAAGTGAATTCAGTGCTTTAAAATGAGGTATAAAGGTTAAATTGTTCAGTTCATGCATCACTATCAGACTAATTATAGTATTCTAGAGCATTCTATTGGTGGAATATGAGTATTTTTTGTAAGTACGCCCTATTCTTTAGAATCGCATGAGAGGTGGTGTAAAACAAAGCAATTTTACATCATGCAAATGATTTTGTTGATGAGGACAATATTAGATGGCATTAAGGTGGTCCCTCTGACAACACTAACAGCCTTGAGAATTTGTCCCACAGATGCGAGTTAGGCCATATAACATATGCAATAACTTGCAATTGTTATAGTTTTTCCCTCGTTTTTCCTCACTTTTTTGACATTTTATTAATTTCATGAATATGCAAATGAGGTAATTTTCATATAGGGCCAGTTCATCGATAAATTTGTCATATGATATTACTGGTTCAATAACAAAGTGTCACAATGGCAGTTTGGGTCTGAAATTAGTGCATTTATGGATTTTTAACGACTTTTTGTCATTTGTCATATTTTCATTAAAATTAATGAATATGCAAATTAGATGATTTGCATAACTTACCATAAACATATAGGGCTATGTCTATGCTTTACAATGAGACCAAGTACAGTAGTCTAGGATAAGTAACAATGGAGATATGATCCATTTTGTATGTACACACCCATGCTCAAGAATCTCGTTAACGGTTGCCATGGAAACCATGCATTTTTTTCATAGCGCAATAGAGTTTATCTTTGAGGACAAAAATTCTTCGTATTTCTGGGGTCCCAAGGAATGATTCGGCAACCATGAAAAATTGTCCTGGGGTGCATAAAATTAGCTCCCGGGGTCTTTAAGTTGTGGGCGTTTTTTGAAGAAAAACGTATGTCCAACGTATGCACGAACGAACGTATGACTAGATAAAGCAATATCATTTAACCCATCGACTTAATTCGTCTATCGTATGTATGATCAGATGCATTTCATACTTTTTCTTCGCAAAAAGGCAATAATGCGATGTTTTCAATAGATTTTGATGGAAATACGAATAATTCATATATAGTCAGATAGCCGCCATATTGATGACGTCATAAATCGACTCTGACGCGGCTGTAAGTCGACGAACAGGTTTAATGTTATATATGTACCCCATAGATAAGTTTTATATAGGTCGTCATAAATCGTCAAAAAAATCGCACGAGATTCCCATTCGACATTGACTATTATCCATATAAAGTAGGTGTCACGATGCCCTTCCTCATAGGCTGTGTAAGACATTTTACGAGTTTGCTTTGTTCCGCATGTGACATATAATGCATAAATATAATATCACATGATGAATTTATAAAGCACAAATAATGTTCCGTGGGCTATATTAAATAGATTCCATGTAACAGATGTGTTTTCTTAGGTATGGCTAATTACGTATAATAAAAAGAACAAAATACACTATACTGAATAAACCGTAAGCGTTTCATTCAGACTTACGACTCGGACGATCTACAAATTTTGTAGAATGTACATGTATTTAAATGTTTTACAAGATACAGATGGGAAAATAGTTGTCTTAAAATTACCGTCTTACAGACAAATATTCTCACAAACAAACACAGGCGAAGATTTTACCAGCACGCCTCGATTCACGTTCGCCAATTTATTAAGTACAGTGGATCTATTTCAAACATCTAAAAGAAGACGTAAAATACACAAGTAAAATATTCGCATTTCTTTCAATAAATTTCCCTCAAGCAAAGAAGGAAAATAATCAAAATTTATTTGATCAGACTGAGTGTTGTGTTGCCAATTATGCTAAATTTACGGCATTGAAACAGAAGCAGCACTTTTCCTAAGATAGTTTCAAGAAGTGGAATCAAAACTACACGAATCTAGTGAAGTGCAATAAGTCTCTCTTGTTGAACTTCCCGACATAACGTGGACAAGAAATAAAAACTTACTGAGGCAATGAATAAGGAGATTGTTTCGCAGGCGTGTTGTATTTGTATTTAGAAACAGTAAATCTAATTCAGGAATGCACGTCTGACTTATTATAAACCGTCACAGAAATTCCAAGAGCAAATTAAACTCATATGTAAGCTAGATGAGAAATTCGTATTGAAAATGAAACACTAGTGGAAGTGAGTAAAAGGAAACTGTTAGGAAAGAATAGAAACCAAGTCTGTTCTTGCAATTTTCAATAAAATAACAAATACGATTATACGACAATAAGACAGGAAGAAAGCATTCGAGGGTGCAGATAAAATATAAATGTTTGATCCTAGCAGTTCTATCCTCAAACGAAGGTGTTCAATCAGCTAAACATTATGAAAACTTGCCCATGTAATACTAGTATACAGAGAGTTTTTTCAGCTAAAAAATCTTGATATTTTTCTTATTTTTTTCTCCAAATATATTGTGGGTACACATTTGAACCGCCTCGTAATGGATCAAAAATAATAAAGATAGGTATACCCCTGCATACCAAAGTTTTGTATTATAAAAGTGGGGTTCAAAGGGTATACATTACACGGGCATGTTGTCCTGATGGAAAATGAACCTAGCAGCGGCACTGGAGGCAACAACAGCATCAAAGAAGGAGAATGCCATTGAAGATACGACTCAAACAGTAACATGATCATCAGTTTGTTTTGCAAATCTATGCAAAAAAAAAAAAAAAAAAAAAAAAACCCTTTGCCTTCATTCAGCAAAAGGAATAGCGAAATGTTCGATCAAAATTAAGAGGTATATTTTTTTTTATCAGAAAGTTATCTTAATTTTGCGCTTAGCGGACCGTAATTTCTTGTAATTAATCAAACGTAAGCTTCTTACCGAAAACAAATTACAGTATACCATTTTGTTCGAAAAGATAACACCATTTCTCACTTGCAAGCGTCCGATCAATGTAACCTTCTTCATTACATGTATGTCTGCGAAATTACAATAATTGCTAGACAATATATGACTTTTGGTCTACCATTAAGCGTTACATTTTGCAACTAGAAACCATATGTGTCTATATTTTGACAGAATTCAATATTCCAAATTAGTTGGTCTACAATGAAATGTTTCTTTAAGGATGCTATAAAGTAGAGAGTTCAAAGTACTTAAATCGTGAGTTCAAACTCCAAGTCCAAAGCCGGTGGACAAAGACAGGCAATAAGATAGACAGACATACAAACATATAGATAGATACCTCAGTAGGCTATGGTTAATATCCGTTTTGCACAATCATGTTTAACGCATATTATAAACAGGGATGCAACTACAAACTGGTATGGACATATAAAGACAGACACACAGACAGACAGACAAAGCCGGTGGACAGAGACAGGCAATAAGATAGACAGACATACAAACATATAGATAGATACCTCAGAGGGCTATGGTTAATATCCGTTTTGCACAATCATGTTTAACGCATATTTTAACTTTGTCAACACGTGTTCATGCACCAGGTATTCCGAAGGTTTTAGACTTTTTTAAGTTTTGATTTCCTGTCACATGGTGTTCAATTTCGTGAGTTTATTTAATCAAACCAAACCACTTAAACCATTCAATAAAATTGGGACAGGTACTTCCGCACATTTTATCAGGTTTACAAAACTGTTTCACTGTTAAAAGTATCGTTAAGTTAATTGTAGTAGTTGTTACCCATGTTAACTCTAATACAGTGTCTATTTTACCCAAATTAGAACGTTTTAGTTGTTTTTTCGTTGTACCGTTTTAGGTGTCGAATGCGTTGTAATGAAAAATCATTAATAATTTCGCTATCAAAGGACATTTGAAATTTTTTTTTTTGGCCAGATCGTCTTATTAGGTCAGTATCTATGTTCGACATCAAAAATCAACCCATTTACCATCGAACTTTGACCACAATATAAGGTTTTCTTCTCGGAGAAGTTCAAAACACACGATTTGGCAATCAGCTGTCTAAGGGTGTCGAACATTATACTTAAATGGGTGATTTCCTGCAGAATGTACCGATCGAGGCAAATAACACAATAGTTTTGCTGGTCCGTAAGGTGTGTTTGATTAAGATAAACAAAAAAGGAAAATCAAAATCAATAAACAAATCTTTCTCACCGATTCGTGTCTACCAAAATCCGCCATATTTTTAGTAAACTATACGTTGCGCTTTAGTAACCTATACGTTGCTTTAATTTCCTGTACGTAATGACGGACCAGGGTGCTAATACCCAACCTTTTTGTTTATAGAGAAAGTAAAATGTGACATGTATACAAATACTTACGATATGCAAAGTTTGGCTTTTATTATATGTATTTGAACATTTTATAACCCCAAAAACATTGATGACCTGTAAATAAATTACATGAGGACATAACTGAACTACTAAATCTGGTGAACCACTGTACAAGGGGGGTGTGGGACGAGCCAGAACCTTGTAAAACCGGATGAAGCCCCCAGTTATTCATATAACAGACAATTCCGAAACAGTACCTCTGTTGTGGTTCTATTTGATTCATGTTTTGGTGTCGATTTGTAATGCTGGTTGGGCATGATATCCACCCAAAGACTGATTTTGCTCCATGTCTGTTCCAAACTGAAGAAAGGAAGCACGTTTTGTTCGTTGTTTGACATTTACTTCCATGGTCAACTTAGGTGATACCGTATTAGACATTTTTCACTTTTGAACGTAAATTTTGCTGGCGCTTGCGGTTACGACTTTGTGTGTGATGGGCGATGACTCGTGAGGGTATATTTGAGACGAAGGCAAGGGGCGATATGAAGAATTACTTAGTCAAAACTACCAACAGCCCACCGGAGGTGTATTAAATGAGACACGCAAAAATCCAGGACGCCTAGCTGAATAGTTCAGTCGGTAGAGTGTAAGACATAGATTCGAAGGGTCCTGGGTTCGAGTCCGGATAGGACAAAATTAGTTTTCCTTTACTTTGTTTCTTTCTTTTTTCGCACCTGTGACAATAAAGCTTAGAAAATTAAAAAGAAATGAAAAAAAGGAAAAAAGAAAATAATATTTTATCTATTGGCAAATGCAAGAATCACAAAATTCACTGCTGCATTTAATACTAAAATCTAAGTTTCTGGATTAAACTGTCTAGTGAGAAGGCAGACCGCATGTATACATAGGATTTTTTTTTATAGGTCTTGTTGATTTTTCACCCACTGAAGCCGAGAACTCGATCGTCATTTCCGGCAGATGAACGGATCAGCGACCGATCCTAACGTCAACATTTATTTCCTGACTGGCTGGTACATATAATATGGATAGGAAAAGCTGACTAAAAATTACGCAAGCGTCCCCCGTGGCCGAGCAGTTAAGAGCGATGTTTCATAATCACTTAATCATCTCACCGTTGTGTCTGGTGTGAGTTCGAGACCCACAATGGCCACATGTGAGACATGCCAAGTTCTGCTTGCGAGTGTGCCAGGCGGTTTTTCTCGGGGTACTCCCATTTTCGCCCCACCTACTGTTTGGTGCTTTTCACATGAGCTGAAATAATCTTGAAAGAGACGTAAAACTGAATTTTAACAAATACACAAGACACCAAATCAAAAAGTATAGTGTACATGTTCAGATATATGTGTATTAGATGTAAAACTACAGTTTCACGTGCTATCTCGTGAGCGAACGATGTTTATATTGTCGATGTCTCGTTTTGAGTCCATTCGACAGTAGGAAGAGCGATGGTGGCAATACCCTACATGTAGCTACAATATGCCTAGCCACACAACTGTTTTTGTTTATTGTAGACTTTCAACAGTATTTATGCCATATCGAGTGCGATGGTTACGATGTAGAAAATTAATTTGGCAAGACATAAGCTTTCGTTCTGATCATCATTTATTCTGTGTGATAGTATGCGTGCTATTTCACCTGGTTGAATTCAAATAAATAAATTAAAATCAAACTAACACAATTATATTATTTTCATGAGTTTCTAAAGTGTTTCCGTAGAGGACGCATAGTGTTTCAGTCGCCCCGTAAAGCGGGTCGCGCGTCACTTCGCCGTAGTTTACTTTTGATGTTCGCCATTTTCACACACGTAGAAGCAATTTTGGACACTACATATTCTGTCAAAGTGCACAAATTATTCATTTGTTTCACAAATAATGGTGTATACAGTCTTCACATTGACACGTGTTTTCTTAAGATTATTGCCTCGTGTATTGTCCCTTTTAACAGAATGGACGCTGGTCTTGTTTGGAAAGAGCTAGTAATTTTGTTTTTTTTTATGCGTGTTGTTAAATTGCTTGTGATGTGTTGCACCGCCATGTCTCTCCCGCCTGGTGTCTATGTTAGGATGGGAAATTTAATTGTATAGATTCTTGGTCATTCTATTGTTACTTGATTACAGATAAGGGTCTGATTGTGCTCATGTCTGATCATAATGATGCGTTTTTTTTATACAATTTTCGGCCCGTTCAAGATTATTTTAGTTCATATGAGACGGGTAAATCAGTAACAGGGGGAAAAGTGGAGAACCCTGAGAAAACGAACATGCACACCCACAAGCAGAACTTAGGTTTGTGTCACCCGTGATTGTAAGACTGATCAATTGGGCAGCTACCTACGGCGAAGAGTTCATTGTCTTGGTGTTGGTAGTTGCCAAAGCGATATTGCTGCGCGGAAGGTTGTTTTAATCCATTTTATCACATGTTGTGTGATGTTGCATCAATTTTTGTTGTAAGGACTTTGATTTACGATGGTGCTGACACTGATAGACAATACCAGAATACAAATATTCATGTACATTATACCACGCAGACATTTCACGTGTCCATTTACCGACCTTTTATATGTAAACAAACAAACCGCCATTCATGTTTCTAATATATATACATGTAACAGGGGAAATTTAATTGTGTTGTGTTTGGCTATTGAAATTTTGTCCTAGGGCCCATCGACAAAAAGCCGGATCAGTTATCAAACCACATTGCTGCTTGGCAAGCCGAACGCAGTTGGTGTTAAGGGCATGCGTTCTTTTGTCCTTTTTTAACATTTAAAAGTACGATTTCTATCATGATAAAGTTTATACTGAACCTATTAAGCAAGCCTCCATGGTGCAGTGGTTATTTCACGTGCCTTATAAACCAGAGATCGCAGGTTTGATCCGGGTCTTCTTGAGTCTATCGGATGAGACTATAAACTGAGGTCTCGTTTCCATATGACCTTTGCTTTTGGATTAACGCCCAAATCAACAAACCGATTCAATTTATTATTTATTTAAATTCAGATTGAGTAAGAAGCTTATGTGCTTATATGCTTGCCCGATTCCGGACGCAAAGATGGGCCCTAATGAGTAAGGATAAGAATGATCAAATGTTGTAGATCTGTCGTCAGCATGTGTAATACATCTGCACTAAAACGGTACCCTGTATCATGACGATATCATTACAAAACCTTAACAAGCAAAATACAGTGTGTTTTTTAAGTTGAAAAAAAAAATTCAGTTCAACAGTTTTGATATTTTCTTATTTGTTCAAAACATAGATTGTGGACACACGATAGAACGAATACTCACAATCTATGTTTTCAGAAGCATAGGCAACCTAAGTGTAAGTTGACCTTGTCCTATAATAGGTTAATGTCATCCCTGGGTCATATATAGACTTTGTAGATGCTTCATGCCAAGTTTCAAAATCATAGGCCAACTGGTTCTGAAGAAGAACACTTTTAAAGGTTTTTTCAATTTATAGCCATGGCGGCCATTATGGTCAAGTTTCGTTCCCCTTCAACGAATTTTGGCTTTGATCGGCCATGCGGTTGCAGAGAAGATGTTTATTTATTTATTTATTTTTTTTTTGATTCAGTTTTACGTCCCTTTCAAGCTTTTTCACTCATATCGAGACGAATCAATCGGTAGGTGGGGCGAAAACCGGAGTACCCGGGGAAAAACCACCTGACACACCCGCAAGCAGAACATGGCTTGTCTCACATATGAATTCGTGCCCCGTGCGAGGCGCGAACCCACATCGGTGAGATGATCGAATGATCAAGAGCACTGAAGTCAGCGACCTTAACCACTCGGCCACGGGGGCCGCCGAGAAGATGTTTAGATATTATAGTCATATACATGTATATATCCCCCAGGCAGGAGCAGACAACCACCTGAGTCTTAATGTTTTCATAAAAATAAAGCTGCACATTTGTATTATCATAGCAAGTTTCCACCCATTTAATTACATTTAACTAATTTCCACATTTAAATGCATGGGCGACCTACATGTAAGTTGATCTTACCGTAAAATAGGTCAAGGTCATCCCAGCGAAATGATTTATACAAACTTTGTAGTGCTTTTAATATTGTTTGATGCTTCATGCCAAGTTACAAAATCATAGGCCTTCTGGTTCTGGAGAAGAAAAATTTTAACGGTTTTTGCTATTTATAGCCAAGACGGCCATCTTGGTCATGTGACCTGGTCCATTTATGCAAATTTTGTCCCCCCTTCCTAAGAATGCTCCGCAAACAGTTTTAACTTTGATTGGCCAAGCTGTTTCAGAGAAGAAGATCATGGAAATTGTTGACAGACGACGACGGACGGACGACGGGGCATGGCCATCCTATAAGCTCACCTTTTGAGCCGAAGGGGTCATGTGAGCTAAAACACCTGTATACCCCTGCATACTCAAGTTTTGCTTTATACTGAAAGCGTTGTTCAATGGGGTAAAAATGTCACGGACATGTTATCCTGATGAGGATAACAGGCCATGTTCGATATTACTTGAAATGTGCCAAAACGTTGTAAGGCGTAGAATGAAAACTGCAAATAAAATTAAAGATCAACTAAATGTTTCAAATCGTAAATCTTGCCATGTTTACATGTAAAGTAAAACAATTTCTGTGTGTTCACGAAAAACACGTGAAATGTAGCTTAACAGAACCAATGTACGTATATACATGCACCAGTATGTTAAAAGTCACATGGCGATAACAAATAGTTGATAGTTGTTTTCCCACCAACAGTTATCGTCATATGCAGACGGGATCTCGGTTTATAGTGTCACCATAAAGCCATGGGCAGCTCAGAATGGAACTAGCGATCCCTAGTTATACACACGAGTGTCTAAAAAAATAATATTTTGCAATGGAAGCTGTTTTGTTCGCGCCAATCATTTGTAAGGCCGACTCGCATTGAACGCGTATTGCATCTTTAATGGCAAACATGACGGTTGATGATGCGATTTTGTAAACATGTCGTGTCAAAGGCCACTTCTGGTTCATTGTTCCATTAGAATCAGACAGTTAAACGGGAAGACAACAATAATCATTGTCACCATTGCATATGATAACATTGTTTACGATTTATATGTTTAATTGCTGTCTGGACTTCTTTATTTTTGCATATAGGTTTTAAGTTTTTATTTTTTTATTTTTTTTTCTACGCCAGAATATTGTCAAAGATGCGAAAATAATAATAATAATAATAATAATAATAATAATAATAATAATAATTCCAATAAAAATAGGCGTTTCCTACTCGCGCTCAACCTCCTGAGCTAACGAGTCAGATGCTCTTATCAAAATCATTTTTCATTAAGGCTTTATGTCCCAGTCAACATTTTATTTTCAGTCATGTCGGGACGGATCCAACGCTTCCTGGGTTTAACCAGCTAGTAAGGAGTTAATGTGTCTTGCTCAAGGACACAACACGGTGGCGCCATTGGGGATCGAACCCAGGACCTCTCGATTCGGAGTCAGACGCCCTACCACTACACCACCGCGCTCCCTACAAATAATTTCGTACCAGTCTTATATCAACTACATGTACGTATTTATTCTCGACATGTGATTTTACGAAGCGACTGACTGAACCACTGCGACATGAAGTCATCTACGGAACTTGCGGGCGTGCGTGCGCGCGCGCGCGCGCGCGCGCGCGTGTGTGTGTGTGTGTGTGTGTGTGTGTGTGTGTGTGTGCTCGCGTAAAGAATATTGTCTTAGGGTTAAGCAAGGTACGCGGCACGTTATGAAAAACGAACTGTATGTTTCTCAGTCTAAAAACATTCATTTTCTTGAAAATGATATTGTTTTAGTTTGAAGTTTAATTATATATTTATTTGAATTCAACCAGATAAACATCACGCATAATTCAAGAGAATAAATGAGGATCAGAAAGAAAGCCTTTGACTTCGAAAAAAAAAAAAAAAAAAAAAAAAAAAAAAAAAAAAAAAAAAACATCCCAAAATCGTAATTATCGGATTCAAAATGCTGAAATACTGTGGAAGGTCTACAAAACCTCATCTTATTTGTATGGCTATGCAAAATGTAGCTAGGATATCGCACTTATGACTTGATTGTCTAATGGACTCAAAACGAAACACCAACCAAATAAATAACATCAAGATTTCGAGTATCTGTTTGAAATACATGTATAAACATCCCAAAACAAATTATGTTCTCTCACGAGACAGCACGTGGAACTGTAGGTCTTACACCTAATAAATATACATATATCTTTACATGTACACTATACAGTGTACTATTTGAGTTAGTGCCTACGTCCGCGGAAACCATTTTAAGTCGTTCAGGGTGGCTAACTTATCCTAGCCACATTATGCCTGTACAAGCCTTCAGTATAATCATATTTTCATGTCTCCCAGAAAGAAATATTGACGTGAGGATAGATCAGCTCTTATACCAAAAATACGATCGAGTTCCCAATACAATAGAAAACATACATGTGGGCTGCCGTCTCAAACTTCAATTCCTTTACGATTTAAGAATTTAATGTAGTAGGGCATTTCATGATTCTTGCATTTGCCAAAAAATATAATCAGCTGATAATATATGTTTTATTTCCAATGCTTTTTTGTCACAAGAGAGACAAATAAAGAAAAGAAAAAAGTGATCCGTCCGGGACACGAACCCAGGACCTTTCGCTTTCAATTCCAAGCACGCTACCTACTGAGCTACTCAGCTACACGCCCTAGACTATTTCTTTTTTTGACTCTCTTATTTAATTCGTCTTCGTCGGGCTATTGGTAGTTTTGACTAAGTAATTCTTCATATCATCCCTCGTATTCGTCTCAAATATGCCCTCACGAGTCGTCCCCCATCACACGGAAAGTCATAGCCGCAAGCGCCAGCAGCATTTACGTTCAAAAGTGAAAAATGTCTACTAGACCATTGCGAAGCATTTCTCAATCTTCCCAGTGGCACTTATAACAGGTGCTTTTGAGTCGATAAAAGGCGCGTAGAAATACGAGGGGCGTTCAAAAAGTTCGCGGAAAAGTGCTGCCAAATTGTAAATTTTCATCGGAAATTCCCACTATCTGTGCATGTTGTAAATTATCATATCGTTAACATATGCACAAAATGAGAAATAAAATCGGATGCAAATTAATAATTAAATCGCGTGCGTATCTAGGGTTGCAGCAGTAAAACCGGCCCAATGTCGTAACAAGTCATGCTAATATACGCATCATTCCCAATGTTTGCTAGCTCATAAGCATTTTTGGAGTCCATCTGGCATACGGGATATAATTGTTAATTCTGTGTGTATAATGTGGTGAATTGTGCTGAAACTACAGCTCGATATGTTGTGTATTTAACGAATTCTACTCCTTTCCATCACGACGACCATTTTCGACATTATGACGTTATTTGACGTTACACTGCTTGCGTCGATATGGATGCGTTTCTGGCCATGTAGAAGTCACGCATACTAATTTTAAATTGCCGTTTTCTTAATTTCCTTGTCGCCATATGCATTTCCTGCTCTTATCAGTGTTTCTTTAATATCCGTTCCAATAACATAATTTACTGACAGACCGTTGTTTCCCGCGTATTTTAGTCATGTCCACTACACAATATGATCGTATTAAGCCTAAATGACGCACACACTTACATGACGTCATGTTCTTACCGCCAACATATTGAACTTTACTCATACAATGTTTGGTAAAAATAGTTCGGTAAACTATCAAATGCAACGTCATTATTATACATCGACTTTTTGTAAAGATGATCAAAAGTGGGCCGGTAATCGTATAGATTCCATAAAAACCACTGTTTATTTGTATTCATGCCCGAGCAGCAAAATTTGCTGTATATGTACAAATTATGATTGTCTATATACATGTAACTGTACGAGTTTAATTCAGCTTATTTACAAAATAAGGACATGACGGCAGTTTTCCGCGAACTTTTTGAACACTCTTCGTATTTGTTTAAGAACAGACGACACTTACGACACACACATTACGCATTGTAAGAATAAAACGCCCTGAGCGATGACGCGCTGGGTAGTGATGTAGCAACTAGATACTGCATGGAATAAATGGCCATCCCTAATGCGGTTATGTAGTTTAAAAGGCAAAATGCATGGTTATATCTTTGGCAACAGATTGTCCTTTAATAGTGACAGTAACCCTAACAAATTTGAAATACAATCTATTTCTTCAACTCTGCATGAACAGTCGTGATTAACTTTAATTTCATCAAATTGAATGTGATAAATGATCTCCCCATATGATTGGTGAGCTTTTCAGAACTGTGCAACAGATGGCACACAATGGGAGCAAAGTAAGACTGATAATTTCTATATTTAAGAATGCCACTTTGTCTGCCATTTACTAAATATGTGCATACTTTAATAAAATGCGTAAAATAGTTTAAATAGTTTTTTCATCATTTTTTTTTTCAATTCATCTGTAAAATGCGTTCGAGGCGCGCTTTACCTTACCTTATTAATAATTAGTTTCCCCGTTCCATCATTTATAGCAATGTTAAATGCACAAAAAATTGTTTTCAGCAAACTTCAATATGACCGCAACGTCCCGTCAGTTAACCCGTCATGTCTCCGTTTTCATGTTTTGATACACAACTTTGTTTTCTTTTTCTTTTTTTTTTTACGATTTTTTTGATTTATAAAAGATTTGATGGTTACCCTGGCATACTAGTGATATTACCAATTTTTATTTTCGTATTCACGTAACTTAATTAAACTGTTTCTTCATTTCACCCATAAAGCTATTTATTTTAAACGTTTCTGCAATAAACCAGTATACTGATGAATTAGTTACCCTTTTTACTACTTTTTTCGTCATTACAGGGAGATGCTTTTCAATATTTAAATGATTACAAAACTAATACAAGAAGTATGAGTAAGCGATGACCAGGCATTGTTGCGAACAGTTCGAAACCGAAACGGGCAAAACACCAAAATAACAAATGAAAATATAAAGGCGAGCGAAAAGAAACTACTCTTTCCGAAAAGCAGAACACTTAATTACCTATTATCCAGTCCTACTAAAGGTGGTGAAGTAAATTCAGAAAACCTAACATTAAACCAAGCAACACAGAGCATCACAACAGAAGTATCGCCTTGTCACGGTCAGAAATTCAACATTATTCGTTAATGGTGCTTAATCCTGTTTAGCATGACCCAAATCTCTAACTTAGGTTATGCAGGTTTCCATGCCTATGTTCAGCAAAATGTAATCCCCAACAACCGCTGTCAATACCGTAAGCACAGCCCGTAAGGCAACCATGACTCGCAACGTGAACGTCTTCTAACTTTGGTAGAAGAAAAAACGCACTAGAATAAACAAAACAACCATACTTAAATGTATTTTTTCACTGATATTGAAGATGTCTACAAACATTTGGATCGTCCCTCAATCACAAAATGTTAAAGCAATTCATTTACCTGTTATTTCCTAAGGTAATGTGCTTTATCATGTCTTATCTAACCCTTCAATTCTGGAATTTCACTTTCATTGCAAATGCCATGCTTTGATGCACTATCATTATGATTTTGCAACTCCTGGTTTAAATAAATCATTAAGAGTTATGTATAAACCACACTTTTAAATCATCAGACTCTTCGATAATATCATTGGGTACACCATTAAGGTTAGTTCGATAGACAATCCAAACGGTAGTGTAAGAGAGTTCTATAAATCTCAATTTGATCAGTTTTTCAGCGTTTCTTTTGTAGACAACTCCAATGAGGCAAACATTTCTGTTTCATGCCATTTCTCTATAGGCTGGTCCGAATTTTCGACCGTATATATCAACTGACAGAACGAAAAATAGAACCTTTGGAAAAAGGTGTTTTCTACCCTGACAGGATTTTCGCCTTTATAACACATAAAAGTAATGACAAAATCTAGCTGCAACCCCTGTTTATAACACCTTCAATTTCCTACTAGCTTGATCTGTAAATTCAATAGCAAGAACCATCTTCTACGGAAACCAAAATATTACTCAGAGCATCGAAACTGTCTTTCAGGACCAAAAACTGAATAGAATAATTAGTCATATAACCTAATAATTATTTAGACTGCAAGGTTTGTCATAATGATTTTCTTTTCATGCCACTACAAATGACAAGCTCGTTTAAGTTTGAGGGCTGTATAAGCCTCCATTCGGATGACGGGCTTTCTAAATTCGGCTTTCACTACACCTTCATTGTCTGAAATGGTTAGCAGGATATTCGATTTGAATGGTACGCGTAAACATTTATAAACATAACGAAATGGTACATTTGCATTTTACAAAAACAGTCATTGCCATAGGTTCATTAAATTAAATTGAACACTTTTAAATGCAAACTAATGCATATAAAATAGCTTTACGTGATTTTGCATGTCGCTGAAATTGAATGTGCAAATTTAGAACACTAGAGGCCATGCATTGACGTTGCATAAGATTTCAATGTAATGAAGAATGATAAAATTCACAGAGTATCCCTTTACATAATTTGAAAGCATTATGCTGCTTTTCAGTAGCTTTTTGAACTCAGTAATTAAATACCACTAATTTTAGGCGAAGAATACAAAAGTTACTTATTAGGAAACTGAAAAGACCACATCTAATAAAACAAGGTATAGAAACAGGAGGTTCTATGGTTCGAAACATCTGCTTACCGTCAGAGAGATAAAAAGATAAAGAATAGATGGACCAGGAAACGTTACAATTAAGTTCAAAATCCCAAAATAGACACCAGGTGGGAAAGCAATGACAACACAAAACGTCAAAAACTATCAAGAAGACACATGGAGAGCAAGGTGACTAGCCGCTTTTCCCCAACAAGGTAGCCACTCGACTAGCACCAACCAACCCAAAGGTAACGAGCACAAAAGAGAGACAAACAGAATATTTTTCATGGGGATAAATCACTGCAGGACCGTCCTGGAACGGCGAAGTGGCCATTAACGTTTTTTTTTTAAATAAAGAAGTCTTTATACAAGTCCATGTATACAAATTCCGCTTAAATGGCGAATATTTGATTGACAAAACAGAAGTACGAACATGTACTGCCTACCTGCTCACAGAATCCAAGTTCTATCACACTTCTAAACAAACATTCTATCATTTAATTGCATTGTATCAATAACCTGCATAAACACTGCACATGATTAAAGAAAATGAAAGTAAGCGTTACTGCAAGTCACATTAACAGGTACATTGTAGGCTGAATACTGCTACTTTCACAGGTAACATTTGTTTGTCATTATAAACAGACGCTTTCAAACCGCAGTGATTCCATTGCTTGCACTTGAAACAAGAACGAAACGCTACGGGCGAGTAACTTTCTCCAAAATTGAATGTTGATGACACGACATCAATTACTGTAAATATCATTCTAACTTCGGGGAAGCTCCCATTCCAGTCAAATGCAATGCAGTCGGGAAACTAACTGACTACCAGATCAAGCAAATATTACTGAAATGATTAAACACTTCCTTCAATCAGCTGTGACAGACATGGGTGAATAATTGGCGAAGCTGTAAGTTTTGAAGACCATTATTCTATTATTCTACTAGACAATGACAAAAGACCACAAACTGGAAGAACCTGAACGAGACCCAATATCCTCTTATAACAATCGGTAGTTAAAGGAAGCAGCTAATAGAGAACATAGGACAAACTGGAGGAGCAGCTATCGCCCCCCCCCCCCAAAAAAAAAAAAAGAAAAGAAAAAAAAAAAGTAATGGCCACTAAACATTCTAACAAAACCGAACATAACTTGTAGATACATGTTTAAGTACTGAACTAAAAGACGAGATATGTTATTACTGCAATATGGAAACTTATTATCGCGTGTGAGAGAACGTTTTGAAGAAAAAGAAAATGTGTAACAAGTGAAATGTAAATGCCTTCGATTATTTGAGACCGTTAAAAATATTGCGAGAATGCCAAAAAGAGCATAAAACAATATTTTAAACAATATTTTGCTCATTTGATAAATATGTTAATGTGATCTTTTAGAAATGAAACATCTTTACAGTTTCTTGTAATTGGATACCTACGGAATATACATGTAGATCATATAAAATATAGAACAAAATCGGAATTCTCTAGAATAAAATGCAATATAACAAAAATAAACGCAACAGGACATGGTAACAATGCATCTGATCTTCATGATCTACGTGCCGAGTATACCAAGATGATGCTGGCATATGTCCAACCTCATTCTCAGCTAGCGAGCGAGTTAACTCATTGATGAATGGATACTCAGGGTTTGGCACCAAGCTCTTGCAATTGAAACAAGTAAGCAATGGCTAATGATATTTACCCCACTTTTTGTTGGATGGTATATAATTTTCTTCCAAACGTTTTGAAACAAACGCATGGTACGTATACAATGATTTTTGTGGCATAATCAATTATTTTAACGTTTATCTACAAATCCATAATTTTACTATATACGATGTTATAAGCATAAAGTATAAACTTGTAAAAAGGAAATTTAAAGACAATTAACTCGACCATTCAAAATGAACTAAATTTACTTTGCTTACCTGCTTGCAAGACGGCCTACTTAATTAAACTTAGTCTCAGAAGTCATTTTTAAGCTTCCATTATCCATTTAAAAGTGTCTAAAACAGGTGTCACAATGCCTTTCTACGTACAGTGTGCCATGATTGTATTTTATAAGTTTGCTTCGCCTTGAATATGACATATAATACATAACTTTAACAGCACATGATATTTATAAAGCACAAATAATGTTCCGTGGGCTATATTAAATAGTTTCCATGTAACAGATGTGTTTTCTTAGGTATGGCTAATTAAGTATATTAAAAAGAACAAAATACACTATATTGAATAAAAACCGTAAGCGTTTCATTCAGACTTAAGACTTGGACGATCTAAAATGTTGGAGAGTTTATTGAAATATTTTACAAATGGGAAAATATATGTCTTTAAATTACCGTCTTGCAGACAAATATTCTCACAAACAAACACAGGCGAACATTTTACCAGTCTTGATTATGGCTACGGGCTACGGGCGAGTAACTTTCTCCAAAATTGAATGTTGATGACACGACATCAATTACTGTAAATATCATTCTAACTTCGGGGAAGCTCCCATTCCAGTCACATGCAATGCAGTCGGGAAACTAACTGACAACCAGATCAAGCAAATATTACTGAAATGATTAAACACTTCCTTCAATCAGCTGTGACAGACATGGGTGAATAATTGGCGAAGCTGTAAGTTTTGAAGACCATTATTCTATTATTCTACTAGACAATGACAAAAGACCACAAACTGGAAGAACCTGAACGAGACCCAATATCCTCTTATAACAATCGGTAGTTAAAGGAAGCAGCTAATAGAGAACATAGGACAAACTGGAGGAGCAGCTATCGCCCCCCCCCCCCCCAAGAAAAAAAAAGAAAAGAAAAAAAAAAAAGTAATGGCCACTAAACATTCTAACAAAACCGAACATAACTTGTAGATACATGTTTAAGTACTGAACTAAAAGACGAGATATGTTATTACTGCAATATGGAGGCTTATTATCGCGTGTGAGAGAACGTTTTGAAGAAAAAGAAAATGTGTAACAAGTGAAATGTAAATGCCTTCGATTATTTGAGACCGTTAAAAATATTGCGAGAATGCCAAAAAAGAGCATAAAACAATATATTAAACAATATTTTGCTCATTTGATAAATATGTTAATGTGATCTTTTAGAAATGAAACATCTTTACAGTTTCTTGTAATTGGATACCTACGGAATATACATGTAGATCATATAAAATATAGAACAAAATCGGAATTCTCTAGAATAAAATGCAATATAACAAAAATAAACGCAACAGGACATGGTAACAATGCATCTGATCTTCATGATCTACGTGCCGAGTATACCAAGATGATGCTGGCATACAGTACAGTCAGCGTGATGTTTATATCCCTCACGCTTACGAACGTGGAATCTTGCATGTCACGTGACTTTTTTCCGTGGATTTTGCGTGGAATTAGCGTGGATTTTGCGTGAGTTTCGCGAGGAAGTAGCGTGAGTTTTGCGTGGAGTTTGGACATGAAACGTGGAACGGCTTAACTGTAGCGTGAAACGAAACGTGGAAAGGATTAGGAGAGTTGCGTGAGATATCTACAGTCCCACGCTCGCTCACGCTTTCCACGTTCGTTTCACGCTCAGGAAAAAGGGACATGAAGAAAGTGATTATTTTCACTGTTTATATATATGTACATGTCTCTTGTCAACCATAATAAAAGCAGTGAAGTCATTTCCGCCGCTGAAAGTCTGGAATTTTGCCGTGTACGGACATGTACATGTACTAATCTGTATGGTGTGTCACAAAGAAACAAAGAAGACACGCGCAAACGTAGTTTTTGTTTGTATTTTCTATACTTTCTTTTGTCTTCGTTTTTTAACTTATTTTTCTTTTTTGTTTTTCTAAAGTTTCAAATCTCAAAGATATGCTTGCATTTTATCACTTATCACACAAACTGAATCGTGTGTTTGTTTGATTAGGGTAATTTATAAATTTATGCACCAAATTAGAGCTGTTAGTTATAACTCACGCAACTCACACGCGTCTTGCGAGGAATAAACGTGGACATAGCGTGGAACAAGCGTGGATTTTGCGAGGAATGAGCGAGGGTTTTGCGTGGGTTTTGTGTGGAACTTAATCCTTTTTTCTTTCGTGCGTGAGCGCGAAGGATATAAACATCACGCTGACTGTACTGTATGTCCAACCTCATTCTCAGCTAGCGAGCGAGTTAACTCATTGATGAATGGATACTCAGGTTTTGGCACCAAGCTCTTGCAATTGAAACAAGTAAGCAATGGCTAATGATATTTACCCCACTTTTTGTTGGATGGTATATAATTTTCTTCCAAACGTTTTGAAACAAACGCATGGTACGTATACAATGATTTTTGTGGCATAATCAATTATTTTAACGTTTATCTACAAATCCATAATTTTACTACATACGATGTTATAAGCATAAAGTATAAACTTGTAAAAAGGAAATTCAAAGACAATTAACTCGACCATTCAAAATGAACTAAATTTACTTTGCTTACCTGCTTGCAAGACGGCCTACTTAATTAAACTTAGTCTCAGAAGTCATTTTTAAGCTTCCATTATCCATTTAAAAGTGTCTAAAACAGGTGTCACAATGCCTTTCTACGTACAGTGTGCCATGATTGTATTTTATAAGTTTGCTTCGCCTTGAATATGACATATAATACATAACTTTAACAGCACATGCTATTTATAAAGCACAAATAATGTTCCGTGGGCTATATTAAATAGTTTCCATGTAACAGATGTGTTTTCTTAGGTATGGCTAATTAAGTATATTAAAAAGAACAAAATACACTATACTGAATAAAAACCGTAAGCGTTTCATTCAGACTTAAGACTTGGACGATCTAAAATGTTGGAGAGTTTATTGAAATATTTTACAAATGGGAAAATATATGTCTTTAAATTACCGTCTTGCAGGCAAATATTCTCACAAACAAACACAGGCGAACATTTTACCAGTCTTGATTATGGCTCGCTCACATTTATTTATTAAGTACAGTAGATCTATTACAAACATCTAAAGCACAAGAAGACGGAAAATACAAAAGTAAAACATTCGCATTTCTTTCAATAAATTTCCCTCAAGCAAAGAAGGAAAATAATTAAAATTTATTTGAGCAGACTGAGTGTTGTGTTGTCAATTATGCTAAATTTACAGAATTGAAACAGAATAAGCATTTTTCCTCAGATAGTTTCCAGAAGTGGAATCAAAACTACACGAATCTTGTGAAGTGCACTAAGTCTTTCTCGTTGAACTACCCAACATAAAGAAAACGTAAATTATGAACTAAAAACTAATTGAAGCAATGAATTAGGAGAACTTTCCGCGTGTTGTATTTGTCTGAGAAATATTTAGATACAGTAAAATTTAATTTGACTTATGAAATGCCGTCACAGTTTACAGGAGTTCCAAGAGCATAGAAAGTGGTATTGATAAAGAAACAATAGTGGAAATGGGTAAAAGAAAATGTTAGCAAATAATAGAATCCAAGTATGTCCTTGTTGCAACTAAACAATTTTCAATAAGATAACAAAAACGACTATACGACAATGAGATACAAAGAAATAAAAATAAAACTGAGATCCTTTAAGCATGTTAAGATCAGTGAGCATATTAATGAGAAAAGGGTTGGACCATACCGCGGTTTCGGCTACTTAAGCCTCTTCGGTAATCTATTTGATTCGGTAAATAAGAGCCATAGAGAAATCTGTAATTTTGCAACTTCCAACAGGATAGTCCATACCTTCGAGGGTACAGAGCAGCTCTATACTCAAAGGTACATGTAATCGATCAGCTAATGAAAACCGTGCGAACCTTACAGCAGCAGCGAAGGCAACAATAGATAAAGATCTGGCGTTAAAGAAGGAGAATGTCATCGAAGATAACACTAATAAAGTGAAACGATTATCAGTTTGTTTCGCAAATCTTTGCAAAAACGTTGCTTTCATTCAGCAGCAAACAAATAACGTAATGTTCGATCAAAATTAAGAGGTATATTGCTGTGCTTGGCGGACCATAATTTCTAATAATTAATCAAAAATAAGGTTCTTACCGAAAACCGAAATTATAGTATACCATTTTCCTGAGTAAAATTACGCCCTTTCTCACTTGTGTTATATCCAGATCAATGAAACCTTCTGCCTTATGTCTGGGAAATTACAGTAATTGCCAGACAATATATGACTTTTGGTCTACCATTGAGCGTTACATTTTGCAACTAGAAACCATATGCGTCTATATTTTGACAGAATTTAATAGTCCAAATTAGCTGTTCTATAATAAAATGGTTTCTTTAAGATATTTTGACAGAAGTCAATATTCCAAATTAGCTGATCTACAATAAAATGGTTTCTTTAAAGATGCTGTAAAGTAGAGCGTTCAAAATACTTAAATCGTGAGTTCAAACTCCAAGTCCAAATTCGAGATCAGTGCAGCAATACAGACATGTAGGTCCCCCAAACAGAAAAGTGACCAGGAATGCAACTACATACATACATACATACATACATACATACATACATACATACATACATACATACATACATACATACATACATACATAGCCGACGGACAGAGACAGGCAGACAGACAGACAGACAGACAGACAAAGCCGACGGACAGAGACAGGCAGACAGACAGACAGACAGACAAAGCCGACGGACAGAGACAGGCAGACAGACAGACAGACAGACAGACAAAGCCGACGGACTGAGACAGGCAGACAGACAGACGCAAATGAATGAGATAGACAGACATACAGGCATACAGACATATAAATAGATACCTCAGAAGGCTATGGTTAATATCCGTTTTGCACAATCATTTTAACGCATATTATTACTTTGTCAACACGTGTTCATGCACCAGGTATTCCGAAGTTTTTCGACTCTTTTTTAAGTTTTGATTTCCTGTCACATGGGTTCAATTTCATGGGTTTATTTAATCAAACCAAACCACTTAAACCATTCAATAAAATTGGGACAGGTACTTTCGCACATATTATCTGTTTACAAAACTGTTTCACAGTGAAGTATCGTTAAGTTATCTGTAGTAGTTGTTAACCATGTGGTCTCTATAAAACACAGTGTCTAATACCTGACCTTTTGTTTATAGAGAAATGAAAATGTGACTTGTATACAAATACTTATGATATGCAAAGTTTGGTTTTTATTGCATGATTGGACATTTTGAAACCTCAGAAACATTGATGACCTGTACACAAATTACATCAGGACATAACGACTAAAACTGGTGAACCACAACAGTCAAACTGGGGTTTACAGGGGTATACCTATTTTTTTTATTTTTGATCCGAAACACAGATTGTGGGCGGTTCTAACGAGTACTCCCAATCAATGTATTGAGCATTATTTCTAAAAATATCTTTTTTTTCCCAATGAAATGATATGAAAAAATCTCTGTATATTGCATTGGCAAGTTTTCGTTAATGATCACATCGTCTTCAAAACCCATTTACTTGTTGCTAGCTAACCTTATCATGTCTTATCTAACCCGTCAATTCTGGGATTTCACTTTCATCGCAGAATGCTATGCTCAGATGCACTATCCTTAAAGTCGCGACGTGAGAAAATTAGGGGTTTCCGACCAGGTCTGACACAAACCCGCCTGTGCAGCTGCAGAAAATGGCTAGCAACTTGAAATTTCAGATTTAGGAAGAAAAGGAATTGCACTTCCCGAGAAGCGAAAACAAAGGCGCTGATCAGCTGTGCAGTTACTGTACAGCTGATCTGCGTTTTTGTTTTCGCATATGCAGAAAGCCGGTTTTCTTTTGACGTGGCTAATTTTGTTTTTGCAACTTCTGGTTCAAATAAATCATTAGAGATATGTACATGTATAAACCACACTTTTAAATCATCAGACTCTTCGATAATCATTTAGGTAAGTGCGATAGAAAATCCATAAGGTAGCATAAGAGTTCAATATTAAATGACCATTAGCTTGATCATTTTTTTCAGATTTTGTGTATGCAATGTATAGCCGGTTCCTGCCTTTCACTTGTCCCATCAGTTGAATTTGATAAACTGCGTGAAACTGGATGAATTTCAGCACGTCGGGAGGTTTTCAGCTTGAGCCCAGCATTTGGTTAATTTCGACACTTGCACACAATAATTCAAAACTCTATGTATGCGGCATTTAAGTGTGTCAGTGTCTCCGCCAATAAAAGAGACCTCTTAAAGGTACGTGTCACGTCATTTTATACGTCTCGTAAATGCCACGTACCACTTTTTCTGTTTGTTTTAAGTAACTTCTCATGACATATTTACTAGATTTAGGTCAACAAGACAACACAAAATACCTTTTAAATACACCACACTATTACTCAGCATCTTAAGTGTCTTTCAAGATTTGGCACCAACTGAATAGACATAACGAGTTAACCTATAATAATTAGTCATATCACCCCTTAATCACTGAATAATGCAAGACTTGTCATAATGCTTTCATTTCATCACATGTTCGTCGAGAGTCGAGGAGTTGACTAATAGTCCTACCACATCCTATGGAATAATAATCCGACCTCTGTCTGTTGAGTATGTCCACTTCACTACGTAGTTTTAAAGTCTTTGCTCCCGAAGGAGCTACATTGGTACCATTGTTTATTCAGTTAATGACTCCTAATGGTGCAATATGATCCTTAGATCAAAGGACTGTCATAACGAGGTGATTATCACACCTCTGCAGGGAGTAATAAAGAGGCCCCTGAAGGACTATACCTGTAATTCCACTGCTTATTGGTTATACGTATGGTCCCTGATGGCGGCTTATACTTCATACTCCCGGTCCCGAATGTTCCTGTTTTGGCCCCTACCTGTATTCTGAGTCATTGTAAGACAACTAGGGTTTCTAATGCCCTGTCCCTTATCTGATGACCCTCATTAGACCTGGAAATAGGTCTTTAAATGCTTTTTAAGAGTCTTGACAATACAAAACATTAGTTTCAAACAGTGTGAATGCAACCACGTTTCCACATTTACTGAATGATCCGGGGAGAGTGGAATACTTTGAGCGTCAACAAGAATTACAAATGAAGCATTGCATTTAAATGGCAGTAAACGATTCCTATTTGTTGATACTCTCAGTGCTTGAAGACAATTAGCTGGGTGATTCTGTTTGTACGATACGCGTAAACCTTCATAAACGTAACACGATGTTTAAACACATTTGCTTTTTTTTTCAAAAAGTCTTTGCCACGGGTTAGCTAAATTGAATTCAAGTGAACACAATTCTGAATGCAATCTCATGCATATAAAACAGCTTAACGTGATTTTGCATGTCGTCGAAAATGAATGTGCAAATTTGAAACACTAGGGGCAATGCATATTGCAAATGTTCAGTGTATAAAAAGAAGATAACAGAAATAAAAGATAAAATTCACAGAGTATCGCATTACATAATTAGAAAGCATAATGCTTCTTTACAGCTGATGGTTGATAAAACTAATTAAACGAACAGTAATTAAAAGGCGAACAATGAAATGTTACTTATAAAGAAGTATCTAGTAAACCTCATCTCACAGGAAAACATAACAATCTCAGTACAAGTAGGTCATGTGGTTTGAAAATACAGTCGAAGGACTTTTTTCATCACAGTACGTTCATAGTTTTTCTTAAATCTGTCCAAAAACAAATTGAACGGTATGTGCAACAGAAAAACGAATAAGCATATCATGCAAAAAGCATAGCTAAAATGAGTCGACAGCTCTTTTCTAAAGATGACCAATACTCTTCTATTACGACCCACCATCTAAATCATATTTAATTTTATTTGTCCCCAATCTCGCTTTCATCTTTCGCCGAGTAAATGGGTCGCGTAAAACAGTCACTGAGCTCTTTGAAGATTATAAAGTAACACATAATTAAAACAATATATAAAATTAAACAAACAAAAATTAAAATTGGGAGACTGAAACAGATGTGTACACTTGTTCTGCATACCTACTCACAGAATCCAAGTTCTATCACACCTCTAAACAAACACTTTACCATTTTATTGCATTGTATCAATAACCTGCACAAACACTGCACATGATTAAAGAAAATGAAAGTAAGCGTAGCTGCCAGTCACAGGAGTAGGTAGGCTGAACACTGCTATTTTCACAGGTGATATTGTTTGCCATTGTAAAGAGGCACATGACAACCTACCTAGATTACCATGAATACAAGACAAGAAGAAAGAATCGTCAGCAAACTACTTTCCAACGACTGAGTGAGTATTCAAGTGAAGACACGTAACTGACACTTGGCGCCTTATACGTAACTGACTCTCGGCGCCTGACTCTTGGCGCCTTGACTCTCGTAACTGTTGGCGCCTTATATATGTTTTCATATTTTTAGTTAAGTTTAGGTAACTAAGTGGCCACCTATTGGGAAAATAGCTGCCCATTCGGCTTACGATATGTTTTCATTGTATAAGTACCTGATTGTTAATTTAGTTTTTTCCCATCTCGGTTTTTGGAGTGGGAATCTTTTTCTGATTGCGCCTTTTCCTGATCTTTGCCTACTTGTACCTTTTTAACGCCGTTTTCTTAATTTTTGAAGTATTATATTCCAACTACTCCGGTTATGTTCCAATTCCACAACGATGACGGGAAACTATCTGACAACTAGACCAAGCCTCTCTTCCTAAAATGGTTTTGTTTGTCCCCAATCTCGCTCATCTTTCGCCGAGTAAATGGCTTGCGTTAAACAGTCACTGGACTCTATGAAAATTATAAAGTAAAATAATTAAAGCAATATATAAAATAACAAACAAAAAATAAAATTGGGAAGCTGAAACATATGTCTACACTTGTTCTGCATACCTGCTCACAGAATCCAAGTTCTAGCACACTTCTTAACAAACACATTATATTGCATTATATCAATAACCTGCACGAATATTGCACATGATTAAAGAAAATGAAAGTTAGCGTAGCTGCCAGTCACAGGAGTAGGTAGGCTGAACACTGCTATTCTCACAGGTGATATTGTTTGCCATTGTAAAAAGGCACATGGCAGCCTACCTAGCTTATAATTAATACAAGACAAGAAGAAAGAATTGTCAGCAAACTACTTTCCAACGACTGAGTGAGTATTTAAACAGCTGATAAACACGTGATATTATATACATATACAAACCGATAGATGTAATCGGTGACACGCAATCGAAATCGAGTTTTCTCCTATACATTTACTATATTGACTGATAGATAGTCGCAGTCCATGCAGAAATTGAACATTTATTGAATGAAAGTATTATAAGAAATCCAGGTTATTTTGTTTTCGCAAACACTTCCGCCCCATGAACATATAGTGCTTCCAACACAATAACATTGAAGTGTTTGCGAAAACGAAGTAACCGGGATTTCTTATGTTACTTTCTTTCAGTAAATGTTCAATTTCTGCATTGACTGCACCCATCTATTAGTCAGTAAAAGAAACTCTATTTTTTCATCTCAACTTCGTTCTTAAATGCAGTGTGTGTTACCGATCGTTTATTGATTTGTATGTACAAATACCACGCGATTGTCAGTAGAGATTTAACTGACCCTAAACGCCGACAACTTTACTTTTCGAAGTATCATATTCCCACTACTCCGGTTATGTTCTAATTCCAGTCAAATGCAACGCTGACGGGACACTTTCTGACAACTAGACCAAGCCTCTCTTCAAAAATGACCAACGACTCGACTAAATCAACTTCGACACACATTGGACAAATCAATGGTGAGGCTCGACAATATTGAAGACCATAATTCTACTAGACAGTGACAAAAAAAAAACAAAAACTGGAATAATAAGAAAAAGAAATATTGCCGTAGAAAAATCGACAGCTTCTAAGAAAACAGCTAATAGAGAACAAGGACAAACTGAGGGAGCAGCTCTTTTCCCCCCAAAATGGCCACTGAACATCCCAACAAAACCGAACATATTTTGTAAATACATGTTTCAGTACTGGATTACAAAACGCGATACGTTATTGCTACAATTTGGAGGCTTATTGTCGCGTGTGAGAAAACGTTTTGTAGAAAAAGGAAATGTGTAACAAGTGAAATGTAAATGCGTTATATTGTGGTTTCGATTATTTGAGACCGTCAAAAATAGTGTGAAATGCCAAAAAAGAGCATAAAACAATTTTAAAACAAAAGTTTGCTCATTTGTTAAATACGTTAATGTGATCTTTTAGAAATGAAACGTTTTTATAGTTTTTAGTAATTGGGTACATATGGAATATACATGTATATCAAACAAAATATAGAACAAAAGCGGAATTTATTAGTAAGAATATAATGATATATAACAAAAATAAACGCAGCAGGACATCGTTACAATGCATCTGATTTTCATGATCTACGTGCCGAGCATACCAAGATGATGCTGGCATATGTCCAACCTCATTCTCAGCTAGCGAGCGAGTTAACTGATTGATGAATGGATACTCAGGATTTGGCACCAAGCTCTTGAAACAAGCAAGCAATGGCTGATGATGTTTACCGCACTTTTTAGTTGGATGGTATATAATTTTCTTCCAAACGTTTTGGGACAAACGCATGGAACACATTAATTATTGTTATATGATCAATTAATTTTATTTGTATCTACAAGTCCATAACTTGACTATATAGAATTTATAATAAAATATAAAAGCTTGATCCTTTGGAAGCAGAGAAAACGTTCAAAGCAATGTATATAGTATAGGCCATATTGCGTACTGAACCCTCATCAGTGACCCTTTCTAAACCGCCATATTGCGTACTGAACCCTCATCAGTGACCCTTTCTAAACCGGCGACGATAGCCAGATAACTGTACCGCAATTTCAAACATTTACACAATGTAAGTCAAAATCAAAGACATGCCTAAACGGGGTCAAATAATTAAAACATTGTTAAAAAGATGGCTCTAAACGTACAATTTTTATTACTCATTATCAATATAAGCATGATGCATCATAAACTCCATTCAAAGAGAATAAACATTATTTTTCCTCACCTGCTTGCGAAAGATATTCTACTTAATTAAACTTGTCACAGAAATCACCTTTTCTGGTAAAACTTCCATTATCCATATAAAGTATCTAAAACAGGTGTCACGATGTCCTTCCTCATAGACTGTGTAAGGCATTTTACGAGTTTGCTTTGCTCCGCATGTGATATATAATACATAAATATAATATCACATGATGTATTTATAAAACACAAATAATGTTCCGTGTGCTATATTAAATCGTTTCCATGTAACAGATGTGTTTTCTTAGATATGGCTAATTAAGTATAATAAAAAGAACAATACACTATACTGAATAAACCGTAAGCGTTTCATTCAGACACTTGGACGATCTACAAATTTTGGAGAATTTACTGAAATGTTTCACAAATGGGAAAATACACGTCTTTGAATTACCGTCTTACAGACAAATTTTCTCACAAACAAACACAGGCGAAGATTTTACCAGCACGCCTCGATTCACGTTCGCCAATTTACTACATGTAAGCACAGTAGATCTATTTCAAACATCTAACACACAAGAAAACGGAAAATACACACGTAAAACATTCGCATTTCTTTCAATAAATTTTCCTTAAGCAAAGAAGGAAAATAATTAAAATTTATTTGAGCAGACTGAGTGTTGTGTTGTCAATTATGCTAAATTTACGGCATTGACACAGATGCAGATAGTTAAAGAATCAAAACTACACGAATCTTATGAAGTGCACTAAGTCTTTCTCCTTGAACTTCCCGACACAAAGAGAACGTAAATTAAGAAAAAAAAAAAACCTTACTGAGGCACTGAATAAGGGGATCTTTCCGCAGGCGTCTTGTATTTGAGCCGCCTCGTGGGAAAACCAACAATGTGGTTTCCGAACAGGTCCGACACAACCCGACCTGTACAAGCACAGAAAAGAGCTAGAAGCATGAAATGTCGGATTTAAGTAGAAGAGGAATTGTACTATCCGGGTAGCGAAAACAAAGGCGCTGATCAGCTTCGCAGTTACTGCGAAGCTGATCTGCGCCTTTGCTTTCGCCTATGCAGATTGTTGGTTTTCCCATGTGGTGGCTCTTTTGTCTGAGAAATATTTCAAAGGTAGTCAATCAGCTAGTGAAAATGGACGTAGCAGCGGCACTGAAGGCAACAATAGATGAAGAGCTGGCGTTAAAGAAGGAGAATGTCATTATTATCAGTTTGTTTTGTAAATCTATGCAAAAAAAAAAAAAAAAAAAAAAAATCTTTGCCTTCATTCGATCAAAATTAAGAGAGATATTTTTTTTATCCGATGGTTTATCTTAAAATGTTGCGCTTAGCGGACCTTGCTGTCTAATAATTAATCAAACATAAGCTTCTTACCGAAAACAGAAATTACAGTATACCATTTTTTCTCCAAAAGATAACACCATTTCTCACTTGTAAGCATCCGATCAATGAAACCTTCTGCCTTATGTCTGTGAAATTACAATAATTACCAGACAATATATGACTTTTGGTCTACCATTAAGTGTAAAGTTTTGCAACAAGAACTATCTATGTCTATATTTTGACAGAATTCAATATTTCAAATTAGCTGTTCTACAATAAAAGGTTTCTTACGGATGCTGTAAAGTAGGGCGTTAATCGTGAGTTCAAACCCCAAGTCCAAAGTCAAGATCAATGTAGCAATATAGACATGTACATCCTCCAAACAGACATGTACGCCCCCCCCCAGGGATGCAACTACAAACTGGTATGGACATATAGATACAGACAGACAGACAGACAGACAAAGGCGGCGGACAGAGACAAGCAGACAGACAGACGCAAAGAAATGACAGACATACAGACATATAGATAGATACCTCAGAAGGCTATGGTTAATATCCGTTTTGCACAATCATGTTCAACGCATATTATAACTCTGTCAACACGTGTTCATGCACCAGGTATTCCTAAGTTTTTCGCCAATTTACTACATGTAAGCACAGTAGATCTATTTCAAACATCTAAAACACAAGAAAACGGAAAATACACACGTAAAACATTCGCATTTCTTTCAATAAATTTTCCTTAAGCAAAGAAGGAAAATAATTAAAATTTATTTGAGCAGACTGAGTGTTGTGTTGTCAATTATGCTAAATTTACGGCATTGACACAGATGCAGATAGTTAAAGAAATGGAATCAAAACTACACGAATCTTATGAAGTGCACTAAGTCTTTCTCCTTGAACTTCCCGACACAAAGAGAACGTAAATTAAGAAAAAAAAACCTTACTGAGGCACTGAATAAGGGGATCTTTCCGCAGGCGTCTTGTATTTGAGCCGCCTCGTGGGAAAACCAACAATGTGGTTTCCGAAAAGGTCCGACACAACCCGACCTGTACAAGCACAGAAAAGAGCTAGAAGCATGAAATGTCGGATTTAAGTAGAAGAGGAATTGTACTATCCGGGTAGCGAAAACAAAGGCGCTGATCAGCTTCGCAGTTACTGCGAAGCTGATCTGCGCCTTTGCTTTCGCCTATGCAGATTGTTGGTTTTCCCATGTGGTGGCTCTTTTGTCTGAGAAATATTTCAAAGGTAGTCAATCAGCTAATGAAAATGTACGTAGCAGCGGCACTGAAGGCAACAATAGATGAAGAGCTGGCGTTAAAGAAGGAGAATGTCATTATTATCAGTTTGTTTTGTAAATCTATGCAAAAAAAAAAAAAAAAAAAAAAAAAAAAAAAAAAAAAAAAATCTTTGCCTTCATTCGATCAAAATTAAGAGAGATATTTTTTTTTTATCCGATGGTTTATCTTAAAATGTTGCGCTTAGCGGACCTTGCTGTCTAATAATTAATCAAACATAAGCTTCTTACCGAAAACAGAAAATACAGTATACCATTTTTTCTCCAAAAGATAACACCATTTCTCACTTGTAAGCATCCGATCAATGAAACCTTCTGCCTTATGTCTGTGAAATTACAATAATTACCAGACAATATATGACTTTTGGTCTACCATTAAGTGTAAAGTTTTGCAACAAGAACCATCTATGTCTATATTTTGACAGAATTCAATATTCCAAATTAGCTGTTCTACAATAAAAGGTTTCTTACGGATGCTGTAAAGTAGGGCGTTAATCGTGAGTTCAAACCCCAAGTCCAAAGTCAAGATCAATGTAGCAATATAGACATGTACATCCTCCAAACAGACATGTACGCCCCCCCCCCCCCCCAGGGATGCAACTACAAACTGGTATGGACATATAGATACAGACAGACAGACAGACAGACAAAGGCGGCGGACAGAGACAAGCAGACAGACAGACGCAAAGAAATGACAGACATACAGACATATAGATAGATACCTCAGAAGGCTATGGTTAATATCCGTTTTGCACAATCATGTTCAACGCATATTATAACTCTGTCAACACGTGTTCATGCACCAGGTATTCCTAAGTTTTTCGCCAATTTACTACATGTAAGCACAGTAGATCTATTTCAAACATCTAAAACACAAGAAAACGGAAAATACACACGTAAAACATTCGCATTTCTTTCAATAAATTTTCCTTAAGCAAAGAAGGAAAATAATTAAAATTTATTTGAGCAGACTGAGTGTTGTGTTGTCAATTATGCTAAATTTACGGCATTGACACAGATGCAGATAGTTAAAGAAATGGAATCAAAACTACACGAATCTTATGAAGTGCACTAAGTCTTTCTCCTTGAACTTCCCGACACAAAGAGAACGTAAATTAAAAAAAAAAACCTTACTGAGGCACTGAATAAGGGGATCTTTCCGCAGGCGTCTTGTATTTGAGCCGCCTCGTGGGAAAACCAACAATGTGGTTTCCGAACAGGTCCGACACAACCCGACCTGTACAAGCACAGAAAAGAGCTAGAAGCATGAAATTTCGGATTTAAGTAGAAGAGGAATTGTACTATACGGGTAGCGAAAACAAAGGCGCTGATCAGCTTCGCAGTTACTGCGAAGCTGATCTGCGCCTTTGCTTTCGCCTATGCAGATTGTTGGTTTTCCCATGTGGTGGCTCTTTTGTCTGAGAAATATTTCAAAGGTAGTCAATCAGCTAATGAAAATGGACGTAGCAGCGGCACTGAAGGCAACAATAGATGAAGAGCTGGCGTTAAAGAAGGAGAATGTCATTATTATCAGTTTGTTTTGTAAATCTATGCAAAGAAAAAAAAAAAAAAAAAAAAAAAAAAAAAAAAAAAAAAAATCTTTGCCTTCATTCGATCAAAATTAAGAGAGATATTTTTTTTTTATCCGATGGTTTATCTTAAAATGTTGCGCTTAGCGGACCTTGCTGTCTAATAATTAATCAAACATAAGCTTCTTACCGAAAACAGAAATTACAGTATACCATTTTTTCCCCAAAAGATAACACCATTTCTCACTTGTAAGCATCCGATCAATGAAACCTTCTGCCTTATGTCTGTGAAATTACAATAATTACCAGACAATATATGACTTTTGGTCTACCATAATGTGTAACGTTTTGCAACTAGAAACCATATGTGTCTATATTTTGACAGAATTCAATATTCCAAATTAGCTGTTCTACAATAAAATGGTTTCTTTAAGATATTTTGACAGAAGTCAATATTCCAAATTAGCTGATCTACAATAAAATGGTTTCTTCATTACGAAACATGCCCATGCAATATACAGAGATTTTTTGAGCTTTAAAAATTGAAAATTTTTGATATTTTTCTTTTTTTGCTCAAAACATAGATTGTTGGTACACGTTAGAACCGCCTCGCCGAGGCGGTTCTAACGAGTACCAACAATCTATGTTTTGGAGCAAAAATAAGAAAAATAAGTATACCCCTGCATACCCCAGTTTTACTATATAAAAGTGGGGTTTAAGGAGGTATACATTGCACGGACATGTTTTCATGATGTTAAGGAAGCTGTAAAGTAGAGCGTTCAAAGTACTTAAATCGTGAGTTCAAACACCAAGTCTAAATTCAAGATCAGTGCAGCAATACAGACATGTACGTCCCCCAACACAGAAAAGTGATCAGGGATGCAACTACAAACTGGTTTGGACAGACAGACAGACAAACAGACAGGCAGACAGACAGACAGACAGACAGACAGACAGACAGACAGACAGACGGGCGCAAAGGAATGAGATTGACAGACACACAGACATATAAATAGATACCTCAGAAAGCTATGGTTAATATCCGTTTTGCACAATCATGTTTAATGCATAGCATAGTCAACACGTGTTCATGCACCAGGTATTCCTAAGTTTTTCGACTCTTTTTTAAGTTTTGATTTCCTGTCACATGAGTTCAATTTCATGAGTTTATTTAATCAAACCAAACCACTTAAAACATTCAATAAAATTGGGACAGGTACTTCCGCACATATTATCAGGTTTACAAAACTGTTTCACTGTTAAAAGTATCGCTAAGTTATCTGTAGTAGTTGTTAACCATGTTAACTCGAATACAGTGTCTAATACCTAACCTTTTTGTTTATAGAGAAAGTAAAATGTGACATGTATACAAATACTTATGATATGCAAAGTTTGGCTTTAATTGCATAATTGGACATTTTGAAACCTCAGAAACATTGATGACCTGTAAACAAATTACACGAGGACATAAATATAACTATACCATTGCACAAGGGCACAAAGAGGGGGGTGGGACATGTTTAGAATCTTGCAAAACCGGATTAAGCCCCCAGTTATTTATATAACTGGCAATTCCATGATGGTACCTCTGTTGTGGTTCTATTTGATTCATGATTTGGTGTCTATTTGTTATGCTGGTTGGGCATTTTATCTGCGTATTCGTATGTATAGTTAACTTTAGGTATTTTAGTGACCACTTTCGGGGGAAAAGCTGCTCACTCGGCTTACGATACGACCTCTTTGTACCAGTACATTATTGTCTACTTGATTTTTCCCACCACCAAGGTAGGTTCTAAATACACCCGTTCCTGATCATAGCTTGCGTTTAACTCTATCAATGCGATACTTCTGTGGTGGTTCTTACTGTTTTATGTTATAGCTTTGAATTTTTGTGCGGTTTGCACTATTTTAGTTAAGTTTTGGTAAGTGAGTGGCCGTCTGTTGGGAAAAATAGCTGCTCAATCGGATTACGATACGTTTTCTTAGTATATGTACATGGTTGTTAATTTTGTTTTTTCCCACCTCGGTTCTGGAAGTGGGAATTTCTTACTAATTGCGCCATTTCCTGATCATTGCCTGCTTTTACGTTTATAGAAATAAAGAATTTATTGTTTCTGCAAGGGTTTGTTCTGGTGCTTTGGTTCTGACTGCACCAGTTCTAGATCATAGCTTGCTTTTATCATAACGAACATTGTAGAAATAAAGATTCATTTGAACTGTTATTTCGGTGAAATAGATGAAACGAACTTTCTTTCCCTACATCCTCCATAGTGCAGATTATATTTTTCTTTAGGTCCTTCGAGTAACCGAAACCGTGGTATGGCACATTCCCTCCCTCATTATATGTTTACTGCTCTGAAAGGATCTCAGTTTTATTTTTTTTCGTACAATACAATCAGTATAAGCGGTTCTTATTCGCTGACCATTTGTTGTTCATACTGCAAAGGGTATATGCCACTATCTTCCTAATGGCACCGTCACTGAAATAGGTACTGAAATAACGAGCCTAGCCATTAAGTTCTATCAACCCTGTCTAGAACTTTTCCTCTTCTTTCATAGAACATCGCTTAAAATACAGATTATGATCAATGTGTCGTCAATATTTACCTTGAGAAACATATGGAAGGCTGACATTACTCAGTAGTCCGTGTATCGTCATTATCGTTAATGAAGACAATATATGTTAAAGCCTTGAAAGTGGAGCGCATATTTACAAACTTTCTTATATTTCCCTAACAATTATTTTCAACTACAAGAGAATCGTCTCCATGCAAGATTCTGTTTTGTTACTCCGCGGTTCAGCAGAATTTTACTCATATATTTATGGGGCGCATCACACATATCTGGAACTTCATCCGCCTCCGCGGCCTCGTACGACGCCTCTTCAAGTAGTGCCTGGTGTTGGAGACAGGACCTATTTACTTTCAGTTTCTGGATTTCTGTGTATGTCTTTAAAAGGGATTTTGCGATCTCTTGGTCTTTTTGCCGCAAGGCAACCTAGAAGCACGAGAGAAAATCATGTAAATTAGGAAATAATGGTTCAAGGACATTACTCCGTAGTCTAATCATTTTAGCTGCCTCTCATTTTGGGTACCACATGTAGAATGGTATTGTTTTACATTGATTTACTATGATGCGTTGCTTTCATATTAATTTCAAACAAATGAGACGAGTTGTGAACTCATGATATATGCATGCAGTGAGCAATGTTGACATACTTACCATTTCTCCGCATAAGTAATCCATATCTGCTCTTAGTTTGTCTTCTAGTACCTTATCTTTGTCAGGTATAGCTGCAGGGGACAATGGCACTGACCTCGTCACCACCAAAGGTCGCTTAACTTTCGCTAAGCGTTTGTTAACTAGTGGCGATTTTGGTGTTGGTGTTGTGATGTTGGTGATTGTCGCTTTTTCAAACTTAAACAACCGACTGTCGGTCTCTTTCTTGTCATCTTCGTCATAAAATACATCATCGTCATCATCAATGTTTTCAACATTCTTTTCTCTTATTTGTTTCCTCATTTCCACTTTATCTATTTTCACAATCTCATGTGAAACACGTTTTTCACCATCCTCCAGTAGTTTGGAACAGCTTTTCCTTAGCTCTTCGTTTAATCCTGACTCATTTTTAGAATGGTTGGGAAGTCTTAATTTAATAGTTAGTAGTTTAACACGACTTAAGTAGTCAACCATTTTCAAATTGATTTAGTCGACTTCAGAGCTTAAGTAGACAAAAATAATGATATATCCGACGTGTGGTGAAATTATGAACACCATATACAGTCCATATTTTTGTTGCAAGATTCATATATATCAGGGGTTAGAACTGTTTTGAAATATGCCATTTACGAATATAACTTCCAGACTTGAAGCCGTACAAAATCTGCAATTCTGCGACCATTTGTTTCAGAATAAATTGCTTAATCTCCTTGTCAACAAGCATACAGTTCTATCTATTTATACAATAAGCATATTACTTAATGTCCTCATCCAAATGACACAATTTCATCTAATGGTAATCCAGGATTAAGTATTCATAAATATGTTCCATATAGCAAAGAAGCATAGACGTGTATCTCTAAGCAGTTATTGTATTAACCTTTGGGCAAATGCAGTAATGTGAAAAAATATATGACTTTATAAGCAAACATTTTTTTTTGTAAAGTTGTCATTAAATTTACGCTTGACCATATTTCCTGTATTTCAGTAAGTGTTAAGTGTTTAAGTACATGTATAAATTCTTCCTGTTTCTGAGGACATTTATATCCTGTACTACATGAACATCTTCATCACATACGGCGATGTTGAAAATGACATTTTGGTGCAAAACGTGGCTCACGAGCATATAAATATAGGGCATTTACAAAATAACAATCATGAATGGTTAAAGAATAATCCAAATAAATGTATACAGTGTATTTATGAAGAAGAAAGCTTGGCTTTCAAACGATGACATGTAATATTAGAACGTTTAAATGTTTTCAAGTTTTCTGTTTTCAAAAGTCCTTAAACTCATCTTCGATTTCAGAATCCGAGGGTCTATGGGCCTGAAACAGCTGCACACCATCTTTATCATCGTCATTTCTATCGACATTTTCGACCGTTATGTGAATCCCGCACGCTGTTTCGTCGTCGACGTAGTGTGCATCTTCTTCGATACTTGACTGAAAATGGAATCAGGATGTCCATGTACGTTGCCTCATGATATGAAATTTTGACGGTTTAAATATGTCACTTGTACAGTTAACGTTTTCTCTTTTTTTTTTCTTTTCTTTTTTTTTTTTGGCAATTCCTGTTAACGTTTGTTTACTCGTTGGCATGTATTATTCCATTAAATGAACGATAGGTACTCTAAATATTCCTTTTGTCACTTCAAAGTTCGATTAATCATATGTGATAGTTTCAACCTTTCTTAAATTCGACTCTTTCATTTAATTTTCACCACGGTATGCAGTTAACGGTTAAACAATGTATGTGTATGAGGATAAACTGGTGATATTATTGTCCAAATGTGCTTTTAATTTTAATACTTTCTAGTTTCTAGATTTTTTTTCAGTTTCGAATGAACATAAACGTTACCGAGTCAGGAACCGCCATTTGCGTGCTCGGTGTCTGTAGATGTCACCCTAGCATTGAGCTCTTCAACTAGTTCAGTTCTTTATTCTTGTTGTGCTTCTATCTCATATTTTGAAATATTAATATTTTTCTGTTTAATTTCCAAATTTTAATTCTTTTAAAATAGGAAACAAAGTTACCGAGTCAGGAACAGTCAGTTGTGTGCATGCCGTCTGGAGATGTTGTCGCCCCAACATGGAGCTCTTCAACTGGTTCAGTTCTTTATTCTTGTTGTGCTTCTGTCTCATATGGCTGATAAAACTGCCCTGTCTGTCTCTTATTGAGTTGTTCCGAAACATCTTAACTTGTGGCCGCTGAAATGCATGTAAGAACACTATGTTCAAACCAGATGAAAACAAACTCAGTATGACAGGTAAGAGCATGGTCGACTTCAAACTGGCTGTCGTATATACATGTAATTTCTTATTTCTAGCGACTATAGTAGTACCTTACTGGGAAAGAACGATTTCTACGCTGGGAAAGGCCTATACTGTAGTCAGCTTGTTTTTCGTGTATGCTCTTCAATTTTATGTGGTGTCGTATACTATCATTTCTTTCCCGCTTGGTATCTGCCTTAGGGTATTAACTCTAATTTTACAAATTCTTGGATTTAATAGTACTACTTTATTCCCTTAAAACGGCCTGCTGAGATTTGCATCGTATCTTATTTGCCCATTTTGTTTAAATCATGTTTGAATGTTAACTTTGGTGGATAGATTTGAGCCGCCTCGTGGGAAAACCAACAATGTGGTTTCCGAAACCGACCTGTACAAGCACAGAAAAGAGCTAGAAGCATGAAATTGCGGATTTAAGTAGAAGAGGAATTGTACTATCCGAGTAGCGAAAACAAAGGCGCTGATCAGCTTCGCGATTACCGCGAAGCTGATCTGCGCCTTTGTTTTCGCCTATGCAAATTGTTGGTTTTCCCATGTTGTGGCTCATTTGGTTGGCGCCTTTGATCTGCGCCTTTGTTGATCTGCGCCTTTGTTTTCGCCTATGCAAATTGTTGGTTTTCCCATGTTGTGGCTCATTTGGTTGGCTGGTGATTAGATGCATCCATCCTTTTTATGCATCCATCATTTTTTCTATCAATCGGGCTTTTTCCCCAAGGATCACTCCTCTGTCTCATTTTGCACTTATATTGTAAGCTATGTATTACATGTACCTCTCTAGATCTCTCTATGAACGTCCTGACAATGTTCCGAACTTTCCTGTTATCAGCTGGCAGCTCTTCTATTTTCTTCACAGCCTTGACCTTCTTCACAGCTTTCTTCCATAGACGTTTACCTGTAAAGGATTTTCACTAGGGTAAGAAAGATATTTAGTTGTTTGTGCTATGTATGATGTCCTTCTGCTTTACGTGCAAATTTCTTTCTTTTATTCAGGCTGCTGTGTTGTCACCCTTGTTGAAATATTTTTTTTGGTTTAAAAATATGCTCTTAATGCAACTTGCTTATCTGGTCATCTCCAATTAGGCTTTTTGGGAAAGAGGTTTGGAAAGATTATTGTGTGTGCTCCTGTACTGTAACACTGATTTTTTCTTACTTTCATTAATCAATACTATATACCCATTTTAGTGTTTTCCCTGAGGTGCAATACGACGATGCAGTTACATGTGTATTGTTTTAAGTCCTTGAGCTACAAGATATGTTGTTAACAAATCAGTTGGCAGAATTATGCATCTTATATATTTTTATGATTTTATCTACAGCTGTATGCTATTACGTTTATTTTAAATTGCAAATTTTGCTTAGTGTTCTACGTTAAGGTTCTAATTAGAATTTTTTATACTTTACAATGTTTCTAAACCTGTTTACGGGGGCGTGGTGGTGGCCTAGTGGTAGTGTGTCGGACTAAGTACAGAGAAACCCTGGGTTCTTAACTCGCTGGTGTGCCGCTTTGACTCGTTGAGCAAGACATATTTCTCCCTAAAGTACTGGTAAATGCCAAGATAGCGGTGGCTCCGTCCCGACATGACTGAAAATTGTTGACGCGGTCGTTAAATCCCAATACAAACAAACGAACAAGCAAAAATCTGTAAAAATACGAGGTGCATGTAAGCATTTAAAAATTCCGGTATTACTTTCATGTTTCTTTTCAGTCACGTCTTTTATTACAGGTCGTTCCATTTCTTCTTTAGAAACCATGGAGTCTATTTCTCTTTCACTGTCTAGATGACGTCTGAAAGGCAATTAATTATATATAGTGTACTTACTACAGAAATGGTACACCAACTGTCTAAAGACATGCCAATGGAAGTGTGCTTATTTTGGGACTAGCACATACATGTACCTCTTTACTTGCCCAAAACCTAATTGACATTTTACTAGTTTGCAAGATCACACACACACACACACACACACACACACACACACACAGAGAGAGAGAGAGAGAGAGAGAGAGAGAGAGAGAGAGAGAGAGAGAGAGAGAGAAAAGTCAGTCTGGATTCGCGAAAGTCAGTACATCTTGTAATCGAAACGCTATTACTTGACGTGCGAATAGGGATGAGCTATTTTAATGCTATAGCAGTTGGCATTTATGACGTTTATTATAAGGTGTCTATCTATTAGCCTGACACTTTTGACAAACTGACGTACATTTCTGTGGAAACGTGAGGTACTTTTGCTCCACAAAGCTGTAAATGTTTGTAGTGCTCTCTGAAAACGATAGCAGAAAAGTAATTGAATGAATAAAAATAAACGAATATATAAAATCATGACAGAACGAACATTTTGATTTACGATTCATTACAAATGAAGGACTTAGGAGTTTAGGTGTACATTCTACCCAAACTGCAACGAGTGTTATGACAAAAACGGCATCATGAAGAACTGAATTAAATGGTATTTGACATTCGCATGCTCAAAAGTTTGAATTCTTTTGAACTATAGTTGGTACATATACATATATTTTCCTTATCTTGGATTTTAAACAGTGTTCGTCAAATAGTATGGAAGACTTGTACCTTACTGTGTGTGTAGATAATAGTACCATGGTGATTTCAAAAGCAATGTTTAAATCATTAGTTCTTACTTTAAGACCAGTTTCTCATAATGTTTTGTCAAGTCCTCGATATCTGAAGTAATATGGTGTTGTTGTAACTTTGGCCGAATAAACTTGTCATCTAGCATATTGAAATGTTCCTGTAAAATACTAAAACTAGAGAATGTTATCATAAATTTATAATTCAATTCTGAGTAGCAATGTTATAAAGTTTGATGTAAACAAAACGTGTAAGAGGTGCGGTAGACTTTGTCTTACTAAAAGCAATTGTTTTCTGACTATTTGTGAGGCCCACCCGGGGGTGGTTGGTCTAAGCTCCCTGAAAACAAAACGTCCTTTCTCTTCAGCTCCCTAAAACGATATTTTTCAGCTGCCTTCTTCCTACTCCCTATGCCTCAAAAGTTTTTCCTTGCTCTCCATCTCTCTGAAAATAAATGACCCTTCTCCCCAGCTCTCCAAAGTCCTTGGTAGTGCGCCATTTATGCAGTACAACGCCATTTCGCCACTCTTTAGCTGTAGATAAAACTGTGCAGTTAAACAGTTTTAAAAGTTGTAAACCAACTTGAAGTCAAAAGAGTTTGCAGGGCCTTTACTCCATATGAATAATACTCAAGAAAAGTGAAAATACACTTAACTCATTTAAGCCTAGCGTCTCTGCAAACAAAATAGCCCCAGATGTGACGCCGCAGAGCGCGGCGTCCCATCTGGGGCTATTCTGTTTGCTCAGAGAATTTTCATTGTAAAATTGAATAAAATTTAAAGATTACTCCTGATGCCCCTAGAAATGAAAGTGGACTCATCCAAATGATAATGATGGGAAAATCAATTCGTCAAATATGCGTTAATACAAACGAAAGTTACATCAATGCACGAACGTTACCTTGAAATAATGGCTGCCAGCCTGTCCAACAATGCTTTCTATCCCGGCAAGAACATGGTCAGATACCTACATCATAAAAGAAAAGACTAGATAAATTCTTTGAACAAAATAAGCTTCCGAAGCACGGATAACCATGGGGAAAAGCTTATTGTTACAATGTGTTGACTGCTCTCAATTTTTGTGATTTTTATGTCGTTTAAAGAATTTAGTACCTTTTATCTTAACAGCAAATAAAGTTTTAGCGGTGTTTACAAGTACTCTACCAGTTCCTGGTCAATGGATACTTTTAGTTTTTCGCATAGTATGACAAACTATGACAAGTACATGCATAGATACACAAACTGCATTGACAATGGGAATAATTCTGACAGAATCAAAAAGTGTAGTTTTGTATTAATTTATATGGCGAAGCCGGGAAGGAGTGGCCGCCTATTGGGGAATAGCTGCTCACTCGGCTTACGATATGTTTTCTGGGTATATGTATCTAAGTGTTATTTTAGTTTTTTTCCACCCCTGGGTTTGTGGAGTGGGAATTTCTTTCTGATTGCGCCATTTCTTGATCATTCCCTACTTGCACCTTTTATACAGATGTATGAAACATTGAAAGCAACCTCTAACCCGTATGGATTCAATTCTGTTACAGGTCATCTTTAAAACGGAATTTATGACATAATTCGGACGACGTCTCAAAGTTGTAAAAGAAGACAATAAATAATTACATGCAAATGTCATTTTTGTGTTTGACATGCAGTGCGCTCACGTGTGCTGTAAGTTCCTTATTCAAGCTGATGTATTTTGACCGTTCGTCCAGTTTCACACTAAGGAGGTTGACTAGCCATTTCACAGTGCTTCCCTGCAAAAAAAAACAACAAGACACCGGTAATCGTAATTCACCCATAATCTGTTTAAAACACACAGTTTTAAAACACATTTTTCAAGCAAAAGAGACACTGGCCACATATCCTTGTAGCAAAATATGACATTATTATTATTATTATTATTATTATTATTGTCTTTTCTGAGCATTTGTATTTTAACTAATTGGGAACTAAATCGGTAACTGTTATTGTAAAATGGCCACACAACGTTTACCTGAATAAATACAGTGAATAATATAACAAAGATGGTCGTCGTAACAAACATGTTCTTCATTGGGAACTCATCCTCTTTTAACAATGCTACAAGTGAAAAACAGACAGCTCCTCGCAATCCCCCATAACTCTGGAATAGATTGGATGGAGTAAAATTCATTCTGGATTTGAAGTACCATAATTCATTCATGCCAATCATGATGGATTGAAATTCAGATACACCATCGATCATAGTTGGTAAACAAATATTTGGTTTAAACAATATTTATTCATATAATTCTACACATAAAATTTACAGGGTTTATGGCACAAGATTTGATAAAAAGCTATAAGCTTATAGACATCATCCCGTGAATAACTGACTGAGGTTCAGATATAGTGCGTGAATGATAAATGCAGGGGCGGATCCAGAATTTCTCAAGAGGGGGTTCAAATGTAGAAAAGGGGGGTTCGTTTGCCTAATTTAACACAAAATTTCTTGAAATTCCCTATGAAAACGAAATAATTTGGCTCCAGAGGGGGGTTCGAGCGAACCCCTTGAACCCCCTCTAAATCCGCCACTGAAATGACAAAATGATAAAAGATAAATGTTTACTTCTGACAGTCAAAAGCACGATGAGCTTTTTCTAGTTTTCACTGCCCGTTCAATAGGGCAAAGATGTTGCAAAATTTGAATTATTGGCCATCTTTTTATGATAATCAAAACAAGTCATACACGTTGTTGAGTACAAGACAAATGTCTTACCATCATGAACATTTCATCGAGATGGATCTTCCTGATTCTACTGGTGTCTAACTTGTTCAACAACAATGATAGACCAAAGGTAACTAGAATACAATGCGAAACATGAATAACTGATATACACGTACAGAATATAAATCGCTGTATAAGCGCTTGACTTAAAAGACAATACTTTGCTTTAAAATCTGCCTTTATCTAACTTTATATCCTCAAACTGTTACTTCAGCTCGTGTCGCCATAGAAACTCTATTCTATTAAAAGAAACAAGCGAGAAGGACACAGATCTACATCAAAAGATTATAACTGCCAGTCAACATCAGTATTTGCATTAATAACGATTTATAAAGTTGATCATAATTCTAAAAGATAAAATCAAAGAAGCTGGCTTTAAAAGTCTAGTGTACAAAAATAAATTACTTACTGATAAATCTGAAGAAGATACAGAGAAATAAAGTCCAGAGCGTGAACCCTGTCACCCAGACATGCACTGACTTCCAGGTGATGAGTCCAAGGAAAAGAAATATGATGATCTCACATGTCGTTCTGAAGAAATAATCATGATAAGTGTCATTTCGAAAAGAAAATATGATAAGTGTCAAACAGAACTTATCGTCTGAGTCGGGTGAGAATATGGGACCCCAACAATAGAGGGCTTGACTGTGCCTCCAGACAAAGCTTATTCAGCCTGCCCAAGAGAAGTTTTTCAAATCATAACATCTATAATATAAACTTCAATGTTAAATTGGGTGGCTATATTTTCAAGCACATTTTGGGTGCCATTACATCCGTATATCCGGTAGAAGACCCATAAAATGAGGGCAACGTTGATTGGGACGCTAACCGCAAACCAAACAGATGTACACTTCAAAATGTTTTGCACCATTTAGATTTTTTCATATTTTTAAGTAACATTTTGACTAACAGATTTTCAACCTAGCTTTTTGAATTTGCACAGTCTGAAAGAGTTTGATAATGTGTGTGATAAGACCAAGACAAGTTGCAGAAACGATTTTAGGAAAACTTGAAAATTTCCGTTTTCTGTGAATACAGAAAATTGGAAAATCGAAAGAATTCCACCAAAAATGACACAGAGTTAAGAACACATTTTTGTTTCCCAATTTAAACACAACAGCCCCAAAGCTAAGGATTAAGCCTAAAACAATTTTAACAATCTCAAAAGATTTGTAAAAATGCATTTTTGACAAAATTGCAATTTTTGAGAAAAAATGATAAATATTGGAGAAAATAAGTAAAATCGAAATTCATTTCAATTTTTGATCACTATGAGATGTTTTGACACTAAAACCTGTCGCTTGTTTTCTTTCTGTTAAAGGCGATATCATGTCAAAGATGCTGCATGAGTATGTTTTTGATGTGCAGCTTTTTAAAAATTCGGAATTTGGATGGGTTGAAAAGCAGTACCTCCAGTTAAACATTAAGGGGTGTTGCATGCTGTGTTTGAAGGAAAAACAACCCATTTTATTGGAGAAATGAGTTACTAAGTAAGCTTTATCTGAGAATTTAAACAAAATCTCAAAAATCGTTATTTTTGGTCAAAAGTATTGTTTTTGTCAAAAAAAATAAGTTTTTAGTTTTTTGCTTTCAATGATTGCTTTCAATATCTTGAGTGAGGATGTGAAACAAATTCAGCTTTGGAAGCCCAGAAAAAAAGATGCGGGCTTTTTGCTGCATCCCAAATTTTGGTGTTTTCAAAAACATGCATTTTTGCACATTTTTACGTAATCGTTTTAAGAAAAAATATTGATTTGTTATTCACAAAGTCCAGGCCTTTAACATGGTATTAAGTTTTAAAAGTTTATTTGAAAAAAGATCTATACTTAACATTATTTTAAAATGAGAAAAATATTAACTGGTGCAAAACTTCTTTTGATGAGTAAATATAATGCAGGATAGTCTAAAAACCTTTTCAAAATACTACGACGTGTGAAAGGACAATGGATCACTGATTATAAAGAGCAACCGTTTACAAAAGTAGTGTTATAGAATGCTAGACTAAATCATAAGGGACCAAATGTTATGGACTGATAAAAACACTGAAGATGAAGGAAGTCCAAAATCACGACTTACGAAATTATTTTTGCGAAGAACTTGACAGCAGTCCTTGATTTCGGTGTGATATTTAGAAAGGCGTAGTGTGCTTGGACCAATCCACACGCAATCATGCTGAAAAATAAAAGGACAAATTATACAAACGAATGAAGTTCATAATTCAAATATCGTGGACAACGGGTATGATTGTGGCTCAAGTGTAAACATAGTACCTGCCGGCGTGCTCAAATTGAAAATAAAATGCCTTTCTACCGTACTGTATGCCCTTTCATATGACGAATATACCTTTATTTAGTTGTTACGAAAACAACTAAACGTCAAATGCTAAAATGTTATGCTGAGGATGTTTTCTTCGGCGAACGCAATGCGAACGGCATGTTCAACAACAATCATTTTTCGATACAAAGCAATAATGGTCTTTTATTCTGTTGATCAGCTTGGTGGTACCTGATGATTCCAGAGACTTCAAACAGTTCCGACAGTATGTATGACAGGTAGGCAAACCCAAATATCAGCAATGGTTCTACAACTGTAATACAATATAAAATAAAGTAATACTATGCTGACATGTAGCCTATTATGTTCGCAGAGGATTTACCAAATTGAATGTCTTCAATTAAACCAAACTGAATGTCTTCAATTAATCCAAATTGAACCAATGTCTTCAATTAAACATTGTAGTGCCAAACACGGTTTAAACGTTTAAAATATTTAGTGAAATCGCAAGGGTACAGACGAATACGACAATGTCGGACCATGTTATTACCTTTTACAGCGTTGGAAAATCGTGTAAGGAGTGAACACAGTATTCCACAAAATATGCCAATTGCAAGACCACATAGCACAACTGTGAAGAATTTGCCAACACCTAAAAGGATCTGAAAAATACAATATGATACAAGTTATCAGGTAGCAAGTGTGGGGTTATTCTGATTGCGCCCGGATATTGGGACTCAACTGTTGGAACCTTTCTAAATTCTACCATAAGTCAAAGAAACTAGTCTGTGAAAACATTTTGAGCCTCTTGTGTGCTTTGCAGGGAATGTGACAGTGTCCCTATGCAATCATAAATACGAATGCGAAGCAATTTCATAATGTTTCTGGCCGATAACGCTTCACATTTGCAAAATAACCGAAAGAAAATTAAGCGACCTACATAGGTTTGGTAGGAAGATATCGCCTGACACTGCAACTGCCTTGCAACCTTATTCGTTTCTGCCATAGTTACAGCAAGCACCCCCACCAGCCCCCAAAAAGTCATGTTATAATATAAAATAGTGTGTACCGGAAGGATGCTAAAGGCGGATTTGACATCAGCTCGGCTTCTACTCAGCACTTAAACAAATGAGGTATCTTCATGGATGCTCAAATAAATAAAATGTTAGGATGCTGGTGCATATGCCGTTGTTTACCGAGTTCTCAAATAGTTACATGTGTAGGAGTGATTTTATCAATTCTGTTTAGCTTTTGCATTACATCATACAGCACCACTGTAACGCCATCTGAAAGACATCACAAAGGCCTAGGGCATTTAAGGGCTGATTTCGGCCTCATGAGTTGATAAAAAACTGAATTTTGGAATTTTGAGGAATAACGTATTGCAAATAGCAGGTATAGGTCCCTGCTTATAAACTCTAGCACAACTATCACATTCAAATTACACATGTTGTCATGGCAACGCTCCGAAAACCATAGAAATATCACTTTTTGCAATTTTGGGTCTATTTTTCACAATTCAACATCATTTTCAACTACCGGCCCACGCGACGAACAATTTCTTATTGTGAAATAATTATGAAATATCGTCCAGAGATATTGTATGCTGAGTATAATTTTATTCGGAGTGTGGGCTGGCACTTAAAAATTAAAAAATGTGTTCAGAAATGGTCCAAAATAGACCAAAAAATGCAGAATATGCTCTATCTATGGTTCTTATGGGCATTGCCATGGCAACGCTTATAGGATAAATGAAGTACTTGTTCTTGTTTTTAATAGAGGAGACATATGGCTGTTTTAAGGAATAGTTTTCTCACCTAAATTCCAAAATTTATTTTTTAGTAAAATCTGAGGCCAAAATCAGGCGTTAAATGCCCTAGTCATTTCATATCATACCGTATTCGCTCCAATAGACCGGAATAGTGAAAAGAATATTTCTTTTTTTGGTATTTCTTTTTAGAAGTAAAAATTCATGAATCATGCGACCCTTATGAGTGTGTATAAACTTTTGTTCACGACAATGCTTACCATTTAAGAGTGATTCTCCAAAGACAAGGAAATATAAGATTTTGTTTACTCCAACTTCTTGAAAGACAGCGAGTACCTGGAAATATCATGACTTAATGAATTATGAATCATTATGAAAACTGCCCATTCAGTATACAGAGATTTTTTATCTGTGAAAAAAAAAAATTCCGGTAAAAAAAAAGAACTTGATATTTTTGTTCTAAATGCTCAAAACATTGATCGAAGGTACCCACAATCACAATAAGAAAAGTAGGTTTACCCAGGGCTGTCAACCCCAGCTTTACTATATAAAAGTTGGGTTCATTTTGAAGAAAGAGTGGCATAAGAAATAAATTGTAAAAAGGAATTATATCGGCCACATCGTATATTAAGAAGTTGGTCTTGGTTTAAACGCTTTCATTTTAGATCCCGTCGTTTTAAATCTGACATATAACATGTACATGTAAGTTACAATTTACAGGATAATATTCTTCCTAGCATCAATGCACTCGTCAAGCATGAACAACACTTGATCTTCCGTACCGGGCATGAAAACATATTACACTTTGCAGGACACAGAAGAATAACCGCATTAAATGACCATAGAATTGAAACTGAGCATTGACTGAAATACGAATGTGAAACTTGTTTCATACCGCTACTGGATCCACCGCCACAATGAGTGAACTAAAGACAAGTATTTGTATCAGTGAGCAATTGATGTCTTCCATTAGTCCACCTTTGTATAATCCAAAGAGGGTCAGTCCTTAAAAGAGACGCATGTTTTTCGTTCAGTGACAAGTATAAAATTGACATAAATCTTTTGGAAGGGTTTATCAAACAAGCGCATTTATCTTGATCTTAAGAGAAATTTATAAGACGTCATGCTACATGTGTGGATCTGTAATTTGTTGTTGAAAAGCAAAAATCATAACTGATCTCATAAAATAAAGTGTTTTTAAAGTTAATGCGTATTACTGAAAGGGCAATATGCTTTAAGAATTACTAACAAATTGAACTAAAGTAATTTAAAAGCGATACTTTAAACTCACCGACAGCAAAGAAGGATAATACAGTTCCCTACAACAAAAAGCAAATTCCATATGGTGCTAATTCATTACTGTAACGCTACGCATATAAACAAAGTAGAACACAATTGCTGAGGGTAGACAGTGATTCGTGAAAAAAGTAGTTTATATTGATGATATGCGAATGACCTTGATCTTTGACCTTCAACCTTTAAGGATATTTCGTTCCATGTTATCAGTCTAAACTACTCCGCTGTGATGTTATTGAAAGCAACAGCATAACAATACTTTACGAAATAAATATCTCAATGTGCAAAAAGCAAACAAAAACAAAAACCTTCAGTTTTTTTTTCAATTGTTTAAAAATCAGGAAAAAACCAATGTTTAAAGATAAAAAAAAATATCCAAAATAATACAGGCCTTATAATTAATAATAATAATTTAACACCTATTTAACACGTTAATAGTTTTATAAGCATTTGCTTATGTTGAGAATAGCCTTGCAGTAACTTACCAGCACCGCAAATAATAATATACTGCCAATATTCTCAGCAAAGGTTTTGTCGTGGAGGCTAAAGGCTGACTCTAATATGATTCTGAAAACAAAATGATAGACAAAGTCGTGAATGACAATATTCACGAGACATAAAGTATAGGTCATATTAGAGTTATACAAAAAGGTGCATTTTCCAATTGATGTCTTCGTATGGAAGCTCTGATATGTTGATTACTATCCCGGAAAGCACAAAACTGAATATCATTATGCACCTTCACACACATGATACAATTGTAGACGTTTTGGACTAGGACAACGTCATATATGTAGATCGCCCATTGTATGTTTTATCTCTATGCAACCATTCTGGTAACCTTTTTGTGCAGAAAATACATGTCAACGTACTTACGGTGGAAGCAGGAAGAGAAAGAATTCATCTGGAGAAAAGAACTCTAAACTTTCGCCAACACCAGAAAAACTGAAAGAATAAAGAGAGTAGATTGAAGATATATTCCTATAGAAATACAAACAAAAATATTTTACAATAAACAATCATTTTGTCCTTTTTCACCTGGAAAGCAATCTGGCTAAATGGATGAAAATATGCTGAACTGAAAGTGATTTCATTATCATGATTATTGTTTTACATATTGTTCGAGTCTTCACAGAACATAAAAATGAACAAAATCATAAGGTCATACAGTTTAAGGGGTAGAAATGTACTAAAATTTAAGTTTCAGAATATTATAAACGTAGTGCAGATGTTGATGCAATGGGCATCATAATAATGGTAAACATAATTATGCAATACAGATTTCACTTACTATATAATGCAGCCCCAGATCAGTCCTATGAAAATGATGCAGCTGTAATAAAAATGGCATTAATTTAACTAAAACATCCCAAGAGACATTAACAGAGTTGTTTGAACTCTTTAAAATATACTTTATTAATACACAATTCTAAAAAAATGGAAGATGACTAAGCAAAAGCATTAATAATTCTTGAATGCATATTTCAAAGCTATAATGATAATAATTCATACATGTACCGAGGATAACACTTATTGGAGTATTAAATCTTGGATAAGTAGAATTCCGGCTGATAAGGAGTTTTTCCTATTTGTTTAGCAAAAGTAATAGTCAAGCAATACAATGTGATATGAAATAACCAGATGCAAAACATCCATCAAAATTGCAGACCATGCATCTTTTTAACTATCTTTAGCATTCAGAGATTTACTGGTGTTTACTGTTGTTTTTAAATTTCTTTCGGAAGCATAATGCTTGAGCTTATAATATACACATATATATGCGACTGGACCTTGTCAATAGCCCAGTCAGAAGGCATTAAAATTTTATAACATAGTTTTGGCCGATGTTCTATGACAATTCATCCGCGATCGCGAACAATAACGAACGACCGATCTCTTCCACCTTTTTAATTCGCACAAAGGCTGCGTTTAAGTTCAAGAAAGCGTAGTACATTTTGCTTTTGAAATCGACATTTAAATATGCCCCATGTACATGTACCAATGTCCATCCGCACAAAAGCCATGCTTTTCGTCATCCAGGTGTCATTAACGTTGCAAAATAAGATGTTATGAACTATTTTACACATAGTTTGGATGATATAAAATGTTTACAATTTAAATTAACGAAACAAACTTCTTTGCTATTACCCGAATTTTAGACACAATCCAAATAAAAAAGATAAGTGTAAGTAACAGAAACCAAAAATACCCTTTCATTGGATACATTTTCTACTCTTATTTCTACGTCTCTTACACTGTCTTTCTTCATTTAAGTACAAATAACAATTTGTAAAATATGAAAGTTTTATGTTAAAATTGCCATAACCAGTTGACTGGCAGCAGCGATTTATCGTAAAAATGGCTGGTGACAGTCAACTTAAAGTAAAATCGCTGCTGCCAGTCAACTGGTACTAGACCTTGCCAAAACAAAACAATACTTGATTTCTTACCATGATTCTGGTATTTTAGACGATAGGAAATGTAGATGATGAAATACTGAAAAAGAAAAAAGAACACTGAGAGTCTCAATTATTTGCAAAGCCCCTTTCACATCTGTGCGAAAAAAGCATGACTGCAGCTGCACAAGAACTACCGAACCGTAGACTGCGTGACGTTTTTGCCATTTTTGGTTTCAACAATATTTAATTCATCCAACATTTCAATATGTGTTCAATTTGCATCGATATGATACATGACCCGATGGTAAGTTTGCTGTTTTGTCTTTTTCGACACAATGTTTAATATGTAGACCAGTAAAAATGAACTTTTAAACAACAGTTACTGTGTTCATAGAGACTAAAGTACTGTAACACATCTAAAAGTGACTTTTGGCTGCAAAACGTGAATACTTTTCATAATTTTTACAAGCGCTCGAACCAACACTTTCTTACCTATCTTACTGAGTGCAGCAAATAAGACCACCAGAGTAAACACCATGGGATACTTCACGTGTTCCACATTGAGCCACACCAGGTGTATACTGTGCACCATTCGCTGGAGTCGGAAATGTGGTAAATCCGGATCCATTGTCACGGGCTGTATTTCCCCAGTGTGATTCTGTAGTTTTTTCGTGGAGGAGTCGTCATACTCAATTGTTGTGACGTTTTCATAACCCTTTGCGACGCCATGCGCTGTTACTGGTTTGAAGTCTGTTGACGGTGCTACATGTATTCCAGTGGTCTTCATTGGCTGTTGTTTATCGGTTGAGAGTGTTGCGCTGAATGTTAAAGTCGCAATACAAACAAGAATCAACGCAGCAAGCAACTGTGCGGTCTCCATCCCTCAAGACTGAAAGGAAAAACAATTTACGAATATATTACGAATATATGTTTTTTTCCACAGCTTCATGTTCACTGATCTTTACCCCCTACTCCAAAATTGTGCTTGCTTCCAAGCCCTCTTAAAATATTTTGTAGTGCTGCGGACGGTCCTCCCTGACAATATGATTTCTGCAGATATCCCAAATCCCTTAACCCATTTTGGCGAATGGATTTTCCCATCAGTATCATTTGGAAGAGTCCACTTTCATTCTCAGGCACGTTAGAGTAAATTTTAATTTTTATCCCATTTTTGATGAATTTTCGCCAAGCAAACAGAATAGCCCCAGATGGAACGCCTCGCACTGCGGCGTCACATCTGGGGCTATATAGTTTTCATGTCCCATAAAAGGACACCAGGACCCAGTTGTTCAAAACATCGTTAGCTTAACGATATCGTTAAGACATAAATTTGTTAAGCAAATATCAGCTAAAGTAACAACACACCGTACATACGGCTCGTCAAATTCCAACCGGTACGTCAAATTCCAGATGTTTATGTCAGCGCGTGCGTTTTGGCGGGTAAATTATTTTTGTTGTTTTTTCTTGTTTAATTATACTTTAGCTAATGGTTTCAAAAGAAAATAGTAATCGACAGTCTTGTGTGGACATCCATGCATCAGTACATACAGGTGTCATGGTCAGCTTATCAGTGGATTGGCGAAAACATTGCACGAAAGTCTTAAAATGGCACGTTTTCAGAAAATATCCATACTTTTTGCCAAATATTTCCATAACTAGAAATAATTGAAAGTCGCTTGCTCGAATATATATAGCTTAGTATCTATTTAAAAGCCTGATTTAAACTTTTATTCAAATTAATCACTACTATTGATAGCGCAGCTCATTCTTTTGCACCATGTGTGATTTTACATGATACGAACCACGACAGTCGTTTTATACTTGAAAGACCAGACGTAAAATAGCTTTTGATACGTCAAATAACAGACGTAAACACGACTTTGGATGCGTTTCGCATCAGACGTGTTGAGGTCGATTATTTCAAATACCCTTGGCACCCTGGCGTTGATTCTAAGCGGTCAACTTGGAAGCATACGTTCAAAAATGGCCACCTTTAAGACACACGACGTTGATTCACTATATCAACATTTGCACAAAATGTTGAAACCGTAGAATCAACATTAAGACACACATTGTTAAAATAATATTAAAATAATGTTGTTTCGGTCAACCTTTAAACATTGTTGAATCAATTCGATTCACTGATTCAACATTGATTCTACAACATTGTTTCAAAGTTCATTGAATCAACATTGGTTCGAAATTGTTTCAACTTTGTGTGTCTGCTGTTTTGTTTCCACTCAAACACAGTATAACTTTATGAGAGTGATATAGTGGTTGGGGTTTGAAACCTGATTGTCTCAGTTCTTGATCCTTGGTTAATCTTATATTAAAGGCGCTGATAGTCAACGACCTTAACCACGGCCTGTTGTGTGGTCGTTTGATCTAGTGGGTAGTTAGTGCCCGTCATCCTCCAGAGGTTGTAAAGCATCAATTCAAACAATCAAAAATACATGTATTTGTTCCGCTGGTATAAAAATTAAAATCCATCAAAGAAGCACATTGGCAAACAAATAAAGCACATGTTATGCCAAGGTGTTTCTAGGGCGAAGACTCAACCGAGCGAATGCGTGAAGACATCTGATGCCTAACAACGCCCCTGGACATTGGAGCATAAGGAAACCAACACTCAGTTTAAACCCTGGTATGCCCAGGCACAGACAGCAAAGTTCAGTTCCGGCCCATGCCATACTATAATCAAAATTAGGGGTATTCATATAAGTAAAGCTAGAAGCAATGCGCTATTCGTAAATATAAACATCTGGAATTTGACGTACCAGTTGGAATTTGACGAGCCGTATGTACGGTGTGAACAAATACACTGTTATTTTTGTTGAAAAAAATGTGAGAATCCTTTGCAGTGCAAAGGATTCTCACATTTTTTCAACAAAAAATGACAGTGTATTTGAAATATCAATGTTTGAAATTTTAACGAATCGTTAACTAACGACGTCGTTAGTTTTGAACAACTGGGCCCAGGCTTATATGAGTTAATGGGACAAAATTGTTTGTAGTAAAGGGTGGAGTCACAGCTTCTGATCTATGAACAAGTACTATGAGGAAATTATCGGTCTTTATTTAATCAATGACACAACCAGGTGGGGGTGGGATGGGAGTTTAGGGGCTAGAAAGGCGGGCGTTGGGTGGCGAGTCTCCTCAAGAATTGAATGGTATCCGTTTTGTATATTTTGGGGCGATATAAGTCTATGTTATCACACCGCTATTTAGTGTTCGACACCCACAATGTGAAACATATACAATGCTAAACATTTACTTATTTGGATATGTATCAAGTGTCTTTGAACGATTTACGATTTAAAGGTATTTAATTATTCTTTATCGATACATTTAATCAATTTTCAACAGATTACTTCAGAGCGAATTGTAATATACGTATCAACGTTTAAAATTTGAAAATAAAATTAAATGGAACTATACAGTAAAAAGTGAATATTGTTTTAAAAATATTAAAACGTTTTGGCTTTTGGATACTTAGAGGAATCACAAACTGTGAGTATACTTCTCTCTTGGTAAATAAAACTAAAACTGAGATCCTTTAAGAGCAGTAAGCATATTAATGTGAAAAAGGTGGGCCATATCGTGGTTTCGGCTACTCAAGCATCATCAGTGACCTTTTATATGTCAAAGAGAAATTTCGGGTACTCATCTCAATCACCTTTAGAATACTTTGATGTGATTCTATAGAGGGTGAACATGTACCCCGGCATAAGCAATGCTTCTATAAAAATTGGGTTGTGTGTAGTCAATGTTGCATAAGATGATAATATCATGTCACCTTATATATTTCAGAACACAGTAGGCTTGGTCTACTAGGATGGCTCCCAAATTCCTAGACGAGGACATCGAAACCCCAAGGAGCCCCCGAAAGGTCCCACCATATCCCGGATTCGATCTAGAAGGGACGTACCGACCAGAATCACCTGCCCCCAGGGTGAAACCCGAAGCGGAAGCGAATCTTATTCGAAATCGAGGGTGTATACATCAGCTGGGGCCCCAATGGGGAGAAAACCTCGATTCACCTAGACCGGAACCAAGGTGTCAAACCAGCGATGCTCTGGACAATTACACACACGGGAGACATGGAACTATACGCGTGTTGCTTGACGGAAGTGCAACTCCACGTCCAGACACTGCTCCTCCCCGCATTAAGCCAGAAGCAGAAGACATTGCAGGGGTTAGTCAGGGCGGGAGGATGTGCAAGTTGTTGACAAAGTACGGGGAATATGGACCGTCACCCAGAGTTGCACGCGTCAAACCGGAAGCGGAAACTACGGCAGAGGTCCATAAAGGGGGTAGAATGAATAAACTTATTCACAGCTATGGCAGACTACCCCTGTCAGCACGAGGTGTGCCGAGGGTAAAAATAGAAGCTGAAGAAACAGCGGAGGTAGCCAAGGGGAAACGCATGAACCAATTAGTTCACAGTTATGGCCGACTTCCGTTATCAGCACGTGCTGTTCCCCGCGTGAAATCGGAAGGGGAAGAAAATGCGGATCTGGATAAGGGAAAACGAATGGGGAAACTGCTGCACAAATACGGCAAAATGCCGATATCAGCAAGGGCGGTTCCCAGAGTAAAATCCGAGGCACAAGATAATGCAAATTTAGACAAAGGAGGACGAATGAGTAGGCTCATGCATAGTGTTGAAACTCTCCCCAAATCACCACGTGATCCGTCACGGATTAAGGGTAGGGACGGATCAAATGTGCTCTACAGAAGCCGCGGAAGTATGGCAACTATTCTAAGAGACATGGGAAGAAGGACTTGTGTTTTTGTGCCAGGAGTGAAGAAAAAATCTTACTTAAAAACGGAGATGATGTGACACTCGAAGATACATAGATACTGGGGTGAACTTGTATTTTGGCCATTTCATTTAAGCAAAACAAATCCTGAATCAGTGTTTTGCTGCATGAATGATTCTATATGGCCATTTTGCAACTGTGCTTGCTTTGCAGACTTTTCATTAAATGCGAAACTGCATTTCACACTTTTTGTATTATTAGTAAAATTTAGTGGTCAAATCTTGCACGTGTTCACTCATGAACTCTAGCTGCATAGAAGGTCCGTTAGTTCGCAATGGCTGTTTCTAGTATTTTATAGTTTCTTATTTGTTTAACTTGAAGCTTGGAACCAGACCACCCGACATGAAAACCTATCCTCAAGTGCACATGGAAGCAATTTAACCAGTTTTGCCTCAATTCACGAATTTTCATCAGAAAATGATGTTCCCAGCGGCATTCCGTGATACCTATTCACACGAGGTGGAGTGAAGTCACGAAGTGCAACGGAGTGAGGGTTAGCACGTGATATCTTATGAAATGACCACTCGTATATAGTGTTTCAGTTATTGTTCTGAGATAGTTGTGTTTATTTCAAAGCTTCCAAATAAAACGATTTTGCTAAATTCGCTTCTGGGACGATCGCTATTGGGCAGTTTACCTCAAAAAGCTGCAAAATCGACCAAAGAGGCGATCGTCCTCACGAACAATCTTGCAAATATACTGATATGCAGACTGCAAACATATACTGATGCGTTAATATTTGCATTTATACATGTATGGTTTTCGCGGGTACCAAAACATAAGGTCTTAGAGCATGTCGAAGAAAACATGCACGCTTCACAAATAAAGAGGCACATAAACTGGTGCTTTCAGAACGTTAGGAACCCCCACATTTATATTACACTGATAACTTACAAGATGTGTATACATCCCTTTCCTCAAAACAAACAGTTTATGCCATTTTGGCAGCACGATAGACTACACATTAAGCAGATGTACGTACATCAGACAAATCAGAACAATATAAATGATTGCGAACGACATAAAATGGTAATCTGCCAAGGTAAAGGTAAGGCAAGTTTTATTTACCTCTGAAGCCGCTACTCGAGTATTCTTCTTCCATGATTATTTGGTCACGAAAATGTGTCTACGGCCGTTTCCCACATTGCTGTGTCCAGATGACAGAAATGTGCATTGAGTATTGGTAATCTGTCTATTAAAGCAATAAAGTGGTTAAATTTATTACTGACTTTCCCGATGTGGGCGTAGCTGTTGACCGTGGACGTAAAGCAATGAAAACGAACTAAAACACCCAGATAATTATACTTCAGCCTTTTGAGGGAGCGCGGAGGCGTAGTGGTAGAGCATCGGACTCCGAATCGAGAGGTCCTGGGTTCGATCTCCACTGATGGTACCGTCTTGTGTCCTTATGCAACACATTTTAAAACTGCTCAGAGCACTGGTTAAGCAGGAAGTGGTGGCTTCGTCCTGGCATGACTGATTTTTTTTTGTTCAGTTTAACGTTCCTTTCAAGATTATTTCAGCTCATATGAGACGGGCAAATCAGTAGGTGGGGCGAAAAGGGAGAACCCCGAGAAAAACACCCTGGCACACCTGCAAGCAGAACTTGGCTTGTGTCACATGTGGCCAGAGTGGGGCTCGAACCCACACCAGACACAGCGGTGACATGATCGAGTGATTTAAGAAACAACGCTGATTTTTTTCGACTGGGACCTTAAGCTTTAATCATGTTATGACTGAGCATAAATCAAGCTTATAGACATAGCCCAAAGGCAAAATGCACGTTTTGGTGGTAGTCTGTAAACTATTGGCGTAAGAAAGATAACAGCAAAAGTTAAATTGATAGAATCTTGTAAGATTTGTTTCCCCTATCTATTGTAATAAATAAATATTTTGAATCGAAAAATGTTTGGCATCTGCGGGGATGTGGCTCAGTGGTAGAGCGTTCGCTTTGCATGTGAAAGGCCCCGGGTTCGATCCCCGGCATCTCCAAAATAATTTTTGTTTGTTTCATGCTTATTTATAAAATTAGTTTTAATATGCACATGAGCAGATAAGAATGCCAATAGAAAACGGATGGTTGGTTAGCGTAGCGTTTTCTTCATTTCTGATTTGCAAGTGGTACTATCTGCGCTGTTGTCAATGGGATACCACTACATGCAAACCCCGCTGTTGAACGATTACATCGGACAGTCGTTAAAATCTCGGTCGACAGTAAACTCGGTAAATCACGATCGAGTATCATTAAACATTTTAGCAATTACGATTGTAGAAAGCACCCGTTAACTTCCTTCAGTCCGAAATTTAATTGCTTCCCGCTCCATTTTCGTCGAGTTCATCCATTACGAAAACTTGCTCATACAACATACAACATTAAAATTTGAAAATTTCTTTGAAAAAAAAAAAAAAAAAAAAAAAAAAAAAAATGGTTAACTTTAATATGTTTGCTCAAAACATTGATTGTGAACCGCCTCGCCGAGTACCCACAATCTACATGTATGTTTTGAACCAATAATAAGAAAATAGGTATACCCCTGTAAATCCCAGTTTTGCTGTATGAAAGTAGGGTAAGGAGTGGGTGTGTGTGTGTGTGGGGGGGTGTTGGTTACAAACCCGACTCGTAGCTCTTTAAACATGAATTCGAGTCACAACGGTCGAACGGCGTGGATTGTTGTTTTTTTACGGCCATTTGCCCCCACCTGTGACCGACCTAGATATTTGTCCAAATGCGGATACGTGACCTCTTTATCAGGACAAAAGCAAATACCGCCGTGTATAATCAACGCTGTATCGCGGGAAATTGGGCCACCACTTCCGAAATAAACCAAGTTTTTGACGATCCACGTTTTCGTATTTAAACCTAAACACACACGTCATTTAGAGAGGGGTACAAGTCGGGTGTTCTCTCCGTATAAAACTTCGAAAAATATCGACATCGCGGTGTTTATTTTGTCCAACCGTGGCCCAATTTTAATCACGTGTCTAGGTCCAAACTAAGTGCAATTATGCGAAAATTGTGTATTGCAGCGTGTATAGTATGGGTTATTTATGGATGCAATTACGAGGATTTGCGTCATCACTCTATAGCTTTTGTGTATTGGCACGTAAAATGTGCGTTTTACTCTAGATCTATTCTTGTTTTTTGGATTATTTTGTGAAAATTCCGCCTTGTCAAGATCACAAATTGAAAAGGTAGGGTGTGTTTTGATGGAAATATGAATCATAGCGGTTGTAACCGCGAAATCACTCTGTTTTTGCAGCGAATATTTGTACAAACTTTTGAGTGACGACCATGGGTTGCGATAGGATATGATTCATGCATGTTTTATAAGATTAAAGTGATCATAAGTAGCTTATCAGTGCCCCCAGTTTCACAACTATTGGCTGTCAATGTCGGCTTTCGACCACGTACGTGACCATGTTTTGCATGTCTAGAACGGACGTTCCCGTCAATGTTCCGTGAACAATACCTCTCCACACCGAAGTGGAGCGGGGTCACAAAATGAACCAGCGGGGTCACAAAGTGAACCAGAGTGTATGTTAGCTGGCTGATCTAGTATGACCGGGTAAGGTGGTATTAAGCCGGGGTATTAAGTCAGTAGGTTTCTGGCGACCAGTGATTTAAACCATGCCCACTTGTCGTCACGTCACAGTTCCAGTTTTCAAGTCTCGTGCATCCGAAAGAGAGAATAAAGATCTTACATAACTATGTTCAAACCACATAATCCGCCCAGCATGTGTAAACATTCAAAAGATTCATTTGTATGTAAACAAATCACCATGATATGGCTGGGTTGTGGTCTGGGCAGAGCTTATGTTAAGATTGTAGGTGGCAGCGTTAAACTTTGGCAAAGCAAGTTTGATTCAAGATGGAATCATTCCTCTTCGTAACTCCGCACAAAACGTCATCAGTATGAATAATCTGGATTCACTGAACATGCTTTACCAAAAAAAAAAAAAACGTTGTCTTGAATGTATTTTGTGTGATATTGTCTTCCGTCTACGAAGTTAGATTTGAAATGCGACATTTTTGTGGTGTGTTAATCCATTATTTAAATGCGAAGATTGAAATGGTAATCAGTCTTCGTATGCAGATGTGGGGGAAATCACTATTCATTGATGTTTTCAACATATTTAGCTGAAAAGATCGTAAATTGTCTGTGGAACAGTACGAAAGAACGGAAATTTAGAATTGAAATTCGCTTGAAATCATGTTCATTTCAACAATAATATGTCAGTATACGTCGGCCATTGCTTGAATCACGTTTGTAGCAGACCGGGGCAGCAGACCATAGAAAGCGAGTCTTTTGGTATTTTTGCTGTGTCATTTTGACCGATAAACGAACCACAAATGGATGTGAAGAATTTAACAAGGTTATATTTACATTTTTCTAAAACCTCCTTAGATGAACCATTAGATGTTCATCTGTGTTCATACTTCCATGAACAACATCGTGTCACGCGACGTCACACTTTGACGTCAACAAACAATGCTCTCGCCAATCTGATTGGACGTTGTTAAAGACAGATGTACGTAATTGAAGGCGCTCAAAGGAACGTGCGTATCTAAGGGTCGAAACGTCATTTTTACGCCGCATTCGTAACGTTAGTTTTCGCTCGAAACGTCATTTCTAGCGTCAGTTTACGTTCGGAATACGAAACTATATCCATACAATTATGCAGAGGACTTCAGAAATGTAAAAAGTTTGATATTATTTATTATTTTTGCTCAAAATATAGATTGTGGACATGTTATCCCGAAGAAAACAACATTTCCGCGACAGTTAGCAATATTGAATACTAAACAGTGTCGGAAATTTTGGCGCAAAATCGACGTCGCGCGTAAAATGTACTGAATTCAGCAACGACTACCTCTCTTCGCACGCCTATAGCAGGAAAACGAATCCGGTAACTAAGGACTTTCTCGTTATCTATATATAGTTCAGGAATTTCTCTAATACATATCAGTTTTCAAAAAAATCCTACCGTGAATTTTTTTAAATATATCAAGAAAATTAACAAAAATGGGGTCTAAATATCGCATTTTACGTTGACGTCAATGTATTTTCGCTCTCAAATTTGACGATTTTGAAGGCTGATATCTCGAAAACAAGCTCGGAACGGTATCGATTTCTTTTCATTTTCGTATGTAGGACATCAAAATACACTCACATGCAAAAAATAAAAAAATTCTACCGTGAGGTCAATTACGTACATCTGGCTTTAACGTCGACGCCGTTCCGCTGTTTGTATACACAATGTGTGTAAATTATCTGCTCGTAAATATGATCGTTTTCAACCAGCGATAGAGAGAAATGAATATAAATATAAGAAATGAGTTTAATTTTTCTGATGTTCATGGAGCTATGAACGGCAGTGGGTCGCTTGCAAAGCTTACATGAACCCCTTCCGGGGTTCATTCACTTTGCGCGCGACCCACTGCGGATCATAGCTCCATGACCATCAGAAAAATGAAATCCATTTCTTAAATGAACCGCATTCTGGTGAACCTACATGTACCCACAAAACGGACTAGTTCTGCCCCCCCCCTCCCCCCCCCACCACCACCATACACCATCGCCAACTCAATTCAATAGAACACATTCATTTGCTCTTATGTTTTGCTTCCATGATTGTGAAGGGCCACAATCGTCTCGCCGACCCAAACCATTTTTTTCTCTCTCAAACAATCATTCCCATCACTGTATGTTTACATTGTTGGTTTCGAATATCGTTTGATTAATGATAGCCATAAAATAGGGGATACTAAAATAGAAACTTTGAAATAATGGTTTTATGCAAATTGCGCCTCAAATGAGAGAAAACATTAATTTTGCGGTTTCCGACGGTGTATTGTCGGTCTAATAAATATGAGCCGCCGCATGAGAAAATCAACAATCTGCATCTGCGAAAACAAAGGCGCAGATTAACTGCGAAGCTGATCAGCGCCTCACGGATAGTACAATCCCTCGTCTACTTAAATACAAAATTTCAAGCTTCTAATCATCTTCTGTGACTGTACAGCCCGGTTTGTGTCGGACCTGGTGGGAACCCAAATTGTTGGTTTTCTCGCGCACATGCTCATTATTTGCTATGAAAGCAGATACATGTACTTTGCTAGTAAGGTTTTAACATCATATGGACCGATAAAGATGAGTGATTGATTATAATCTTATATCGAGGTCAGTGTACCATTTATGGTTACCTGTGACTAATTTGATGCGCTTCATATCCCAAACCAGGTCAAATAGCGACACGCTTCACGCTAGCCCCAGACAGTTTTTTTTTTTTTTACTACTGAAAAAAAATCTCTGTATATTGCATGGGCAAGTTTTCGTAATGAAAGGCTTTGTTGCATGTGCCTGGTACAAAACCGTGGAGACGACGCATTTAGATGGCTTCATCATGGGGAGATGCTTTTAACCAAAATAATTATGCTCTATTTGTCTCTATTTATCATCTTGAAAATGTTTCTTCAATTTATCATGCAAACTTCCTTGAAAATACTGCATTATTATTTATATCACAGAATATAAGATTCATGAAAACCCCGATTTCGTGGTTTCTTCAAATTTAGACAAGAGGCTTGATGTTTCTGAATATGTACTATACTTTGGTAGAACATAGCATTCTACAGGACAAACAAGAAGCCCTCGTATTGAACTTTGCGGTCATCACACAGCTGATAAGCGTTTCTGTCCTCTCAGTCATAATGCAAATTATTCACGACACAGCTCAGAAGATATTATTTTCTTACATACCTCTATCATAAAGATAGAAAAATTCCGGTATTTTAGTGGTGGTAGATAAATCGATCTCACACTGCTGGTTTGGTTGCTCATGCAAGATAAGAAAAGCACGCGGTATAATTCGATCGTTTCTACTGCTTGCAGCAATGGCTTTCACCAAAACTAGACAAAAGTGATGTTTTTCACAGCGAGTATTCTTGAATTACGCTCGTTTTAAAATAAAAACAAATAAAAACTACATCTCTGTTGACTTTGACAGCGATTTATTTACATATGACGTCACATCCGTAATATGCACAACGTCACAAGGGTTAAAGCACGGTACCAGGTTACGTTACCGGTAAAAGGATAAAATCGGAGTATGTAAGAAAAAGAATCGATCATGGGTGTTAAGTGGAGAAAGGAAAATCCCAACCCTCGGGTCCACCGTTCCAGTGGGAAACTCGGCGAGCCTCGTTTCCCACTGGAACGGATGGACCCTCGGGTTGAGATTTTCCTATCTCCACTGACCACCCATGATGGATTCTATTTATCTTTTTAATCACAGCCTTACAACGATGCAATTAACAGATAAAAAGAGATTTACAGCGTAATTACTCTCTGAATGTTTTCATCACGTTCCTCGATAAATGAATAATCTGATTGAACTTATATATCAAGGTTCAAACTTCCTATTTCCTTGAGCACACATTTCATTCGACCTTTTTAAAATATTCATCACCTTACTAATCAGTTACATAGCTCGGTTTCGACATAGGCACATATTTACGCTGCAAATTTCATCAAAGAAGTTAAAAAGAAAGTTTTGACGAAGTCTATGTCTCTTACTCCGGAGATACTTTGTAGAAACTGGGAAACTGGACAATGCACCCGCAGTACTCTGCATGAAAGCTTCTTATACAGTTTGTTTCTCAAAACCGGAACTCACCGCTTTTACATTGCTGCAATCAATTTTTGTGTTAAGTTAACCGATTATTTAAATGCAGCGAACCCATTATTTAAATGCAGCGATTTGAAATGGTAATCAGTCATGGCTGCTGTATACAATTATGTAAATGACATTGAATTTGATATTCATTGATGTTTTCACCTTGTTTTGTTTACCATCGATTCGTCATATGAGATCACATGAGACTGTTCGAGGTTTCTGTCATATATTCTCATACAACAACGGCTAGACTAATATTGTTACATTAAAGATATATTCCAAGGCTATCTGTATCTGAAGTAAATGTTTGTTTAAAAGAATCAAATTTAAAATAATCTAGGGCTGATAATGGTCGAGGGTTGATACTAAGGGCGATGACCAAAATGTCCATGTTATAATCTGTTTATCAAAATCTTCTTTTTAACGATTTTTTATATAGGAATATGAAAAAATTGTGTAGAAAAAGAATACGACGCCATTAGAATGACGTAACGTTATTTCATGACGTCACATATTTCGTCGACAATGTCACATGCGGGCATGATAACCTCTCTCCATTCAAAATGCTTGATTTCCGGTTATCAGCCCGTCCGTGCTGATAACCAGAGGGCGGGAAACACATTATCACATATGCAGACTTGAGTGTGGTAATGGGTTTTATCAAATGACATTCCATTTACCACAGTCGTCAATATTACGACTGTTTTTAGACTCAAGTAACCATTATGATAGTTTGCACTAACATGCTTCATTCTATATATGTCTGTAAAACGTAGGTAAATGTTTTTGTTTGTTGAATAATGTAAGAAAAGAATCAAATTTAAAATCACCCTAGACACCAGTCGCCCCAGGCACCAGGCGAGAAAGAAACATTAAGGCGTTCGAATGAATAACAACTTTCAAGTTTCTCTATTAATGTTACTACAAAATTGGCTATTTTACCATGGAAAGTTCAAACAATTTCTCCATATAATGAGGTTGGGAGGAAAATCATGTTTTTAGAGAGCTACATATATTCGACCTTGTAACAATTGATCCGCATCGTGAGAAAACGGGATTATTGCCTATGCGAAAACAAAGGCGCAGATCAGCTTCGCGGTTACCGCGAAGCTGATCTGCGCCTTTGTTTTCGCTACTCGGATAGTACAATTCCTCTTCTACTTAAAGCCGAAATTTCTATCTATCTTCTGTGCTTGTACAGGCCGGTTTGTGTCGGACCTGTTTGAAAACCACATTGTTGGTTTTCCCATTAGGTGGCTCATTTCAGAATTATACCAAATGTGGGCACGTGTCGATGTTTCCTGACGGTCTTATCTAGAAAAGCAGGAGGTAATTGAATTGTCTGTGAAATTGATTATGGCGTTCAATTTGCCTGTTCTTCATGGTCTCTTTGATCGATTTGGTAATACTCTGGAATCTCCCGGCTAAACCTTTCTTTTTTAGGTGAAGCAGGAGTGATTTTCAATTTTTATTCAAATGTTCGATGAGCAAACAGAATAGTCCCAGATGGGTCGTTGCATTCTGTGGTGTCCAATCTTGGGCTATGCTGTTTGCCTTGGTCCAATAAAATGTCGCCAGACTTATTTGAATTGATTTGGCATGACAAATTTTCCGTTTAGGCAAAGAGCCACAGAACTTCGTTAATATATTTAATGATCCATTTGCGAACCCGACAACATATATGGTTGTAACAAGCTGACAAATTGTTTGGTAGCTCAGTAGAGAGAGAGAGAGAGAGAGAGAGAGAGAGAGAGAGAGAGAGAGGTCACGGGTACGAGTCCATGTCAGACTACGTGCTTCTATCGCCTCTGTATTATAACGAAAATGTGTCTGTATGATTAACATTGGAAACAATGGGTGAATGTCATGGTAGTTACGAATTAAATGATAAGTAAAATGAATGGGTTCGGCCCATACAGTCTTAAACCGAAATACTGACTCTGTATGACATAGGCTAATGCTGGTTCATTAAACACAATACATAAACATAACATAACATAACATACACTTTATTCACTCAGGTCTACATATACAGACATGTGAGGTTATATCATGAGCTCTACATGGTGGATACATAAATACAACATACAGAAGTAAATACAAGATAACAACTTAAACATCGTACAAACAGATTCTGTTGGGGTGGGGTGAGGGGAAAATAGTTTTTAATCTCAAAAGAGCTTAATAGATATGGATATGTTTAACATGTATGAACAGCATTTTATAAACCAAGCAATCATGCCAATGAAGAGGGGGGCAGGAGGGGGTCTGGTCAACAGATCACAGAGATTTAAAACACAAAATCACAAATCACAGAGTTTTCAAATGATGATTTCACAAATCACAGACAATGAATTTTCGTAATCACAGAGGCCAATGATTTTGCACTGTTTTGGCTGATTTACAGCATATAGCTTCTCAGTTACTAAAAAATAACTATTCGTATCAAAGCAAGGTGCCATTTTAACTCATTATTTCATAGTTACTTGTAAAATAAGAAAACCTTAGCCTTACATGTATGGTAGAGACTCTTTCAGTCACGGTGGTGCAGAGGAAAATGGAATCATTTTACTAACTGCCTTTAGAAAAAGTATAACAAAAATCTCTATTTAAACTTTAATATGATATGCATCAATATTTTATTCTGGTGTTGGTCAGTATATTAACAGTCTTAAACTTCAAAATGAAAATGGTTATTCTATGCATAGCTTTATTTCTGTTAGCCACCAGACCTGTCGACCACAAAATGTAATTCATGAGTGATCATGAGTGCCAAGTTGCAAAGGGTATGAGATGGGGGTATTCTTATTGTTAAAAGGGGGGTTCGGGGGACCTCCCCCGAGAAAATTTTATAATTCTGGAGGTCCATGTATGCGATTTTAATGTACTTTTAGACCATTGGTTTTTCAATCACAAGGAATGATGATAATCACAATTCACAGACTTGAAAATTTACAAATCATAGATCACAGGGATTTAAATTTGTGTTTCACACATCATAGAAAATACCTCTGTCACAAATCACAGAGTTAAATTTAGATTTTTCACAAATCACAGACTTTAAAAAAGGCCAATCACACATCACAGAAAAGGGTCCTGCCCCCCCCCCCCCCTCAATGAACACACCCCTATATATGGTTTCCCTTTGTGAAGTCAGGATGGACTAAGTCACCTAAGGCAAGTCCGAATGGTACATATAGGCTAGCCGTATAATACTGAGCACCTTGCAACATTTTAACGCATTCGGTATGGCCCGGCCGATGATCGAACCTGCGACCTCCCGATTCCAAAACAAATCTATAATATTTTCCCCCCTCATATTTACGTTGTTTTCGCTGCAAAAGCGTGCATAACCTAGAAAATTCTTATTCGATCGCAGAAGTCGTGCTAATGATGCTATTAGTAACATTGGTTACAAAGCAATTAGTGGTCTAGAAAATCCAAGAAGAAGAAAACATTATGACAGATAATTACGCTCGTTATTTTTAGATTATGTCTTGCTACAGATGACAGTGTTCTAGGAAATACAGCCGCCTGGTTAAAGAATTATTGTTTCCGCGCTGTTTTTCATGTCAAAATACAAAGTACGTCAAAGGAGGTGAAGGAACTCCTTGCAATGTTTATTATTTTCTACAAGTTTGATTCCGTGATCTTTTCACTCATCGGGTAAACGTGACATTGCATGACACGTGAAGGCGCACAAAATATGCTGAAGTTTGCAAAACATCTATGGGGGACTAACCCTATTTTTGAAAATCTTAGTTAAATGTTCAGGGCATTTGATTATGTGATCACCTACACCATCGGGCAATTTTGTAAGAAGTAATAATAGTGTCTGGGAATCGACACAGGATCCAATTTGTCTGAATTAGATATGGTTTCCATGGCGACGGGTCGATTATATACGCCGATGGATATTTATTACTTTTAAGGAAATTGCCTAGTTTAAGGCTTTGGCATGTATCAGGAAAGCTATTCGCTATGCTCTTGAACTAGGTCGCAAAATAGTGATATTAACGTGGATTGATATATTTACAAAGTCCCTAACCCCCCCTAAACTTTGAACATGTTGTTCTCAGTCCTGGGATACAGATCATTCATGATATTACATCTCCTGAAAGGGCTATGAATGACAAACGTTATCCTAGTAATATAACCAGAATTTGTATTTGCATTTTCGTGCATGTTGGTAGTGAAATGCACTGTTAGTTTGAAAACTGCTTTTATTTTTCTTGCATTGTTTTACGCTTAAATAAGAAATATTGTGGGATGAGTGTTGGCACGGTAGTTAGTAAGTAGAAAAATCTATCAACTGCTATCATTTTTGTTCTGTTTGAAACAATTCTTACCGAAATATCTGCAGACAAAAAGCCCGTTTTTTTTAGACTAATCAAGGTCAAATTAATGGGCTTATTTGTTATGTAAAAAGGCTATGGAAATATACTGTATATGTATGTTCTACCTGAATGAACAGACTACCTGTCCTATTTTAACAGGTATACACAGCGTGTACATACTATAATGCATATAAATATACTGTACAAAATAATTTTATCCATGTTTTATCAGTTGAGACATGTCTCAGAGGACTTTAAATCCAACGTTACTTCAACACCACACAACAATTGTTTTTACCCTTATTAGATATATAAAAGATATTGTCAGAAGAACTTCCCTAATGTCTAAAACGTTTGAAGACACTGTTCAAAGTAAAAGTTGCTTAATTTATTTGGCATGGTATATTTAAGGTACAGGTATTTGCATAAGTGACGGACAATATTATTTATAGTAATAAATCTGATAAAGATGATGCACCTGCTATTCATGCAAATCGTTTCTAAGCTAATTTTTCAGCTTGCAAATTAGTTGGAGAACATTATTTAGACCTTCACAAAGGTTTCTATCAATTAAAATCAAAAATTTATTTTAAAGGATTATTTATGGAAATTTATTAGAAAAATAGGTAATTTCACTAAAAACTTCTATTACAATGGCTTCCCTTTGGAAAACATTATCATTCATAAGAAAGTTTAAGGTTTAGGGATTATTCTGGTATGTAACATGCCACATTTTTTAAAAAAAAATCTATGAAATATTTATGAGCAGAAAACACTATTATTATAGTAATAAGGAACCTTAAACTTTTCGTTCAAAAGTCATGAAACAGCTTTTAAAAATAGTAAAGGAGATTCTTTAAGAGCAGTGAAGATATTATGAGAAAGGGGATAGGCCATACCGCGGTTTCGGCTACTTAAGCCTCTTCAGTGATCCTATAGATTTGGCAACATGTAGACAAAGACAATAACTGTTATTTTGCAACTAAGACTAGTATTATCCAAATGGGACCAAATATATTAAACGTGGGTTAGAAAATGAATCTAAACCGATACTAATTTTCTGATTTCTCAGAATACCCTCGCTGCTAGGAAAATATAATATGCACTATGGATGATGTTAGGAGAGACTTTATAGGGCCGCCGTACGACACAACACCAGTTTCAGTAATAGCAAATAGAAATCAAAAGAAGATCCTTTAACAGCAGTGAAGATAATTTGAGAAAGGGGATGGGCCACACCGCGGTCTCGGCTACTTAAGCCTCTTCAGTGACCCTATAGATTTAGCCATGGCAAAGAAAATAACTGTTATTTTGCAACTTTCAATAGTGTTGTCGATACTAAGAATTGTATTATCCAAATGGGACCAAATGTATTAGGCGTTGGTTAGAAATTGAATCTAAACCGATAATAGTTTTCTGTTTTGTCAGAATACACTCGCTGATCTCAAAGGACCAAAAGGAAATATAATCTGCACTATGGATGATGTACGGGGAGACTTTTTAGACTGGATGTTCCCGCGTGTATTGTTTGAAACCTCTTCACAAGTGGAGCAAGGAACGCCAAGTTCTTTCATGTCACGTTTGATACTCACAATCTGTCTGACACTTCCAAATACGTACATAATGTCTTTTAAATGTTATGTCTCTTCGTATATAATGTTAACTATGTTTTACCCATTAGATAATTTCACCCCGTATAACATCAACCGCCGCTCCGTACGTACTGCGCAGTCGATAACCGCATAGGTTTAAACATGACAGGACTTAAGGAAAAAACCTAAGAACTAAGAGAGTGTAATGTCTTACCATGACCTGTTTGACCTGCAACAAGTTTATGAGGATCGTTTAAAAAATTATGGCCATTTTTGTTCCGTGACAGAAATACAAAATTACAGGCGGGTTTAAACTAGTTTTACATCTACCTAACCTCGCCTTCAGCTTCTGCAGTGGCTCTATTATATGTAAATATAAACAAGAAGTAAGAATAATCATGTTAAATATCATACATAGGTACCAAAACATTGTCAATGATGCTCGGTGTTGTTTCAATCTATATCTTAGTAGGTATTTAAGAATTCGAAGCATGTTAAATTGGCCGTATATCATTTGCGCGAAAATCATACCGTGACGTTGTTTGAATTGCGCGTGAAATCGAGGTATCAATTGCGCGAATGACCTTTAGGGTAATTAGCCGATAATCACTCAGGTAACCTATGTTCACACTGGCTTTGGACAGATACGAGCATTATGTCAGTCATATTTTAAAATGCTTTTATAGGTTTTAGACGTTTTTAAAGTGTTTTTAATTTGTATTTTATCCAAGAATATTGGTTTAACCTCATGGGTTTTAAAATTTTAGACACTAATAGTGGAAAGAAAAGCTTGTTACACAATGGTTATAGTTATAGAATTGATGTTGTACTCTGACTTCCACCTCCCCTTTAGTGAGCAGGGGGCAACAGGCATTGAATTCAACGCTGGCTAACGGAAGAACTGTGGATGAATCTCGCTATCATAACTTCGGTCTTGATAGCGAGATACAATCGGTAAACCTTAAAAAACCTGTAAAAGCAATTAATTTTCGCGCAATTTAAACGCGCATTTGATAGTCTTTTTTTCGCGCATTCGTAAAAAAAATCTGCGCATTTGATATATCGCTTCGCGCATTCGTAAAACGCCGGTTAGGGTACTCATTTATATTAATTCGTAGAAGTTTTGTGAGCAATGGTGATAAAAACTGGTGATTTCGTGTGCTAAGTTTGAATTAGGCGTGTTTAAACAGTGTGTTATCGGTGAATTATGCCAACGGTACTTTTGAAATAGAAAAATATGACAAATAGCTTTAGCTTGAACTGAGTCAGACAGACAGACAGACAGACAGACAGACAGACAGGTCTTGACAAAAGTCACATGCATAAAATTTCCAGTTGATTTATTAAATGAAAACCCTTTCCAGAATATTGATTACCTTTATTTTGGAACAATGAGATACCTTTTACGCCTCTGTAGAATTCAAAACATAAAAGTATTGCGCAAAACGTGCCTGAAAATATTGTTTTATTTCGCCACTTATGCAAAATCTTACAAACTACTGGTAACAAGAAATTAACATCGTTGCTAAATTTAAGTCTTGAAGTTGTGCACAAGAATCAGGGATGACATTGCTCACAGATACAAGGATAAACAAACGTATGTCCATTTTTAGCTTTAGTGTTTATGTCTTTAGGAACTGTACTGTACTTAAACTATTGAAGCATAACTTGAGTAAAACATGCAAGTTGATAACATATATATAGAACATATCATTTTTTTAAAATTCAGTTTTACGCCCCTTTCAAGATTATTTCAGCTCATACGAGACGGGCCAATCAGTAGGTGAGCGAAAGCGGGAGAACCCCGAGAAAAACCACTTGGCACACCCGCAAGCAGAACTTGGCTTGTCTCACATGTGGCCAGTGCGGGGCTCGAACCCACACCAGACACAGTGGTGAGATGATCGAGTGATGAAGAAACAGCGCTCGTAACCACTCGGCCACGGGAGCCGCTGAACGTATCAATGAATGCATTTGAAATAAGTTAAAAATCAAATTGAAATTATAAATGGGATAGAATGTCAAAATTTATTTGCCATTCAGGTTTTTAAGTATACTCTATTTGGTTCTTATCGTCATGAAAATTTGTCTTCATTCTACAGACTTATTATATTATCAATAAATCATACATATTTCTTTGAATATTGCATTAGATCATAGAATATCATTTGCCTTCCTGCCAAAATCGAAAACCTGATTTCGGGATTGAATTTCCGCACAGTTTCATTTACAGATCTAAAACGGGCTTTCGATTGTTCAAGTAGAGAAAACATTGTACTGTACTTGTCACGGCAGTAAGCGCTTATAAGCTGTCATGTCATTGCACAGCTGATAAGCCATGCAATCTTCTCACTCGCATTGTTAATTATTTGCGGAAGATATTTTTATATTTTTAATCACAGCCTTATAAAGTTGCACTTGTGACAGATTAAAAGAGATTTAACGTAATTACTCTGTGAATGTTTTCATCACGTTTCCAGATAAATGAATAATCTGATCGAACTATATCAAGGTTCAGACTTTTCATTTCCTTGAACACACATTCCACTCGACCTTTTTAAAATTCTTCAAGCGAACATCACTCACTTTCAGCACAATATGGTTCTAGGCAAATCTTTACACGTACTATGCTAATTTCATCAAACTATTGTAAAAATTTGGCGATTTCTATGTCGATACTTAGTAGAAACTTAGAAACTGGACAATGTACCCGAAATACACTGCATGAAAACTCCTTATTTAGTTTGCATATTCTCAAAACTAGAATTCACCGCTTTTACATTGCTTCGATCTATCATTTGGTGTGTTAACCGATTATTTAAATGCAACAATTTTAAATGGTAATCTGTCCTTGCTGCTGTATACAATTATGTAAATGACATTGAATTTGACATTCATTGATGTTTTCACCTTGTTATGTTTTCTATCGATTCGTCATATGAGACTGTTCGTGGTTTCTGTCATCAGAAAAAGAAAACAAACTTTATTTTCTGTACAAAACCGGCTAGACTACTGGTTACATTATAAATGTAGATATATTCCAAGGCTATCTGGAAAAAATACATTATTACATAGAAGCTTTCACGTTTAAGCTGCAATGCTTCTTGCTGGAAGGTACCCAGGACACCGACATTACGGAACATATTTTGCCATCAGTAAAACAATCAACCAACATAAAGCATCAGCAAATGAGTCACCTCGTGGGAAAACCAACAATGTGGTTTCCGAACAGGTCCGACACAAATCAGGCTATACAGTCACAGAAGCAGGCTAGAAGCTTGAAATTTCGGATTTAAGAAGAAGAGGAAGTGTACTATCCGTGTAGCGAAAACAAAGGCGCTGATCAGCTTCGCGGTTACCGGTTACCGCGAAGCTGATCTGCGTCTTTGTTTTCGCATAAGCAGATTGCTGGTTTTCTCACGAGGTGGCTCAAATAATTTTATCTATCCCAGGGACCGTAACCGTCGGAGAGCACTGAGATACAAGTAGTTAAGACACTTTAGACCATTTTGGAAAGTTAACCTGGACCTTTGTTGTGACTGAAACTAATTACGACAATACTGTCTGTTCACCATCTTCCAGAAACTGCATTTTTGCAAAATCTCACTTTTCTGAAAGACCTCAAGAAAAATATTGACATATAACCATTTTGCTTTCTAAAAATTGCCACAAAAGTTTTGAAAAACAGTTGGCAAATAAACATTTTATGCCAGAAAATAATTTTGAATAGGAATTTTTCGATTGGAAAATATCAGCAAGGGAAGTCACTATTTTCCCTTAAAAATCTAAATTGGTTATTTTTCATTTTAAATGCACCGAACCAAAACAAAATTGTATTGTAAGCATAGTTGAGCGCAAAACTCTTAAAACTTTCCACAGATTTGCTCGATTTTCAGTTTTAAGGTGTTTGGATTACCTCCCTTGTACATGCAAAATGCCGATTCAAAATAATCTTTGTGCATAATAATTTTATTTGTGAACCGATTTTCATTTTTTTTTGCGGAATCTTTTACGACTTCTGTGTTGCAAAAAGGTGACATGGATATATTTTTCTTGTGGTGTTTCAGAAAAGTGAGATTTTGAAAAATGCATTTTCTGAAATATGGTGTACAGACAGTAACATGTTTCATTTTAAGTCTGTAAAACGCAAGTGAATAATTTCGTTTGTAGGCGGTAAAGAAACATTACGACGTTTGAATGAATAACACGTTTCAAGTTTCTCTATTTCTTTCACTATAAATTGGCTATTTTACCAGAGACAGTTCACATAATGTTCCCCTGTAATGAGAAGTATAGAGTTTTATTTCAAGAGCACTGTACCTTCGACCTTGTAACATTTCAGAATTATGCCAACTGTGGGCACGTGTCGACATGTTCTGACGGTCTTACCTAGATAACCAGGCGGTAACTGAATTGTCTGTGAAATAGATTATGGCGTTCAATTTGCCTGGAAATTAGATGGCTCCATCATGGTCTCTTTGATCAATTTGGAAATACTCTGGAATCTCCAGGCTTAAAGAAAATTGATTTGCCATGACAAATTGATAAGCTTTTTTTTACCTTTTAGGTAAAGAACTATGAAACCATATTTCTTTGCTATATACATGATATATTTACATGTATAAGAGAATTTAATTATCTCGGTGCGAATCCGGCTACAGTTATATGTTTTGCTTCGGGCTGACATATTGCTCGATAGCTCTTTAGGCAGAGTACCCGCATGGTTAGCGAGAGACCTCCGTTCTTTTAACACCTCTGTGATACAAGTGAATGCATGCTGTTTGCTGAAAGCCTTGTCCCCACTGTCCCGGTTTAGCTCCCAGGCTCAAACAAGTTTGATAAACTAGAGTGAACCAGGATCAAATGACAATTGTGATGAACTGGGGTAGAACAGTGGCGCTGCCCTGTGGCAAACAGGGACGAGCCGGGTTATACCGACGAGGTTCTATAAAAATGTTCAATACAATTGTTGCGAACCGGAAGACTGTCAAAAACTGGGTAAAACCGGTGCGTCACCGGGACAAACCGTGACACCACCGCGGTTCGACCGTGATAAACAAGAATGACCCGGCGTAAATCGTGGGTACCAGGGTCGAAACTGGGCTGTTTTTGCAGAAACGGGGACTCAACCATGATGAATCGGGATGAGGGGTTTGTCCGTGGTGAGCACCGGTTCGCCCCGGTGGCGTCCCATATCACTCTGATATCGCCATGGTTCTCGCCGGTTTCTATTATTTTCAATACCGGGAAATATCGGGACATAACCTTGGTGCGCCGGCAGAAACCGGGACGCCATCGTATGCAACCGGGGCAACACCGCGCTTTACCGTAGTAAAACATTGACACACTGGCCTGTATCGTCACGACACCGGTGCAGAACCTGGTAAACGACTGGGGAAACACCGCCCATGAGTATGAGAACACGGATCAGTGTTTTTTTAGGAAATATTCCCCGGTTTATAATGTTATACCGATTTGTCTTCACCGGGACAAACCGGGTTGAGCCGGAGTTAGAATCGGGACAGTGGCAACGAGCATTAACACTGGAAACACTGAGTATATTTGAAGGTAGTAAGATCTGTAAATCCAGTATTAAATGATAAGTAAAATGCAGCTGTATTGGGTTCGATCTATGGCTGCTGTAGCAAAAAAAACGAAGTCTGGTCTCCGTATAGGTTCATGGTGACTCATTAAACACACAATTTCATACACTAAGCCATGCCAAAGTAGCATAAACATAGGTTGCATCACATCCCTACAGGTGGTTTGCCTTTATTTAGTCAGAATGAAATAAGTCGCCAACTCGAATGGCAAGTCCGAATGTAAGGCTAATGACAGCCTTATAACGCTGAGCGCCTAGCAAGGTAACCGCTGGTACATTTTAAGGTATTTGGTATAGCGCGGCTGAGGATCGAACCTGCTACCTCCCGATCCCAAAACATATTCTACGAAATTCTATGAAAAGGTACAAGTAGGCAAAGATCAGGAAAAGGCGCAATCAGAAAAAGATTCCCACTCCAAAAACCGAGGTGGGAAAAAAACAAACTAACAATCAGGTACTTATACCATGAAACATATCGTAAGCCGAATGAGCAGCTATTTTCCCAATAGGTGGCCACTCAGTTACCTTAACGTAACTAAAAATATGAAAACATACATGTACATAAGGCGCCAACAGCACAAAAAATTTTATACACCAAAACATAAAACAAAAAAAAGAAAGAACGTTTCTCCAATGTTTACGTTGTTTTCGCTGCTGAAGCGTGCATAAACTAGAATATTCTTATTCTATCTCAGAAATTGTGCTAATGATGTCATTATTACCATTGATTGCAAAGCAATTAGTGGTCTAGAAATGCCAAGAAGAAGAAAACATCTTAGAATTATGGAAGAAAATTACGCTTGTTATTTTTGGATAACGATTTACTACAGACGAGTGTGTTCTAGAAAATACAGACTACTTTAAGAAAGCCTGATTCCGCGACAAAAGTTATTATTATTATTTTTTTTTAATTCAGTTTATAGGGGAATTCAATATTCGAGCACCTTTTGTGGTTTTCTGACATAACACCTGGATGATGTCTCATCATAAGATGAAAGAATTTGATATTCCCAAAATAGCACCAATATAACAGTTCAGTTTCAGTACAAATGATTTAGCTAAATGGCCATCTACTTAGGGCAAGTTTAGCTCCGCCTACCTGCCACCACTGAAGGAACAACTACGTAACCTCTGATTAAATTGTATTTTCACTTGTCAGAGGCTGAATTTATTTCAGTTTAGTACATGAAATATGTGTTTTGTTGACAGGTACAAAAGCACATTATAACAGATAAGAGCAACATTTAATCTTGCAATTTGATCTAATTATAGGAGGACTAAATATTTTGAAGCATGTAAATATTTAATTGATTTTACCACTGTTCAACTGACCAGCTGCTGTCACACAAAATATATGGGCGGGACTTAGGTTTATCTTCCAGATTTAGCAGCCTATTATTGGCTACTTCTATGCTCACTGATGCTGCTGTCCTGAGGTTAACCAAGTTCATTTTTTACTACAAAGGGATTACATATTCTTTGAAGTCCGATGTTGAAACAGATTTGGGTTGTCTTTGATTTTAACTGTAAACAGGCCTTTGGTGCTCGAATATTGAATTCCCCTATAACGTCCCTTTCAAGATTATTTCAGCTCATATGAGACGGGCCAATCAGTAGGTGGGGCGAAAACGGGAGAACCCCGAGAAAAACCACCTGGCACACCCGCAAGCAGAACTTGTCTTGTCTCACATGTGGCCAGAGCGGGGCTCGAACCCACACCAGACACAGCGGTGAGATGATCGAGTGATTAAGAAACAGCGCTCTTAACTGCTCGGCCACGGGGGCCGCCGCGACAAAAGTTAAACTAACTACAAAACCACGACTATGATTTTTCATGTCAAAATGCGAGAAAGAAGGTGATGAACTCCATACACTGTTTATTATTCTGTCCAGGGTAAATTTTGATTCAGTGGTCCGTCAACTGAACGGTTATTAGAGCTTTCAAAGGATTAAGGAAAGGTACAAGTAGGCAATGATCAGGAAATGGCGCAGTCAGAAAGAATATCCCAATCCAAAAACCGAGGTGGGAAAAAACTAAATTAACAATTATGTACTTATAATTACCGTAATGATCAAAGCAAATCGACACATCCGCATTTCAGGGTTTATAGGTATGACGTATTAACAACAAAGTTTTAAACATTACAGCTTATTTCAACAAGGTGCTAGAATGCATTGGTACTGATAACAGTTGTTTACCGTTATTTACATGTTCGTGCGAAAAATGGCACAGTCTTATTACCATTCATCAATGGGACAATATATGACACGTGAAAACGTCATGTAAACATCACAGGTTTGCTTACTCGCCTAAGTTAGGTGTAAGCCTATTTTGGAAATTCTTCATTAAATCTTCAGGCTGGGCTTATAATTTAATAGAACTTGTGTGCAAAGAGGTCACGCCATGGCATTTGATTTAGTGATTACATACACCATCGGACTATTTGAATTTTGTAAGAAGTAATAATAGTGTCTAAGAATTGACATAAGATCCAATTTGTCTGACTTGGATATTTTTTCCTTGGCGACGAGGCGATTGTATACGCTGAGGGATATTTATTGCTTTTAAGGAAATAGCTCCGTCAAATTCATTTGCATACATCAGGGAAACTGTTCGTTCTGCCATAGAACTAGATCGCAAACCCTATTGCAGAGATTAGTGATATAAATTTGTTTCGTTTTAAAATCTTAAAACAAGCATTAGCTCTGAAAAGGAACGTCAAGTTCTTTCAGTTTGTTTCGCATTAGGTTCTGTGTATTCGCAATCTGTCTGTCACATCCAAATATTGCCTTTTTCATGTAATGCCTCTCTGGCTGTGCTACCATTATAATTTCACCCTGTGTAACTTCAACCGCCGCTTCATACTGCGCAGTCGATACCCACAAAGGTTCAAATATGGAGACTTCAGTACTAAGAGCATGCAATGTCTTACCTTGTCCTGGTTGACCTGTAACAAGTTTATAAGGATCGTAATGTTGAAAAATTATGACATTGCTAAACTGTGGCAATGTCTTACTTTTGAATTGTTGGGTTTAATTTAGAAGCACCTGGGTTTCTTGTTTTAGAATATAGAGTTTTGTTGCTATTGCTTTTCATTGCTCACTAGGTCATTATAAATGGGTATTGTCATTTTAGACATAAAGGTCTAGCATTGTCGGAGATATTGATAAGAAAAAAACATTATCGGGGTTTCGTTATTTTTGCGTCTTTTAAACTTATTCGCGCCAACATCGCACCAAAGGCAGTGTGGACACATAGTCCTTCAAACGCGTGACCGTCTGAATAATTTTATTTTTGAACGGAAAACTGAAAGTCTTGTATAATTGTATCTGCCTTTGAATACTATTATTTTTCTTGCCCTCATCTAGGAGAGAAAAAAAACGAGTTGAAGGATTTTTTTTGCATTATTCTCTTCTATATTATATTTTAGTTTTCCACGTGATACTATTTATTTCCAAGTAACTTGTTTTTGTTTTTGTATTATTACTACAGACGTTTAAGAACACCTGTGACAACTCATTAAAGGCGATAACAGGCAATAGAAACATCTTTTTAGTCATTGAACTCGATATGTCCTTGATGGTAATGATATAACTCTTATAAGGCGATGCTACATGATGCAAGTTTGTTTTGCTTGACTAATGTGACACCCATTTAAATATTGGCTGAATTCAAATACAATTTGAATGCATTCAATTCAGTTTAATTGTACACATTAACTCATTTTAGTCAAGTGTATTTTCAAAACACAGCTTAAATTTGTTATTGCAACAATACAAACAGCTAAGAATTTGAAGACGAATCCTCGGATGTGTTTGGATGGGACTTGGGTATTCAAATACATTAATTCCTGATCATTGCTTACTTTAACGTTTGGCTTTTGACAGTCACCAAAGATGACAATCATAAGTACATATGTTGTAGGGGCTAGAACGTGATGATTCATTGTTTGTGATTGGGCTACACTCCTTATTTGTTCGGAGTGTCATTCAACTGGAAACACTAGCAGTATGGGGACTGTACATGGTGTCGTATTGAACGAAAGTACACATATATTCAAAGGTACAAGTAGGCAACGATCAGGAAAAGGTGCAATCAGAAAAAAATCCCATTCCAAAAACCGAGGTGGGAAATACTAAATTGACAATGAGGTACTTGTACTTAGAAAACATATCGTAAGCCGAGTGAGCAGCTTTTTACCAATAGGCGGTCACTCAGTTACCCGAACTTAAATAAAAATATGAAAATGCACATAAAGTTCAAACAGTACAAACAATCGACTCAAAAACATAAACACATGGAACCACAGCATAAGTATCGCCTCGGAACGATCAGTGATATAAATGACTGGGGGCTTAAAAGTTTGTTTCGCGTCATTAACGTGACGGCCATTTCAAAATTGGTTGTATTCAAATAAAAGTTGAATACATTCAATTCAGTTTAATTTTACATATTCTCCCTTTTAGTCAAGTGAAGTTTTAAAACTAAGCTTGAATTTGCTGTTGTGTCAACATTAACATCAAAGTATTTGAGGATGAATCTCGGTTGTGTTTTGGATGGGACTTTGGTATCTAATTGCACCAGTTCCTGATCATTGCTTTCTTTAACGTTTGGCTTTTAACAGTCTTCAAAGATGACAATTATTAGTACATATGTCGTAGAGTCCAGAACGTGATGATTCATTGTTTGTGATGAGACTACACTCCTTGTTCGTTTGGAGTGCCATTCAACTGGAAACACCAGCAGTAACGGCACTGTACATGGTGTTGTATTGAACAAAAGTACATATATTCAAACATCTTTTAGCTCAGTTGGTCAGATGCAAGAATTTAATTCTACAAGAATGTTTATTTGAGATTGAACGGCAATATTACCAGGCAAGCTAGGTAAATGGGACGAAAACGTATCTCAAGACATGACTGTCCCTGCAGTTTCAAATTGGTATGAAGCAATTAGATTGTCTCGAATGTCATTTTTTATCCAATTTGTCTGGTTTCCGAGATGGATGGCTGTGAGTAGAAATAGCAGCTGGTGCCTACTAATCCAAGAACAGTAATTGAAATCAACTTGTATTAATCGTTGTGCCGGGCCATATAGTTCAAATAATTGAAAATTATGGACTGCGAGACCGAAATGTGTTCTTACATACCTTACTTCGCCAAATAATGACACGGATTGTGCTTGGCATATTTAGATTGATTGTAAGTAATAGCAAAGTTGGAAAATGTCAGATTATTTAGCAGAATGTTTCTATGACAACAGAATGGGTCAATTTGCTTAAAGACGTTTAATTTCCTTAGCTTAAATAACGAAACAGTTTATGTCACGAGCGAATACATTCTCAATGCTGGGTGCTGTTTCAATCTATTTTTCATTAGGTATTTAAGAATACGTCGCATGTTAAATTGAAATATAATTTTTCATATAAGTGTTGATTTTTATTTTCGTTGTATGTTTCCATAAACAACGGCATTACGCGCGACCGAGTAGGGGACACATATTTATAAAATAAAATTTAAATCGTAGAAGTTTTGTAATTTGTGGTGAAACGGGTGTTCTAGTGCACGAAGTTTAAATAAGGCTTGTAGTTTAACAGTGTGTCTTCGGTGTTAGATACATGTACCTGAGGTAATTTTGAAATTGTGTTCAGTAGGAAAATAGCTATAGCTTTAACTTAGGGTGACGGACAAACAGTTGGACGGACGGAGAGAGAGAGAGAGAGAGAGAGAGAGAGAGAGAGAAAAGAGAGAAAAAAAGTTGAAAATGTATTTTATTGAATTCCGAGAAACCGTCCATTTAACGTGTTGACACTTATCTGGTTTTGTGGGAACTTTGTAAGACCAGGAATAGTACCGCTATAGCAAAGTAAACGTTTTCCTTTGAAAGACACATATCGACTAGATTTGGAGTAAATCCCAATTGCTTAAGGAGACCTGTGTGTATTAAGTGTCCATAAATCGCCTTTTCATTTTTGTTTGATCGTAAGAAGTCGTGCATATAGTTCGCGGACGACACATCCCCCCATCATGAATTAAGTACAGTTTTCTAGTTTGGGATTTCGCGTCATTTTGATTGAGCGTCAATATGACGCTAAGTAGAACGCCATTAGATAAGACGAAAGGCATATAAGCTGTGCAGTGATAAAGGGCTGGGTTTAGTGATGAGACAAGTATGATTCGATACCTATATTTAGTATCTGTACGTGTGGGACCAAAATTATTTCGTACATAAGAAACAGGAACTTGTGCTTTTGATTTAGTACAGTCTACCACTTTCTATATGTGGGAACGCACGTACTTAGGTACGCACGTTTGGTCGTTTACATATCTGCAAGATTTGATAATGTATTGTGCACCCGAAACTGAAATTCACATGTACGTACATGTGCGTAAAACGACGTTGTCTTTTCAATATTTATTTCTATTTTTTACAGTGTTTGAATCGGATACTATTGATTTGAACTGATGAGTTACAGACTTTGAGACTGAGTTGACCTACATTATACCGACCCGGTAAGTAAATATTTATTTTTATTCATCATCATCAAGGTTATTAGTTTATGATTTTCGTCCTGTGAAACGAAAATTCAAGTTTAACCATTGTGGCACCGATGGGATCCGATAATCCTGCGCCTGTTCATATATTTTTATCAAAATAATAAACAGATAGCACTGTTCTAGAAATGAGAAAGCATGGCCTTGATACAAGGTCGATACTTACTGTACGTTAGTTAAATCCTTTTTGATGCACTTTTAAAATCATTGTTTATGAAAAATAAAACACGAAATTTAAAATGTTTAAAGCTGTGTTTCGATGCCCTTTTTGCCATTATAAAGTGGAATACTGATTGACATAATATCGATTTATTGCTCGAATATCGATAAGAGGTCCAACGTGATTACCGAATTTAAAATGGGTTTCGATTTAATAGCAAATATCGAGTTAAATGAAAAGATTATCGAATTATAATCGATTATCGAAGGGAAAAAAAGGCGTTTTGTATTATAAGATACACTGACTTTCTGGTACCTTGTAGTAGGAAAATAACAACACTTTTGTGTACGAAAATGGGATATGTGGCAATACATATAAATATTAAAAATAGTGATACATCGGAAATGCATCAAGTGTACACGCTAAGACCATTATCCTTCATTAGATTATGGATGTTTCTGCTGCTCAAAAACGAACTTTATGTGAGTAATCATTTCTTAAGTGTATTGGAATTCGCGAAACACTATTGAACTTTTCAAAAGCTTATTTTGAGCTGTCTTATCGCTTGGTGCTGGCGATCCAATAACATTGCGCCCATGGAAAAAATAAACTAATCATAAGCATGACGTCCTATTTATGAGGTAAGTGCAAACAGTATAAACCTTGATGTGACACCGCAGAACTCGGCTTCCCATCTGGGGCTCATTCTGTTTTCTAAGAGAAACTTCATCAAGAAATGTGAAGGCAAAATTGAGTATCCATAATATGAACTAGGCCGCACTCATCATCACTGAATACTGAATTGAAATAAAATGTCCTGGTAGGTTTCCGGTGCCCATCTGGCCAGGATGCCTGGTTACATGTAGCCTTCTCTTTCAACCAACGCGTTTTTATGACCTTTTCAGTCCAGTGTACTTGTTTTCCCCTATAGATATGTACTTATGAACTATTTAATTATAACTTGGTGATAGCAAATACTGTTGCCAAGCAAACCTCCGATAACCCCCTCCCTCATTCTGATTCTTTATAAGCTGTTTCCCACCGCATGTTGTTTTCTTTAAATTGAATAGACCTCTTTCCTTACAAAACATACACAAAGCCCGGGTATTTTCTCCGCACTGCGGGGAATGTCCAGACGTCACTTCCGCAACCACTAGGTTCCCCGCCCTGACAGGGTACTGCAGTATAACTCACTGACTTAAAATTGTCAGTGCAACAATGCTGGATCCACCGGTTAATCAATCCAACGGGAATAACTTAACGAATATCGTAATCTTTTAGGAAACTTCTCGGATCTACAATCCTTGTCGCATGAAGGCGGTTGGTAAACATTTTTTCCAATTATTCCTAAATACATAGTTCGTTGTCCAAGAAGTCATAAACTTTGGCAATATCCCTGCATGCTGCAAAGTCATTGTTGAAGCTATGTTTTAAGTTTCTAACTCGTAAAAAATCAGTTCCATGAGAGGGGTTTTGAAAAATTAGAAAAATGCATCTATTTGAGTCGATTTTATGCTATGGTACTGATAGTTAACTTCAACGACCGCAGTTATCACGGAGCGCCGTACTTACTGATTAGGCATGCCTATGCGTTCTTGTACACAGTGCTGTAACCTCAGCGTAAATTGTTGGCTAAAGGCCGTAATCCAAACGCCTGCTTTATTAATTTATTACCCAGGCTTAGCTAAGAAAAAAGAAAGGGGTTTCATAAGTATTTAGTTGTTTATATAAAATGAAGAGATAGAGATAGGTTGTCACACCTTTTGATTGTTATTTCACACATTTTGATTACGTTATCACCGATGGACTCATGCTGTGGTTATCATGTTGAAATAATGTTGCTGGAAAATATTCGATAATTGCGTTGAATAAAATAACTTTTGTTACACGCATTGTTCTAAATATTCAGAATGAACTCAAATGCTCATTGCAGCTGAGTTTTCTCTTTTGGTTTCGTTGAGGCTCAGTGTGAGTTTTGAAAATGCGTTTCAATTTAAATGCGAGCATTAAGTTAAATGAAGTGATAATCGAATTATAATCGATTATCGAAGGAAAAAATGTGTTTTATATAATGAGATACACTGAGTTACTCGTGCCTTGTCAGACAACCCAACGATTAGATGGTTACAATGTATGCAGAGTGGTGAAGAAAAGGATGTTCAATATGTGGATACGCTAGGGCCATTATTCTTCTCAGCTTTCAAACATGCGAACTAGAACACCGGATTTTACAGGTTTCTTTGGCCATTTTATGCTACTCCGAAATGCAGTTCATGTGATCAATCATTTCTTAAATCTGCCGGAATTCGTCAAGCACTACTGCATTTTTCCGTACTTTAATTGTGCTGCCGATCTAATTGCATTGCGCCCGTTGAAAACATTATCTAATGTAAGCCCTATTTATGGGACGCAGGCAAATAGTATAGCCCTAGACGCGACGTTGCAGAACGCGGCGTCCCATTTGTGGCTATTTTGTTTGCTAAGTTGGAATTTATAAAAAAAAAATGGATTAACATTTTAAATCACACCCGATGCACCATGAAATTCGACTCACCCAAAAGATAATGATGGTCGAGTCCGTTCGTAACAAATGGGTTAAAATAGCAACAATCGATATTGCACGCAAGGTTATCTTCCGAATTCATGCTATATTAACGATCAAAATGTTGTTGCAAATTGTGACAAAATGCACATAATAGTGGGCTGTGTTTTCAATAAGATCTATCGCGTCTTGATCCAATCTGCACGTTTTTGTATGTCTTCTGGCTTTACTTAACTCGTGTTTTAGAAAATGTCCCGTTCTTGTAAGCAATAAATGAAGGCAAAATAAATGTCTCCATAATTTGAAATAGGCCACAAAAAATATATATCCTGATATTATTTACGGTGTCCATCTGGCCAGCATTTCGAGTTAGCCTTGTCGAGTCGCAATTTTGAGCTTTCACTTTCAATCTGCGTGTTTCAAGTTCCTATCTAACAATGACTTTTTCAGCCCAGTCCACTTGTTTCACCTATATAGATGCAAATGCATTTATGAACTGCTTATTTGTAGCCCGCTAAATTTCTGAGACTTAAACTGTTGCCCAGCAAATCCCCATAACCTCCCTGCACTGCGGCCACAATCAGTTGGTAAAGTCACGACTGCTTTCTTTACATTGCATTGCCCTCTTTGCCTACGGAGTATATACATGTAAAACAAAACCTGGGTATTTCTTTCGCGCTGCGCAGACCGTGCAGAAGTCCCAGCAAATACCCCACCCTGTCGAGCATCTGTTGCATTATAGTATTTCTGCATGATAAGTCATTACCCTGCAATTTACGTATATAGTAAGATTTATTCTAAGAAAACTTGCCCGGTCCACGAAGGTGTCTGATAAACAAGCTTTTTAAAATTATTCTTGAATATACATTTCTTTGTCCAAGCATTATTTAAGAAAATGTCTCCTGTCTATGAAGGCGTCTGATAAACACGTTTTTTAAAATTATTCCTGAAAATACAGTTCGCTGTCCAAGAACTCATTAGCTTTTGTAATGTCTCTTAATGCTGCTTAGTCGAAGCTATGTTTTAAGTTTATAACTCGCATAAATATTAGTTTGTTAACAGGGATTTGATAAATCAGAAAAATACACCAATTTGAATGGAGACTCGACCATATGCTTAAGCGTAGACGTTCATCTAAGTAAAACTACAAGGACAGCCGTCGCATCGGTCTGTAGTGCCGTACTTGTATCTAATAGCGCTAGGGGTTTAGGGGTGGCTATGCGTTTATGTACCCAGGCAACGTAAGTGTGCATTGTTGGTTAAAGGCCGTCGCTCGAACGCATACTTTAATAACTAATTACTCAGGGAAACCTAAAAACAGAAAGGGGTTTCATAACTGTTCTGTTGTTATCTAAAATCAAGAGCTAGAGATGAACTCTCACACCTTTTGATTATAATGTCTGATTATGTTATCGCCTATACATGTAGACTACAGTTGTTACTACTTGGTTTCATCGGAAAAAAAAGTATACCCCTCGTACCCCACTTTCATATAGTAAAAATGGGTTTTACAGGGGTATTCCTATTTTTCTTATCTTTGATCCAAAGCATAGAATGTGGGTGCTCGTTAGAACGGCAGTTCAAACGTGTAACCACAATCAATGTTATGAGCAAAAATATTATAAACATCGGCTTTTTTCGTGTGATTTTTCAATTTTTACAGCTGAAAAAAAACTCTGTATATTGCACGGGCACATTTTCGTAATGATCATTTGAAGAAATGATTCTGGAAAAGGTTCGATAATTGTCATTACGAAAACAATGCAATATACAGAGATTTTTTGAGCTTATAAATTGAAAATTTTCAGTTGAAAATTTTTGATATTTTTCTTATTTTTGCTCAAAACATAGATTGTGGGTACACAATCTATGTTTTGGAGCGAAAATAAGAAAAATAGGTATACCCCTGCAAACCCCAGTTTTGCTATATAAAAGTGGGGTTTAAGGGGGTATACATTGCACGGACATGTTGTCCTGATGTGCTGGATGAAAGACACTTGGAGACACTTAATGCACGCAATGAACTTAACCTTCAGAATTTATTATCTTGGAATAAACTTCTATAAATGGAAATTACAGCTTTTTTTGTTCTAGAATATATCATTTTTTTCATCCTCTTAAAAAGATGGTTTATGTCTTTAACAAGTCTTCCTCGACACAGTTGTCGCATTTATTTTCCAGCAATTTTGCTCAAGTACAGTATTTCTGCACAATGCTTAGTGACCGATTCTATAATGGAATGACTGAATAGAAGACTTAGACGTGATCTGACTTGCTGCCATTTGCGAAAACCTTGTTTCGGGCTTTCTGAACAATTCCATTTGCATATCATGCTAGAGGATTGATGCTTTGTATAATGCTAGTATAGCTGCATTCTATACTTGTCGCGACAACAAAGGCGCTGATAAGCTGTGCGCTTATTTTTCTATTCATTATGCAGATTATTCACGACGCAGCCTAATAAAAAGCTTTATGTTCATAGCAGAGCTGATAAAAGCTTCTATCCTTTCAGCCCCAGTCCTAATGCAAATTATTCACGCAGCAGCTCAGAAGATGCCATAATCTTTTCAATCATAACCTTACAAAGTTGCATTTTGTGACAGGTAAAAAGAGTCAACATAATTACGCTCTGAATGTTACATCACGTTTCGCGATAAATGAATAATCTGATTGAACAGTATCAAGGTCCAAACTTTCTACTTTCTTGAGCACCCATTCCACTCGCCCTGATTCACTATCTTGGCGGCCAGCACACTTTGGTCCTAGGCACATATTGACTATGCTAATTTCTTCAAAGAAGTGTAAACGTATAACGAAGAATGTCTCGTACTCCAGAGCTTCTTTGTAGAAACTGGACAATGTACCCGCAATACGCTACATGAAAGCTCCAAGTTCAAGGATTTTTGGCAAATTTGGGAGGGGACCAGGGTCATTTCTCATTGGGAAAGTTAGCGTCGTAATCCCGGAATTTGAAAAAATCAGAATTTTCAAAGTTGATGGTATTTTCCAAGGTGATGTAGCTACTTACGATTATTCATTTAAAATTATTTAGAATCATTAAATAATAACTTAAGCTCAAAGTTAATCAGCAGAATTTGAATTTTACAATGTATGCAACTGCTGAGAAAATTATTTTCAGCTTTGATTGCCGGAATTTTTCTCTCCAGATTGGGATAAAAGTCGCCTAAATTTTATTGGAAATGCGGCCTTATGTGCCCTAAGGCACCTGTAAAATCACTGTTACAGCTTCCATATTCTCAAAACTGGAATTCACCGCTTTAACATTGATGGATAGATCAATTTTTGTGTTAATTGATTATTTAAATGCAGCGATGTGAAATGGTAATCTGTCCTTGCTGCTGTATACAATCGCATCCAACATCCGCTAGATTTCCTGTTTCGTTTATAATACATGTCCATATTTCAAGGGTATCTAGAAACAAGAAAGACGATATTGCATGCTCTCTTTTTTCTGGTAATAAAGGCTACAGTGGTGCTTATAGTTAGTTTGTTCCCAGGCCATCCTGGCTCTTTCATAAATAACTGAAAATTTGTTGAGTGGGATGTTTTTTTTTCACCAGTAATTCAAATAGTCAACGTCAAGCATCTGGAGATATGTTTTAACTGTCACTATGAGGGCCTATAGATACAGTTCCGTTTCAAAAATGTCGCAAAATAAATTGATCCCTTCACATGATTTGCATCGATCATTGCTGGTTGGCTATTTATTAGGCTTGAATGAAACTTCTACATTTTGTCCATATGTTTAACATGTTAAATTAGTATTTAATTTATATTGATTTTGAGCAGTCCGATTGGACAGGAAGCTGCCTGTAGTACATGCATACCAAAATTCTAACCGATTAAAAGTTCAAAGTTTTCGCGATTGGTATGATTTAACTATTTTAAATATTGCCTCTTTTTTACCTGAATATTATGCATTGACATCTATAGTAGACACAAGCAACTTCCATATAGCAGAAGCATGTTTTTTTTTATTTTATTTTAAGAGAACTGTTCATGCGACCTCTTAACAGTACATAATTATGCCAACTGTGGGCACGTGTTGATATGTTCTGACGTTCTTATCTAGAAAAGCAGAAGGTAATTGAATTGTCTGTGAAATTGATAATGCCGTCCAATTTGCCTGGAAATTAGATGGCATCCTCACGGTCTCTTTTATCGATTTTATTATGCTCTGGAATCTCCAGGCTAAAAGAAAAATAATTTGGCATGACAAATTGAATGGGCTATGTTTTGGAGCCTTCTGTAGTTTTATATTACTGATCGTTCCGAGGTGATACTTCTGTTGTGTTTATAATTGTTTTATGTTTGTGTTTTGATTTTTTGTACCATATTTACGTTTCTATATATTTTATTTGGATAAATTAGTTGTCGCCTGTTGGGAAATAGCTGCTCACTCCCACTCGCCGTACGATATGCTCTCTTTGTATAAGTATCTGATCGACAGTTTTAGTTATTTTTTTCCGCCTCGGGATTTTGAGTTTCATACATTTTGTTTCTTTATGGATGTAATGGATTGACATATAGCTCGGTAGCCCAGCAGGCAAAGTACCCACTTGATAAGCGAGAGGCCACGTATACGAATCCATGTCAGACTACATGTTTATTTTTCCTCTGTGATAAGTAAATAAATGTATGTTTAACACTTGAAACATTGAGTATACGCATGTATTGTTAGTCATCTGTACATCCAGTGCTAAGTAATAAGTAAACACAATGACTTTCGTCTTAACCTAGGTTCTGCCTCCCTATGACAGGCTAGGAAGCTTATGGTGGCATGTTAAATACAGTATAAATGTAGCATGTCATGGATGCTTTTAGGTAAAGTTGCGCCCCTATGGACGGTTTGCCTTTATTTAGTAAGGGCGAATTAAGTCACCCTAGGTAAGTCCCAATCGTAGGCTTCCTTTATAATACTGAGCGTCTTGCAAGGTAGCAGCTTGTACATTTCAACGCATTTGTCATGGCCCGGCCTTTGATCGGACCTGCGATTTCTCAATCCTAAAAAAAATTCTATGAAAATATTTGTTTTTTCTCATGTTTTCGCTGCTGAATCGTGCAGAAACTAGAAAATTCTTATTCGATCTCAGAAATTATTCTAATGATGTCATTAGTACCATTGATTGCAAAGCAATAAGTGGTCTAGAAATACCGAGAAGAAGAAAAAATATATAGGAATTATGACAGACAATTACGCTCATTATTTTGGATAACGACTTTCTACAGCTGATGACTGTTTCTAGAAAATACAGCCTGGTTAAAGAATCCTCGTTTCCACTGACATGATAACAAAGTCTGTTTTTTCTCCATACATATATTGTATAAGTCAAAGAAGGTGATGAACGTCATGCAATGTTTATTATTCCGTCCCAGGCAGATTGTGATTTCGTGATTCGTTAACTCAACGGGTAACTGATGGGACAATGTATAACATGTGAAGGCGTCATGTGAACATTTCAAGTTCGCGCAAAAATATGCTGAAGTTTGCAAAGCTGCTGATTGTGCAATTACCTGATCATTGCCTATTCTATGGGGATGTAAGCTTATTTTATATAATCTTAATTACGTCTTAAGCTTATAATTGAATAGAACGTTGAATGTGCAAAGAGGTCAATTCAGGACATTTGATTATTTCATTATGTGATCACATACACCATCGGGCAATTTTATAAGAAGTAATAATAGTGTCTGGGAATTGACATAGGATCCAATTTGTCTGAATTAGATATGGTTTCCATGGCGACGGGTCGATTATATACGCCGAGGGATATTTATTGCTTTTTAAGGAAATTGCCTCGTCTAAGGCATTGGCATATGTCAGGAAAACTTTTCGTTATGCTCTAGAACTAGGTCGCAAAGCCTATGTGGAGAAAAGTGATTTATACTTGTCGTTCAAAAGTCATGAAACAACTCGCCTTGAAATGGAATGGATGTTCCCGCGGTTGTTGCATGATACCTCTCCACATGTGGAGTAAGATAAGCCAGCTGATCTCGTCCAGAAAAAGAACGCCAAGTTGTTTCCTATCACGTTGGGTTCATGTATTCACAGTCAGTCTGTCTGTTACAAATACGTACATAATGCCTGCCTTTTAAATGTAATGCCTCTTCGCATATAACATCACCTACGTTCTGCCCATTCTAATTTTGCCCTGTCTAACTTCAACCGCCGTTTCTTACTCGCAGTCGACAGTCGCACAGGTTTAAACGAGACAGTCCCACCGGGATCCAACTGGTGTTTTTCTTTTCCTCCGGAGTTAGTAGGTTATTCGGCGCCCAGGGATCTCCATCGTCGGGCAGCTTACTCAATATGTGAGTCCTGGTTTTTGATTCATCAGGATGTTTATCGTGATTTATTTGTTTGTTCTTGATGATTCATTAACTAGTTAGTGATTCACCAGGAGGACCGAAGAACTAACTAAATGTTATGAACCACTGCAGAAGCTGAGGGTGAGGTTATGGCCATGTAAAACAGGTTTAAGCCCGCCAGTAACTTTGTGTTACTGATCGTTCCAAGGCGATACTTCTGTGGTGGTTCGTTTTGTTTTATGTCTTGGTGTTGAAAATTTTTGTGCTGTTGGCGCCTTATGTATGTTTTCATATTTTAAGTTAAGTTTAGGTAACTGAGTGGCCATCTATTGGGAAAATAGCTGCTCATTCGGCTTACGATATGTTTTCATGGTATAAGTACCTGATTGTTAGTTTGTTTTTTTCCCACCTTGGTTTTTGGAGTGGGAATCTTTTTTTCTGATTGCGCCTTTTCTTGATCTTTGCCTACTTGTACATTTTCAGTACAAAGCTAAGACCTAAAAAAGCGCAAGGTCTTACCTTTTCCTGTTTGACCTGCTACAAGTTTATGTGGATCGTAATTTAGATATATATGGACGATTTTGTTCCGTGACAATTCGTTTTACTTTGGAATTGGCGGATTTTATTTAGCAGTACCTGGATATCTTCTTTTAGCTTTTATGATATGATTGATGATACATTTATATCAATAACGCAATTCAATCTTTGCATTGACATTTAAATTATAACAATCATACTAGCTTTTAAGTAAAATGTCAGTGGTTTTTTCGTTACTATTGTGACAAAAGCAACGTATACACGTGGATTTGGGCCCCGCCAATTGGGGCCTAAAGAAATAGGTGGGCTGCTTGTACATTCGAGGAAAGGAAACACGCTACTGATTAACCATCTGATTACTGGTTAAGCGCTCGGATCTGAGCCTGATCAGGAAACTTGGTTCAAGTAAAACCATCCATACATCCCATAAAGTGGAGGCAACGTCCTGACGTATCCATAGCTGTTGACTGGGTCGTTTTGCATCAATTCAAACAAACAAAAGGAAGTACAAGGACATGGTATTTCCATGGTAAATTGTTTTGTTTGTTTGGTATTTTCATCCTGCAAATTGATGTCGTAATACTATTATTTTCACCCTTTGAATATTAATCAATTTCTTGCCGTCATCTGGAAGACGGAATAAAACTTATTTTGTGGTATCTTTTAATATTTTGCTCTTCTATATTGCTTTTCAATAATCCACGTGACGCTATTTATTTTCAAGTAACTTGTTTATGTATTTTTGTATTATTACTACACGGCTGCTTAAGAACACCTGTGATAGCCCATTAAAGTGATAACAGGCAACAGAAAGATCGTTTTAGTCATTGAACTCGATGTACCTATGTTAGCCAAACCCTTATAGAGCTATGCTTCATGACTGTTTTACACAACGTGACTAACGTGACAGTCATTTATATTTTGTCTGCATTCAAATAAAATTTGAATACATTCAATTCAGTTTAATTTTACATATTCACCGATTTTAGTCAAGTTAAGTTTTAAAACTTAGCTTGAATTTGTTGTTGTGTCAACATAAACATCAAAGTATTGGAGGATGAATCCTCGGTTGTGTTTTGGCTGGGACTTTGGTATCTAACTGCACCAGTTCCTGATCATCGCTTACTTTTACGTTTGGGTATTGACAGTCTTCAAAGATGACACTCATAAGTACATATGCCGTAGAGGCTAGAACGTGATGATTCATTGTTTTTGATTATTCGTTTGGAGTGGCATTCAACTGGAAACACCAGCAGTAACGGGACTGTACGTGTTGTTGTTTAGAATAAACGTACACATATGCAAACATGTTTCTGTTTTAGTTTTGTAAATTAGAGGCAAGAATTTGTTTCTATAAGATTTTTATTTGAGATTGAACGGCTATATTTCTAGGGAAGCTATGTAAATGGGCCGAAAACGTAACTCAAGACATGACTGTCCCTGTAGTTTCAAATTGGTATGAAGCAATTAGATTGTCTCGGATTTCACATTTTATGCAATTTGTCTGTTTTATGAGATGGCTGTGAGTAGAAATAGCAGCTGGTGCCTACTAATCCAAGAACAGTTATTTTATTTAACTTGTAGTAATCGATATGCCGGGCCAGATAGTTCAAAGAATTATTGACTGCGAGACCGAATGTATTCTTACATACCTTACTTCGTCAAATAATGATACGAGTTGTGCCTGACATATTTAGATTGATTCTAAGTAGCAAAGTTGGAAAATGTCAGATTATTTAGCAGGATGTTTCTATGGCAACAGAGTGGGCCAATTCGCTTAGACGTCTAGTTTCCTAAGCTTAGATAACGAAACATTTTATGTCATGAACGCAAACATTCGTAATGCTGGATGCTGTTTTAATGTATCTTTCATTGACATTTAAGAATACGTAGCATGTTAAATTGATATTTAATTTTTCACATAAATGTTGATTTTTATGTTGGTTGTATGTTTCCATAAACAACGAAATTACGCGCGAGCGAGTATTGGACACTTATTTATAAAACAAAATTTAAATTTGAATCGTAGAAGTTTTGTGAGCATTGGTGATGAAACGGGTGTTCTAGTGCACGAAGTTTAAATAAGGCGTGCAGTTCAACAGTGTGTCTTCGGTGAAAGGTACATGTACCTAAGGTAATCTTGAAATTGTAGTCAGTAGGAAAAATAGCTATAGCTTTAACTGAGAGTGACGGACACACAGATGGACGGACGGACGGACGGACAGAGAGAGAGAGAGAGAGAGAGAGAGAGAGAGAGAGAGAGAGAGAGAAAGATTGAACATGTAGTTTATTGATTTCCGAGAAACCGTCCATTTAACGTTTATCTTGTTTTGTGGGAACTCTGTAGTACCAGGAACAATACCGCTATAACAAAGTAAATATTTTCCTTTGAAAGACACATATCGACTAGATTTGTAGTAAATCCCAACTACATAAGGAGACCTGTGTGTATTAAGTGTCCATAAATCGCCTTTTCATTTTTGTTTGATCGGAAGAAGTCGTGCATATAGTTCGCGGACGACACATCCCCCCATCATGAATTAAGTACAGATTTCTAGTTTGGGATTTCTCGTCATTTTGATTGAGCGTCAATATGACGCTAAGTAGAACGACATTAGATAAGACGAAAGGTATATAAGCTGTGCAGTGATAAAGGGCTGGGTTTAGTGATGAGATAAGTCTGATTCGATACCTATATTTATTATCTGTACGTGTGAGAACAAAATCATTTCGTATATAAGAAACAGGTACTTGTGCTGGTGATTAAGTACAGCCTACCACTTTCTATATATAGGAACGTACGTACTTAGATACTCACGTTTGGTCGTTTACTTCTACCCTTTATGCAAACTGCAAGAGTTGATAATGTATTGTGCACCCGTAACTAAGCTACACAAGTACGTACATGTACATGTGCGTAAAATGACGTTGTATTTTCATTATTTTTTTTTCTATTTATTTACGGTGTTTGAATCGGATACTATTGATTTGAACTGATGAGTTACAGACTTTGAGACTGAGTTGACCTACATTATACCGACCCGGTAAGTAAATATTTATTTTTATTCATCATCGTCAAGGTTATTAGTTTATGATTTTCGTCCTGTGAAACGAAAATTCAAGTTGAACCGTTGTGGCACCGATGGGATCCGATAATCCTGCGCCCGTTCATATAGAATTATCAAAATTATGAACAGATAACACTGTTCTAGAAATAAGAAAGCATGGCCTTGATACAAGGTCGATACTTACTGTACGTAAGTTAAATCCTTTTTCGTGCACTTTTAAAATCATTGCTTATGAAAAATAAAACACGAAATTTAAAATGTTTAAAGCTGTGTTTCGATGCCCTTTTTGCCATTATAAAGTGGAATACTGATTGACATAATATCGATTTATTGCTCGAATATCGATAAGTGGTCCATTTAAAATGGGTTTCGATTTAATAGCAGATATCGAGTTAAATGAAAATATTATCGAATTATAATCGATTATCGAAGGAAAAAAGGGTGTTTTGTATTATAAGATACACTGACTTTCTGGTACCTTGTGGTAGGAAAATAACAACACTTTTGTGTACGAAAATGGGATATGTGGCGATACATATAAATATTAGAAATAGTGATACATCGCAAATGCATCAAGTTTACACGCTAAGTCCATTATCCTTCATTAGATTATGGATGTTTCTGCTGCTCAAAAACGAACTTTATGTGAATAATCATTTCTTAAATGTATTGGAATTCGCGAAACACTATTGAACTTTTCAAAAGCTTATTTTGAGCTGTCTTATCGCTTTACTTTTATAATGGTGCTGGCGATCCAATAACATTGCGCCCATGGAAAAAATAAACTAATCATAAGCATGACGTCCTATTTATGAGGTAAGTGCAAACAGTATAAACCTTGATGTGACACCGCAGAACTCGGCTTCCCATCTGGGGCTCATTCTGTTTTCAAAGAGAAACTTCATCAAGAAATGTGAAGGCAAAATTGAGTATCCATAATATGAAATAGGCCGCACTCATCATCAATGAATACTGAATTGAAATAAAATGTCCTGGTAGGTTTCGGGTGCACATCTGGCCAGGATACCTGGTTACATGTAGCCTTCTCTTTCAACCAACGCGTTTTTATTACGTTTTCAGTCCAGTGCACTTGTTTTCCCCTGTAGATATGTACTTATGAACTATTTAATTGTAACTCGGGGATAGCAGATACTGTTGCCCAGTAAACCTCCGATACCCCCCCCCCTCCCTCATTCTGATTCTTTATAAACTGTTTTCCACCGCATGTTGCTTTTTTAAATTGAATAGACCTCTTTCCTTACAAAACATACACAAAGCCCGGATATTTTCTCCGCACTGCGGGGACTGTCCAGACGTCACTTCCGCAACCACTAGGATCCCCGCCCTGACAGGGTACTGCAGTATAACTCACTGACTTAAAATTGTCAGTGCAACAATGCTGGATCCACCGGTTAATCAATCCAACGGGAATAACTTAACGAATATCGTAATCTTTTAGGAAACTTCTCGGATCTACAATCCTTGTCGAATGAAGGCGGTTGGTAAACATTTTTCAATTAGCCCTAAGTGCATAGTTCGTTGTCCAAGAAGTCATTGGCTTTGGCAATACCCTTGCATGCTGCAGAAGTCATTTTGGAGGCTATGTTTTAAGTTTCTAACTCGTAGAAAGTCGGTTCCATGAGAGGGGTTTTGAAAAATTAGAAAAATGCATCTATTTGAGTCGATATTATGCTTTTAGCACATACTTAACATCTGATAGTAAACTTCAACGACCGCCGTCGCTTTCGGTCTAGGTATTACAGAGCGCCGTACTTCGTAGGCGTGCCTTTGCGTTCTTGTACACAGTACTGTAACCTCAGCGTATATTGTTGGTTAAAGGCCGTCACCCTAACGTCTCCTTTATTATGTTATTACCCAGGATTATCTAAGAAAAGGAAAGCGGTTTCATAACTGTTTAGTTGTTGATATAAAATGAAGAGATAAAAATATGTTGTCACACCTTTTGATTGCTATGTCACACATTTTGATTATGTTATCACCTATGGACTCCTCCTGCTGTGGTTATCACGTTGGAAACATGACGCTAGAAAAATGTTCGACATTTAATAAAAGGAGCTTGGGATCGAAGTCATTTGTTTTATGCATTGAACAAAATACTTATAATGAACTCAGATGCTCATTGAAGCTGTGTTATCTCTTTTGTTTTCGTTGAGGCTCTTCGTGAGTATCGAATTAAAATGAGTTTCAGTTTAAATTCGCGCATTAAGTTAAATGAAGTGATAATCGAATTATAATCGATTATCGAAGGAAAAAATGTGTTTTATATAATGAGATACACTGAGTTACTCGTGCCTTGTCAGACAACCCAACGATTAGATGGTTACAATGTATGCAGAGTGGTGAAGAAACGGATGTTCAATATGTGAATACGCTAGGGCCATTATTCTTCTCAGCTTTCAAACATGCGAACTAGAACACCGGATTTTACAGGTTTCTTTGGCCATTTTATGCTACTCCGAAATGCAGTTCATGTGATCAATCATTTCTTAAATCTACCGGAATTCGTGAAGCACTACTGCATTTTTCCGTACTTTAATTGTGCTGCCGATCTAATGGCATTGCGCCGGTTGAAAACATTATCTAATGTAAGCCCTATTTATGGGACGCAGGCAAATAGTGTAGCCCTAGACGCGACGCTGCAGAACGCGGCGTCCCATATCTGGCTATTTTGTGTGCTAGGTTGAAATTTATCGAAAACAAAAATGGATTAAAATTTTAAATCACACCCGATGCACCATGAAAGTCGACTAATCCAAAAGATAATGATGGGCGAGTCCGTTCGTAATAAATGGGTTAAAATAGCAACAATCGATATAGCACGCAAGGTTATCTTCTGAACTCATGCTACATTAACGTTCAAATTGTTGCTGTTGCAAATTGTGACTAAATGCACATAATAGTGGGTTGTGTTTTCAATAAGATCTATCGCGTCCTGGTCCAATCTGCACGTTTTTGTATGTCTTCTGGCTTTACTTTACTCGTGCTTTAGATAATGTCCCGCTCTTGTAAGCAATAAATGAAGACAAAATATAGGTCCCCATAATTTGAAATAGGCCACACTCAGCATCAATGGAAAAGTCTATCATGACACGATTAACGGTGGCCATCTGGCCAGGATTCCGAGTAAGCCTTGGCAATTTTGAGCTTTCACTTTCAAGTTCCTATCCAACTATCACTTTTTCAGCCCAGTCCACTTGTTTCACCTAGTATATAGATTCAAATGCATTTATGAACTACTGCTTTGTAGCCCGCGACATATTGGAGACTTAGACTGTTGGCGAGCAAATTCGTATAACCTTCCTGCACTGCGGACACAATCAGTTGGTAAAGCCACGGTTGCTTTCTTTACATTACATTGCCCTCTTTCCCAACAGTGTGTATAGCACAAAACCTGGATATTTCCTTTGCACTGCGGAGACCGTGCAGAAGTCTAATCCCGGCAAGTTCCCCCCGCCCTGACGATGGTCTGTTGCATTATAGTATTTCTGCATGATAAGTCATTACCCTGCAATTTCCGTGTATATAGTAAGATGTATTTTAAGATAACGTGTCCGGGCCATGAAGGCGTCTGATAAACAAGTTGTTTTTTTAATTATTCTTGAAAATACATTTCTTTATCCAGGCAGTATTTTAGAAAACGTATCTAGTCTATGAGGGCGTCTGATATAGTGTTTATATATTTATTCCTGAAAAAACAGTTCGTTGTCCAAGAAGACATTAGCTTTTGTAATGTATCTTAATGCTGCAGATGTATTAGTCTAAGCTATGTTTTAAGTTTATAACTCGCATAAGTATCAGTTTGATAAGAGGGATTTTGAAAAATCAGAAAAATTACACCAACTTGAGTTGAGCCTCGACCATATTCTTAAGCGTAGACATTAATTCGAGTAAAACTACAAGGACAGCGGCGCATCGGTCTTGTCACGTATTTAGAGGTGTCTATGCGTTCATGTACCCAGGAAACGTCAGCGTGTATTGTTGGGTAAAGGCCGTCGCTTTAACGCCTTTATGTTTTGGAGGCGAATTTTTGTGCTGTTTGAACCTTATGTTGGTTTTCATATATTTAACAAATTTCGGGTAGCTGAGTGGCCGTCTGGGAAGTAGCTGCACACAGTATAAGTACCAAATTGTTATTTAAGATTTTCCCACCTCGGGTTTTTGAGTGGAAATTTCTTTCTGATTGCGCTTTTTCCTGATCATTGCCTACTTATGCATTTTTTTGGTTATCATTTGAAGTAATGATTCTGGATAATTACGCTGGAAGAAAGCCGCTTGGAGACAAACGATGCACGCAATGAACTTAACCATCAGAATTTATTATCTTGGAATAAACTTCTATAAATGGAAATTAGAGCTATTTTTTGTTCTCGAATATATAAAAAAAATTCATCCTCTATAAAGTCAAATTATTTTTAATGTCTTTTACAAGTCTTCCTCGACATAGTTGTCGCATTAGTTTTCCAGCAATTTCGCTCAGGTACAGTATTTCTGCATAGTTCTTAATGACGCGCTTCTATTAATCGAATGACTGAATAGAAGACTTAGACGTGATCTGACTTTCTGTCATTTGCGAAAACCTTATTTCGGGATTTCTGAACAATTCTGTTTGCATATCTGAGGCTAGAAGGTTGATGATTTGTAAAATACCAGTATATAAATGCATTCTATACTTGTCTCGGCAAATAAGGCACTGATAAGCTGTGCGCTTATTTTACTATTCATGATGCAGATAATTCACGGCGCAGCTCATATAACGCTTTGCGGTCATCGCACAGCTGATAATCGCTTTTATAACGCACTGCCTAATAAAGGCGTTCATTTATCACTTTATTGACCTAATAAAGGCCACCTCTACTGACTAAATAAAGATCGTGTTCCTGTTTTTTTTTGTTTAACGCACCAAAGTGAAGCGCGCTAGTGTTGTCAAGTTTAGTGACGTTTTGTGACGTCGTTGTCCGCCATTGTTATGCAGTGTTACGTAGATGAAACAATGAACAAGAAAACTATAAATTATCAACAAAATATAATGCTATGGTGACGAATTTTTAGGAGTCCGTCTGCAGAGTGATTGCTGAGCTGTTGACTCAATAGAACTAAATAAACAAAATGACGGAACGCAAAATTAATATCCCCACATCAGGTGAGTAAATGTTTTTCGCAAAATTAGTCTCTTTTCGTTGCATTACAAAGGAAATAACTATCCCGTGACCATAGATAAACCGATCTATCAGGCTAGGACCGTAAACAGATGAAATGGCTCACTGAAAGTTCGCCATTTCACCTGTTTACTAATCCTAGCCTGATAAATCAGTTTATTTTTGGTCACGGGGTAGTTTCTTACTGTAGATTTTCTCAGTCCCAGTTCTTATGCAAATTATTTACGATGCAGCTCAGAAGATGCTATTATCTTTTTGATCATAGACTTATAAAGTTGCAATTTGTGACAGGTAAAAGAGATTCGACATAATTACTCTCCGAATGTTTTCATCACGTTTCGCGATAAATAAATAATCTGATTGACCTGTATCAAGGTCCAAACTTTCTATTTCTTGAGCACACTTTCCATTCGCCCTGATTCATCATCTTGGCGACCAGCACACTTTGGTCCTAGGTACATGTTGACTTTGCGAATTTCATCAAAATAGTGTAAACGTATAACGAAGTATGTCTCGTACTCCGGAGATACTCTGTATAAACTAGGAAAATGGACAATGTACACGCAATACACTGCATGGAAGCTCCACGTTCAAGGGTTTTTGCAATTTTGGGATTTCCGATCGGGAAAATTAGCGACGTAAACCGGCGGTGTAGAGAGGTCTTACGGAAGATATTACATGCTTTTTTATCTTTTAAGCGCTGCAGTGGTGCTTACAGCTAGTTTGTACTCAGTGCACCCTGGCTCTGTCAGACATTACTGAAATAAAGAATCTGCAGACATGTTTTAACTGTCACTATGAGGGCTTCTACAGCTCCGCTTCAAAAATGTCGCAAAATAAATTGATCCCTTCATATAAATTGCTTCGATTATTGATGGTTGGCTATTAATTAGGCTGGAATGAAACTTCTCATTTTGTGTATATGATTTTGTTTGTTAAATCAGTATTTAATCTATATTAATCATGAGCAGTCCGATTCGACAGGAAGCTGTCTGTTGTACATGTATACAAAAGTCTTGCAGATTTAAAGTTCAAAGTTTTCGCGATTGGTATTATTTAACTATTTTAAATATTGCCACTTTTTGACCTGAATATTATGCATTGACATCTATAGTAGACACAAGCAAGTTCCATAAAGGAGATTAGAAGCAGAAGCATGCTTCGTTTATTTTATTTTAAGAGCACTGAACCTTCGACCTTTGTAACATGTCAGAACCATGCCAATTGTGGGCAAGTTCGATATGTCCTGACGTTCTTATCTAGATAAGCAGGAGGTAATTGAATTGTCTGTGAAATTGATAATGCCATCCCATTTGCCTGGAAATTAGATCTTTCATCGATTTTATTATGCTTTGGAATATCCAGGCTAAAAGAAAATTGATTTGGCATAACAAATTGAAAGAGCTATGTTTTACAGCCTCCTGTAGTTTTATATTACTGATCGTTCTGAGGTGATACTTCTGTTGTGCTTCTTATTGTTTTATGTTTGTGTTTTGAGTTTTTGTACCCTTTTTACGTTTCTATATATTTTATTTGGGTAACTGAGTGGTCGCCTGTTGGGAAATAGCTGCTCACTCTCACTCGGCTTACGATATTTTCTCTTTGTATAAGTATCTGATCGACAATTTTAGTTCTTTTTTTCGCCTCGGGATTTTGAGTTTCATACATTTTGTTTCTTTATGGATGTAATGGATTGACATATAGCTCGGTGGCCCAGCAGGCATAGTGCCCACTTGATAAGAGAGAGGCCACGTGTACGAGTCCGTGTCAGACTACATGGTTTTTTGCCTCTGTGATAAGTAAATAAATGTTTGTTTAACATTTGAAACATTGAGTATACGCATGTATTGTTAGTCATCTGTACATCCAGTGCTAAATAATAAGTAAACGCAATGACTTCTGTCTTAACCTAGGTTCTGCCTCCGTATGACAGGCTAGGAGGCTAATGGTGGCATATTAAATACAGTATAAATGTAGCATGTCATGGAAGCTTTTAAGTAGAGTTACGCCCTTATGGACGGTTTGCCTTTATTTAGTAAGGGCGAATTAAGTCACCCAAGGTAAGTCCCAATAGGCTTCCTTTATAATACTGAGCGTCTTGCAAGGTAGCAGCTTGTACATTTTAACGCATTTGTTATGTCTCGGCCTTTGATCGGACCTGCGATTTCTCAATCCTAAAAATATTTCTATGAAAATATGTTTTTTCTCATGTTTACGTTGTTTTCGCTACTGAAGCGTGCAGAAACTAGAAAATTCTTATTCGATCTCAGAAATTATTCTAATGATGTCATTAGTACCATTGATTGCAAAGCAATAAGTGGTCTAGAAATACCGAGAAGAAGAAAAAATATATAGAAATTATGACAGACAATTACGCTCGTTAGTTTTAGATAACGACTTTCTACAGCAGATGACTGTTTCTAGAAAATACAGCCCGGTTTAAGAATTCTCGGCTTTTAACTAACATGATAACAAAGTCTGTTGTTGTTTCTCCATATATTGTATAAGTCAAAAGAAGGTGATGAACGTCATGCAATGTTTATTATTTCGTCCAAAGCAGATTGTGATTCCGTGGTTCGTTAACTCAACGGGTAACTGATGGGACAATGTATAACATGTGAAGGCGTCATGTCAACATTTCAGGTTCGCGCAAAAATATGCTGAAGATTGAAAAGCTTCTGATTGTGCAATTACCTGATCATTGCCTATTTTTTTCTTATTCTATGGGGATTTAAGCTTATTTTGTGTAATCTTAATTACGTCTTAAGCTTATGATTGAATAGACCTTTTGTGCAAAGAGGTCAATTCAGGACATTTGATTGTTTCATTATGTGATCACATACACCATCGGGCAATTTTATAAGAAGTAATAATAGTGTCTGAGAATTGACATAGGATCCAATTTGTCTGAATTAGATATGGTTTCCATGGCGACGGGTCGATTATATACGCCGAGGGGTATTTATTGCTTTTTAAGGAAATTGCCTCGTCTAAGGCATTGGCATATATCAGGAAAACTATTCGCTATGCTCTAGAACTAGGTCGCAAAGCCTGTAGTGGAGATAAGTGATTTATACTTGTCGTTCAAAAGCCATGAAACAACTTGCCTTGAAATAGAGTGGATGTCCCCGCGGGTGTTGCATGATACCTCTCCACATGTGGAGCAAGATAAGTCAGCTGATCTCGTCCAGAAAAAGAACGCCAAGTTGTTTCATATCACGTTGGGTTCATGTATTCACAGTCAGTATGTCTGTTCCAAATACGTACATAATGCCTGCCTTTTAAATTTTATGCCTCTTCGCATATAACGTCACCTACGTTCTACCCATTCTAAGTTTGCCCTGTCTAACTTCAACTGCCGTTTCTTAATCGCAGTCCACAACTGCACAGGTTTAAACGAGACAGGACTTCAGTAAAAAGCTAAGACCTAAAAAGCGCAAGGTCTTACCTTTTCCTGTTTGACCTGCTACATACTATAGAGACTCACGGCAAGAGTTTGCAAAAGTGGGCGGGATTTTCCCTATACTTCATGTTGTATTTTTACTAGATGCTAGTAACTAATAAGCCGTAAGTCCTATAGGTGTACAAGTTTATGTGGATCGTAATTTAGATATATATGGATGATTTTGTTCCGTGACAATACCTTTTACTTTGGAATTGGCGGATTTTATTTAGCAGTACCTGGATATCTTCTTTTAGCTTTTATGATATGATTGATGAGACTTTTATATCAATTACGCAATTCAATCTTTGCATTGACATTTAGATAATAACAATCAGACTAGCTTGTAAGTAAAATGTCAGTGTTTTTTTTCGTTATTATTGTGTCGTGTCTTTCGTAACAAAAGCAACGTATACACGTGGATTTGGGCCCCGCCAATAGCTGCCTAAAGAAATAGGTGGGCTGCTTGTACATTCAAGGAAAGGAAACACGCTACTGATTAACCATCTGATTACTGGTTAAGCGCTCGGGTCTGAGCCTGATCAGGAAACTTGGTTCAAGTAAAACCATCCATACATCCCATAAAGTGGAGGCAATGTCCTGGCGTATCCATAGCTGTTGGCTAGGTCGTTTTGCATCAATTCAAACAAACAAAAGGAAGTACGATGACATGGTATTCCCATGGTAAATTGTTTTGTTTGTTTGGTATTTTCATCCTGCAAATGGATGTCGTAATACTATTATTTTCACCCTTTGAATATTAATCATTTTCTTGCCCTCATCTGGAGGACGGAATAAAACTTATTTTGTGATATCTTTTAATATTTTGCTCTTCTATATTACTTTTCAATAATCCACGTGACGCTATTTATTTTCAAGTAACTTGTTTTTGTATTTTTGTATTATTACTACACGGCTGCTTAAGAACACCTGTGATAGCCCATTTAAAGTGATAACAGGCAACCGAAAGATCGTTTTAGTCATTGAACTCGATATATCTATGTTAGCCAAACCCTTATAGAGCTATGGCAGTCATTTATATATTGTCTGTATTAAAAAAAATGAATACATTCAATTCAGTTTAATTTTACATATTCGCGGAGTTTAGTCATGTTAAGTTTTAAAACTTAGCTTGAATTTGTTGTTGTGTCAACATAAACATCAAAGTATTGGAGGATGAATCCTCGGTTGTGTTTTGGGTGGGACTTTGGTATCTAATTGCACCAGTTCCTGATCATTGCTTACTTAACGTTTGGCTATTGACAGTCTTAAAAGATGACAATCATTAGTACATATGTCGTAGAGTCCAGAACGTGATGATTCATTGTTTGTGATGAGACTACACTCCTTATTCGTTTGGAGTGTCATTCAACTGGAAACACCAGAAGTAACGGGACTGTACGTGGTGTTGTTTTGAACAAACGTACATATACATGTATGCAAACATATTTTAGCTCTGTAAATTAGAGGCAAGAATTTACTTCTACAAGATTTTTATTTGAGATTGAACGGCAATATTTCCAGGGAAGCTTGGTAAATGGACCGAAAACGTAACTCAAGACATGACTGTCCCTGTAGTTTCAAATTTACGCGAATCAATTAGATTGTCATGATTGTCTCGGATTTCACATTTTATGCAATTTGTCTTGTTACCGAGATGGCTGTGAGTAGAAATAGCAGCTGGTGCCTGCTAATCCAAGAAAAGTAATTGAAATTAACTTGTACAGTCCCGGTAAAAAATCAACAACATATTCCTCTTTTCTCGGAGGACCCTAAGCTATTTTTCTCGGAGAAAGAACGTTAAATTTCTCTTTTCATTAAGATATTTCGCGTTTCGTTCAGTTCGATTTCTCGGAGAAACACCGAGAAATTTCACCGCGACCGCAGGTATTAATCGGTGAAAACAGGTAAGTCCAGATTTACCTGTTCGCGGTGTTTCTCGGAGAAATATTGTGCACGATTGTGAAAATCGATTTTACCATATTTTTAATAATTAAAGAAGTTTTAGACCTTTAAATGATCAGTATTTATAAGTGTTTTGTATATGGCACCTCTAACAGTTTGACACGTTTTAATAAGGCACATTAATTACTGAGCAAACATTCCACAATCTTCCTAACTAGTTTCCGTTACGGTTGGGCAGGCATGACTCGACTCGCATTTGACATACAAATTAAGAAGTACTTTGTTTCATCTCAATTATGTCTTTATCCAAGTAGTTTCATTTGTTTGAGCTAGGAAACATAAAAGCAATAGGCCATAAACATGTACGAGTATAATAAGTAACCATTTTGCGCATTCTTGAATTCATATTGTAATGAAATAAATGTTTTCTAGTTCTGGTTGTATGTCAAGCTATGGAAACGTGCATGTAGAATGAAATGGCATAATATCATCACATTGTCAGCTTATGGAGCAAGCCTATTTTTGTAAAAATTTATTGACCCGATTACCCTGCAGCGATATTCTAACTCCTATATGAATATGCATTACAACACTCTCGATGATAAGGATACACAGTATTTAACTAGCACAAAGTTTTGTCAATACCTCTAAATCACTCGTTTATCAGGGGCACTGTTCGCATAAACACTTTTTTCATACCAAATTTATGACCAAATCTTCACATAAGAATAAGGCGGATAACGAGAAAACAATTTATACACTTTTCTTTTTTTAAGCATCTGTTTTTCTTGCTAAATGCATAAACGCAAAACCTATTGCCATGCATAACGACAACTCCGCCATGAACATTTTGTGTTGGCGGCATGTTGTTTTTACAAGGTGCGGTCCGAAATGTCAAGTGCATAGGAAAGTGCATGATACATGGTGAAAAATGATAAGTAAAGACAATTTATCAATTACTGATAATTGATAAATTAATTGATAATTAATCGAGTAAATTAACAAACGCATTTACATGTTCATGTGCTTTAAACCCATATACATTGTATGAGGTATTCCTCAACATATTTACACACATCATGATAACATGTCCATGTAATGTATACCCCACTTTTATATGAGCCGCGTCATGAGAACGCTGGACTTATACTCATGCGATAATAAAGGCGCAGATCAACTGTACAGTATCTGCACAGCTGATCAGCGCCTTTGTTTTCACTACTACTCGGCTAGTACAATCCCGCTACTTCTTTAATCTGATATTTCTGTACGCTGTGGCTTGGCTCGGCTGTACGTTACATGTAACGTACAGCCGAGCCAAGCCACAGCAAACCCCGTCGATGGAAAAGCATGCTCATCCACCAAGGGTGGTTTACTGCACTATATACCTAACACTTACTTGATTCACAAAGTCTCGAGTTTGAAATTTGCATATTTCCAAGGGAAGCTATCCCGTTACATGATCAAGATGTATAGATATGAATTTTTCACCGTATTCGATCTAATAAGTGCACTTGTTCCAAAAATCACACATCCTGATCGTTTCCGAAAAACATGTGCAGCTCGACTAGCACACAGCTCAACTGGCGTATGGATATCTTACATCAAATTTACACGTTAAATCGTGTTAAAACTTAACCTTTATTAATGTTTGCGTAGAAGGCAGGAACGGATACACTCATTTTACACGAAAACAAATACATGACCTTATATTTTGGTGTCAGTTTTAAAAATTACCGGGACCGTCTACGTATACAAACTTTAATATGCATGTGCATGAATAAAAAAATTACTGCGCAATATTGCTGTTACTAACGTCCTTGTCCTCAGCTACGGTTATGTCGGTACGTTTTCGTCGCTTTATGGTACTGTACAAGTTTGGGATGTCCTGACGTTCGAAATGGGCTACACAACATTCGTATTTGTAAACCCTTCACTTACAAAAACTACCGAAACAGCATCCGACACGCTATGAACTGCAGATACTTGAGTATGTATGTTTTGTATGTTTGATGCATCCACATTTATATCTCGATGTCGTAACACAAATGACGACAAAATAATGGTGCATACATGTACGTAAAAGAAAAATACTATCATAACCGACATTGTCCCAAATTCATGTACATGTAAAGAAAAGTTTGTATATTTCAGCCTCTTACTTTGATGCACTGTGTGACATATCCTATACAAGAGTATTTGTTGCACATAATGCATTTTTCATCTAATAATATCAATCAGATTTAAAGAGGGAGCGAAATAAAGATTTAAGACCATTAAAATTTCTCGACTGTATATACATGTACATTTACAATGTTCCATACAAACCGCAATTCTGCACAAGGTATAACAAACATGTAAATGTAGTTATGAGGTTTTCCGATCTCTCCTTCCGAAAGCGATGCTGCCTTTTGTGTCGATGATGTTTTAAAGAAATAATTTCATATACCGTAACTTTAAAATTACGAAAACATGCCCATGCAATATACAGAGATGTTTAAAGATGAAAAAAAAAAAATGAAAAATTTCATTAGAACTTGTTTATAACATTATAACCGCCTCACCGAGGCGGTTCAAACTAGTACCCACAATCTTATGTTTTGGAGCAAAAGATAAAAAAAAATAAATATACCCCTGCATACCCCAGTTTTACTTTTGATGGGATACACGTTTTCCATGAAATGTTTTCCTGATGTAAAATGTTTGAACAAGAATGATTTTAATGATGCAAATGCATGTGCGTGAATAGCAATGTATGGACATGTACATTCATATCTATGTGATGTATTTAGCCGTCAGTTGGGAGTAAGTCATATGACAGTGTTGGCTGCACGGTCGGCATTTTTATTTGCTTGACTTTTTATTTCACTTTACGGCAGACAGCTTCCTTATCATGTGAAGGAGCAGTGTCAGCTTCGTGTTCATTAGAGAATGTGACACAAGAACATGACTGTGTATGCCGAAACACACTTCCTGGTAATGCTGCAAATTCTACCACTTGGCCAAATCAGTCAACAGTGATTTCTGTAAATTTTGTTGACCATTTATGTATGTTAATACCATGCAATATTACGGGTGAAAGGGCATCAATTTAGGCGATCCCATAAGTTCATGATTTAAACGGCTTTGTGGTTCTTCATGGAGAATAACTTTTGATGAATATTCTTTCCTACTACATGTAGTCTCGATCTAAAACATACAAGTATATAATTATACATGTACATGTACATGTACGAATGCTCAAATTATTTGCGATTTATATGGAGCCATAATCTGAATATTTGATAACGGTTACGTTAACAGCTTACCAAGAAATGCTGGCGGACAAGTAAGGTCGGAACATTTAATAAGACAGGCCGCGATGGTTTTACATGTATAGATAGTGCGTTCGCTTCGAAAAGTTGCGATTTCGATCTCCGGCCGGTATATTCATGTTATTTTGATGACTTGTGTTTATCCTGACATAATTAAAGTCAACCGCCTGTTAAATTATTGCTATTGTACATAATTAAATACCTTTGATCAAATGTCATTAAACTTACTTATTCATTCAATGAAAATGATTCTGATTATCCACATAGTCACTGGAAGTGTGGTAATTTTATTCTTTGTCGGAAAGGACAATGCTCAAGGCGCCAATTTTTAATGACGCCCTTGATTTTTAAATGATTTTTTCGCTTCCATTCTTCTGTTCAAAGATTGAATAATCATGGATGATGTGAAAAGCAACACAAGTGACGAAGGTCATCATAAATTTTAATGTAATCAAGAATATATTTATGTGGATTATAAGCCATCTAAACAAATACGTAACATCTGCAAGTTTCATATTTTTTAATTTATTGTTTTATATTTATTCAAAGATTATATACATGAATTTGTCTTTTAAATTCCTCCGAGAAACTCCGAGAAAAAGAGTTTTATCGATAAATCCAGGTAATTACCTTTCTCGGAGAAACACCGAGAAATTTCACCGAGAAACACCGCGAAATTTCGCGCAGACGATTTCGTCTACCTGGCTTATTTCGCGGTGTTTCTCCGAGAAATAAAAATTTCGCGTTTGCTATGGTTGCGGAGAAACGCGGAATATGTTGTTATTTTTTTACCGGGAGTGTAGTAATCGATGTGCCGGGACAGATAGTTCAAAGAATAGAAAATTATGGACTGCGAGACCGAAATGTATTCTTACATACCTTACTTCGTCAAATAATGACACGTATTGTGCCTGACATATTTAGATTGATTCTTAGTAATAGCAAAGTTGGAAAATGTCAGATTATTTAGCAGGATGTTTCTATGACAACAGAAAGGGCCACTTTCCTTAAAGACATGTACTTTCCTTAGATTAAATAACGAACCATTTTATGTCATGAACGAAAATATTCTCAATACTGGGTGCTGTTTCAATCTATCTTTCATCAGGTATTTGAGAATACGTGGCGTGTTAAATTTAAATTTGATTTTTCACGTAATTTATGTTTGTTGTATGTTTCCATAAACAATAAAATTACGCGCGAGCGAGTAGGGGATACTTATTTATAAAATGAAATTTAAATGTAAATCATAGATGCTTCGTGAGCATTGGTGGTGAAACGGGTGTTCTATTGCACGAAGTTTAAATTAGGTGTATAGTTCAACAGTGTGTCTTTTATGATAGATACCTAAGGTAATTTTGAAATTGTAGTCGGTAGGAAAACAGCTTTAGCTTTCACTTTGAGAGTGACGGACAAACAGATGGACGGACAGAGAAAGTGAGATTAAAAAAGAAAGAGAGACTGAAAATGTAGTATATTGATATCCGTGAAACCGTCCATTTAACGTGTTGACACTTATCTGGTTTTGTAGGAACTTTGAAGTACCAGGAACAGTACCGCTTTAGCAAAGTAAATGTTCTCCTTTGAATGAAACATACCGACTAGGTTTGGAGTAATCCCAACCGCGTATGGAGACCATCCTATCAGCATGTATGTATTAAGTGCCCATAAATTGCCGTTTCATTTTTGTTTGATCGTAAGAAATCGTGCATATAGTTCGCGGACGACACATCCACCCATCATGAATTAAGTACAGATTTCTAGTTTCGGCTTTCGCGTCATTTTGATTGAGCGTCAATATTACGCTAAGTAGAACGCCATTAGATAATAAACGTATATAAGCTGTGCAGTGATAAAGGGCTGGGTTTAGTGATGAGAAAAGTATGATTCGATACCTATATTTAGAATCTGTACGTGTGGGACCAAAATCATTTCGTATATAAGAAACAGGAACTTGTGCAAGTGATTAAGTACAGCCTACCACTTTCTATATATAGGAACGTACGTACTTTGATACACACATTTGGTCGTTTACTTCTACCTTTTATGGAAACTGCAAGAGTTGATAATGCATTGTGTACCCGTAACTAAGATACACATGTACGTTCATGTGCGTAAAATGACTTCGTCTTTTCAGTATTTTACTTCTATTTATTTACAGTGTTTGAAGTGTATACTGTTGATTTGAACTGATGAGTTACAGACTTTGAGACTGAGTTGATCTACATTATACCGACCCGGTAAGTAAATCCTTATTTTTATTCATCATCATCAAGGTTATTAGTTTATGATTTTCGTCCTTTGAAAAGTATATTCAACTTGATCCATTTTGGCATCGATGGGATCAGATAATCCTGCGCCCGTTCATATACTATTAGCAACAGACATGTTTGGAAATAAGAATGTTTAAAGTTTGGACTTGATACAGCGTGTCGATACTTAAGTAACTCTAATCCTCATTATGTCTCCCCCGACAGGGTCGGGAGACATATTGTTTTTCCCCGTGCGTCTGTCCGTCCGTCCGTCTGTCCGTCCGTCAGTCCGTCCGTGCGTCTGTCCGTCACAAATCGTGTCCGCTCTATAACTTGAAAACCGTTAAAGATTTTTCAATGAAACTTGGTACACTTGTAAACCATGACGAGACGATGTGTCATGCACAAGAACCATAACTCTAGCTTGAGTATTTTTGGAGTTATTTCCCTTTGATTATTTTCGATATAACTTGAAAACCGTTTAAGATTTTTCAATAAAACTTGGTACACTTATTGAGCATGATCAGACGATGTGTCATGCACAAGAACCATAACTCTGGCTTGAGTATTTTATTAGTTATTACCCTTTGTTTATTTTCCATATAATTTCGTGTCCGCTTTATAACTCGAAAATCGTAAGAGTTATTTCAGTGAAACTTGGTACACTTATAAAGCACGATGAGATTACGTGTCGTGCTAAAAAACCATAACTCTTGCTTGCATATCTTTGGAGTAATTTCCCTTTGATTATTTTCCATACAATTTCGTGTCCACCCTATAACTTGAAAACCGTAAGAGAAATTTCAGTGAAACTTGGTACACTTATAAAGCATGATGAGACAATGTGTCATGCACAAGAATTATAACTCTTGCTTTCATATCTTTGGAGTTATTTCCCTTTGATTATTTTTCCATACAATGTCATGTCCACTCTATAACTTGAAAACCATAAGAAATATTTCAAAGAAACTTGGTACACTTATAAAGCACGATGAGATGATGTGTCATGCTAAAGAACCATAACTCTTGCTTGCGCTTGCATATCTTTGGAGTTATTTCCCTTTGATTATTTTTCATTCAATTTCGTGTCTGCTGTATAACTCAAAAACCATTAGAGATTTTTCAATGAAACATGGTACACTTATAAAGCATGATGCACAAGAATCATTACTCTTGCTTTCATATCTTTGGAGTTATTTCCCTTTGATTATTTTCCAAACACTTTCGTGCTCCCTCTATAACTTGAAAACCGTAAGAGATATTTCAATGAAACTTGGTACACTTATAAAACAGAATGACAGGATATGTGATGCCCAAGAACTATAACTCTTACTTGCATATTTTGGACATGCACGTAGAAAGGGGGGGGGGGAGACATCAGTTTTCACATAGAAAACAAATTCTAGTTTTGTGCATTTTTACAATCATTGTTAAAGAAAAATAAAAGCTGTGTTTCGATGCTTTTTTGCCATTATAAAATGGACTTCGGATATTCCCGTTGGCATAATATCGATTTATTGCTCGCATATCGATAAGAGGTCCAACATGAGTATCGGATTGAAAATGGGTTTCGATTTAAAAGCAAGTATCGAGTTAATTGAAGAGTATTGAATTATAATCGATTCTCGAAGGAAAAAAGTGAGTTTTGTATTATAAGATACACTGACTTTTTGTTACCTTGTAGTAGAAAATAACCACACTTTTGTGTACGAAAATGGGTTATGTGGCAAAACATATTAATATTAAAATTAGTGATACATCGGAAATTCATCAAGTGTACTCGCTTAGACCTTTATCCTTCATTAGATTCAAAACGAACTTTATGTGAGTAATCATTTCTTAAATGTATTGGAATTCGCGAAGCACTACTGAACTTTTCAAAATCTAATTTTGAGTTTATCATCGATTTTCTTTAATAATGTTGCTGCCGATCTTATTACATTGCGCATATGGAAAACTTTACCTAAGAAAAAAAGAGTTTCCATAATATGAACTAGGCCACACTCAGCATCAATGAAAACTGAATTGAAATAAAATTTGTCCCGGTAGGTTTCCAGTACCCATCTGGCTTGGATTCCTGGTTACATGTAGCCTTCTCTTTCAGCCAAAGTATTTGTTATGACTTTTTCAGCCCAGTCCACTTGTTTTCTCCTATATATATGTACATATGAACTATTTAATTGTAACTCGGGGGAAAGCGGAGACTTATATTGTGGGCCAGCAAACCCCCGATAACCCCCTCCCGTGCTTTTTTCTTGATAAGCTGTTTTCCCGCGCATGTTGCTTTCTTTAAATTCAATCGACCTCTTTGCTTACAATGCATGCACAAAGCCCTGGTATTTTCTCCACACTGCGTGGAATGTGCAGAAGTCACATCTCCGACGACTAGGTTCCCCGTCCTGCCCAGGACACTGCATCTAATGTCATTGACTTGAAATTTTAAGTACAATAATGCTGGGTTAAGCCCTCCAACAGGAAGAACAAGAAACTTCTCCGGTCTACAATTTTTATCGTATGAAGGCGTTTGATAAACCTGGAAATTATTCACGAAAACACAGTTCGTTGTCCGAGAAGTCATTAGCTTTGGCAATGTCTCTTAATGCTGCAGAAGTCATTGTCGAAGATTTTGGCTTATACTTCATACCATACTCATGGTCCCGAATATCTACACAATGTAAATTGGACCGAGTTGCATGTCATGAATCACGAATTCGGCTTATTTCAAATAGTACATCAGGGAGATTTTAAGTTCGTGACATTCATAAACATTAGTTTGATTAGAGGGATTTTGATTACACCACTACTAGGGCCGCAATAGCATCGGCCTTGATATCACGGAGTGCCGTCATTAGGCGTGCCTGCGTTGATGTTTATGTAAAATGAAGAGACAGAGATGTGTTGTCACACCTTTTGATTGTAATGTCACACATTTTGATTATGTTATCGACTGTAACGCTCCTGCTGCGGTTTATTACGTTGAAATGATGATGCTGGAAAGGTTCCATAATTGCCTTGAATAAAGAATGATTGGAAACACTTTTGATGCACGCAATGAACTAAATAATCAGAATTTTTTATCTTGGTATAAACAGTAAACTACTGTCTGAACGCCATCTTTCAGAAACTGCATTTTTCAAATTCTCACTTTTGTGAAACACTACAGGAAAATATGACTATGTCATCTTTTTGCAACCCAAAAGTCGTAAAAAGTGCTGCAAAAAATTTGAAAATCGGATCGATAGTAAAATAAGTATGCCCAAAAATTATTTTGAATAGGCCTTTTGCATGTGCAAGGGAGGTAATCAATACACCTGAAAATTGAAAATCAAGAGAATCTGTGGAATAATTTTAAGAGTTTGATGCTCAGCTATGCATAAAGTACAATTTTGTTTTGGTTTGGTGCATTTTAAATGAAAAAGAATCAATTTAGATTTTTTCCGAGAAAATAGTTACTTCCCTTAATGACATTTTTACAATGGAAAAAGCTTTATCCAAAATTATTTTCTGGCATAAAATTTTTATTTCTTAACCGATTCTCGAAATTTTTGTGGCACTTTGTAAGACATATGGAATGCAAAAATGTGACATGGTCATATTTTTCCTGAGGTCTTGCAAAAAAGTGAGATTTTGAAAAATGCAGTTTCTGGAAGATGGTTTTTAGGTAGTAGAAAGCCTCACTGTTGCTATGTTTCATATAACGAGATTAGAAGGAGAAGCATGTTTTTTTATTTTATTTTAAGAGCACTGTTCTTTCGATCTTGTAACGTTTCAGAGTGATGCCAACTGTGGGCACGTGTTATTATGTCCTGACGGTCTTATCTAGAAAAGCAGGAGGTAATTGAATTGTCTGTGAAATTGATAATGCCATCCAATTTGCCTGGAAATTAGATGGCTTCTTCATGGTCTCTTTTATCGATTTCATTATGATCTGGAATCTCCATTCTAAAAGAAAATTGATTTGGCATGACAAATTGAAAGGGCTATGTTTTACAGCCTCCTGTAGTTTTATACTACTGATCGTTCCGAGGTGATACTTCTGTTATGTTTCTATTTGTTTCATGTTTGTGTTTTCATTATTTGTACCCTATTTACGTTTCTATATGTTTTATTTGGGTAACTGAGTGGTCGCCTGTTGGGAAATATCTGCTCACTCTCATTCGGCTTACGAAATGGTCTCTTTGTATAAGTATTGACTATTTTAGAGTTTTTTCCGCCTCGGGATTTTGAGTTCCATACATTTTGTTTCTTTATGGATGTATTGGACTGGCATATTGCTCGGTAGCCTAGCAGGCATAGTTCCCACTTGATAAGCGAGAGGCCACGTGTACGAGTCCATGTCAGACTACTCTGTGATAAGTAAATAAATGTTTGTTTAACATTTGAAACATTGAGTATAAGCATGTAATGTAAGTAATCTGTACATCCAGTGCTATATACATGTAATAAGTAAATGTAATGGCTGCCACGTCTAAACCTAGGTTCTGCCTCCCTATGCCAGGCTAGGAGGCTTATGGTGGCTCATAAACTACAACATACACGAGAACGTAGCATGCCATTGAAGCTTTTAGGTTAAGATACGCCCCTTTATCAACTCAGGATAAATTAAGTCACCCAAGGTAAGTCGTAATGCTAGATGCTGAGCGCCTTGCAAGGTAGGCGTTTGTACATTTTAACGCATTTGTTATGGCCCTGCCTTTGTTCGGACCTGTCCCTTCTCGATCCCAAAACAAATGCTATGAAAATATGCTTTTATTCGTGTTTACGTTGTTTTCGCTGCTGAAGCGTGCATAAACTAGAAAATTCTTTTTCAATCTCAGAAATTCTGCTAGTGATACCATTAATACCATTGATTGCAAAGCAATTAGTGGTCTAGAAATACCAAGAAGAAGTAAAATATCTAGGAATAATGACGGAAAATTACGCTCGTTTTATTTGGATTACGACTTGCTACAGATGGCTTTGTTCTAGAAAGTACAGCCTGGTTTAAGAAGTTTGTTTCCGCGACAATAAATTAAACTAACTTCAAAACAAACGACTATGATTTTTTCATGTCAAAATGCAACAAACAAAAGGAGATGAACTCCATGCAATTCGTATTATTCTACGCAAGGGTAGATTTTGATTCCGTGGTCCGTTCACTCAACGGGCAAATGGGACTATATATGCCATAGAAGGCGCCATGTAAATATTTCAGGTTGGCACAACAATATGCTGAAGTTTGCAAAGATTCTGATTGTGCCATTTCCTGATCATTGCCTACTTTTACCTTATTTTATAGGGGGTGTAAGCTTATTTTGTATAATCTTAATTACGTCTCAAGCTTATAATTGAATAGAACTTTTATGCAAAGAGGTCAATTCAGGACATTTGATTATGTGATTACATACACCATTGGGCAATTTTATAAGAAGTAATAATAGCGTCTGAGAATTGACATAGGATCCAATTTGTCTGAATTAGATATGGTTTCCACGGCGACGGGTCGATTATATACGCTGAGGGATATTTATTGCTTTTAAGGAAATTGCCTCGTCTAAGGCATTGGCACATATCAGGAAAACTATTCGTTATGCTCTAGAACTAGGTCGCAAAGCCTTTAGTGAAGATTAGTGAGTTATACTTGTTGTTCAAAAGTCATTGAAATAGAAATTATGGATGTTCCCGCGGGTGTTGCATGATACCTCTCCACAAGTGGAGCAAGAAAAGCCAGCTGATCTCGTCCAGAAAAAGAACGCCAAGTTGTTTCATATCTTCATATCAGGTTGGGTTCATGTATTCACAGTCAGTCTGTCTCTTCCATATACGTTCATAATGCCTTCCTTTTTGCCTCTTCGCATATAACGTCACCTACGTTCTACCCATTCTAATTTCGCCCTGTCTAACCTCAACCGCCTTCGACAACCGCACACTCCTTATTCGTTTGGAGTATCATTCAACTGGAAACACCAGCAGTAACGGGAGTGTGCCTGGTGCTGTATTGAACAAAAGTACACATATTCAAACATCTTTTAGCTCAGTAAGTTAGATGCAAGAATTTACGTTTCCTGTCCATGGTGGCGTCTGATTAACAAGTTTTTTTTGTTTGTTTTGTTTTTAAATTATTTTTCTTGAAAATAACAGTTCACTTACTTTTGGTAGTTAACCACAAAAAGGTACAAGTAGGCAAAGATCAGGAAAAGGCGCAATCAGAAAAAGATTCCCACTCCAAAAACCGAGGTGGGAAAAAACCAAACTAACAATCAGGTACTTATACCATGAAACATATCGTAAGCCGAATGAGCAGCTATTTTCCCAATAGGTGGCCACTCAGTTACCTTAACTTAACTAAAAATATGAAAACATACATAAGGCGCCAACAGCACAAAAAATTTTAAACACCAAGACATAAAACAAAAAGAACCACTACAGAAGTATCGACTTGGAACGATCAGTAACACAAAGTTACTGGCGGGCTTAAACCGGTTTTACAGGTACCTAACCTCACCCTCAGCTTCTGCAGTGGTTCACAACATTTAGTTAGTTCTTCGGTCCTCGTGGTGAATCTCTAACTAGTCAATGAATCATCAAGAACAAACAAATAAATCATGATAAACATCCTGATGAATCAAAAACCAGGACTCACAGATTGAGTAAGCTGCCCGACGATGGAGATCCCTGGGCGCCGAATAACCTACTAACTCCGGAGCAAAGACCATCGTTGTTTCGGTCAGTATTACCCAGGGAGCCAAAAGTCTCTATCTCGCAAAAAAAAGGTTGGAGGTGACATCTCCTGCTATACTTGTTTTGAATGCTTTTTTGGATAGCTCTGACCTTCCAAAAGAAGGTCTAAGTGGTCTGCTCTGGAAATTTTTTTGGCGCGATGCTTTAATCAGACGGTATTTATTTGTTATATACAGCTGAAATGCACTACACACATATATTACGAACAGTCATATTTATATGTTTCTTCAATATCGTATACTATCCTGATATCATTTTATCTTGTCTGATTGCAGCTGAGTATGTCTTAGCCATGTATAAAGCTGTAAATGTGTCATTTGAGTAAACTGTGTCATCTTAAGGCATTCAATTACCCCACCCACTTAATGTATATGTATATGTAAAAATTTATGTGCAATTATGAGAATCAATATATTTTTATCAGTACATTTTTATCAATAAATGTTGATGTAATCATTATTTTTATAACAAATTTTATTGCTTATTCATTCCTTTTTTTGCATATTCATGAATTTTTATTAAAATATTAAAATGAATAAACAGAAACAATTAAAAATCAATTATCCCATAAAAACTAATTTCAGCCCTAAACTATCATTGTGGCTCATTGTTATTGTACCAATAGTACTATTTGACAAATTTGTTGATGCAATGGGCCTAAATAAAAATTCTCATTTGCATTTTCATGAATATTAATGAAAATGATGAAAATCAAGATTAAAGAAAGGGAAAATCTATTACCATTAGTTTTGAAGTGTTTGGGATGGGTTATCTTTAGGACGTACTTTCCGCCCTTAGAACAAATGCTCGTGGGTGCCAGTTTGGTCAGAGGATCACTTTAATGCCCATTTGTGTCACATAAAATCATAGAGTGTTCACCCACACCCATAATAAACAGGGGAAGTAATGTGGTACCCCTATATTACCACATGTATCTTGGCTACTGATAGACATAGAGAGCAGAAATAGGTATCAACTGATTGTTTTGACAATGTTCTTTAACCATGTTATAAGATATAAAAACGCGAACTGACTTCCTGGTGTTTGAATATCAATGAGAACTTTCTATTTTAGCAAAAATCACATAAAAATGGAGTATACCAGCACAATTGATTATATCTCAGCAATCAAAAGATCTAGAGAGCTTTAAATGGTATCAAATGATTGCTATGACAATGTTCTATAACCATGTAATAAGATATATAAAAAAGCTGGATAACTTTATGCTCAAATATTAAAGAGATCTTCAGATATTGTAGGAAAATAACAGATAAATGAAGGGGGTATACCAACAACATTGCTGATATCTCAGCAACCAAGAATTCTAGAGATCTGAAATTTATATCAAATTATTGTTATGCTAGTGTTCTTTAATGATGTGATAAAATACAGACATAATTTGACTTTCTATGTGTTCAAATATTGATGAGAACTTTCAGTATAAGAGAAAAATCACAGAACAATGGAGGGGTATACCTGCAGAAACATTTATTGCTCAGCAAAAAAAAAAAAAAAGCCATAGAGAGCTGAAATTGGTAACAAATAATTGCTTTGACAACAACAAAATATGATACAAAAATAATAAGACTTTTGTGCTGTTCGAGTAGTGATGAAAACTTAAAATATCAGAGAAACATCACAGAAAATGGAGGGGTATACCTACAGAAATGTTTATATCTCAGCAACCAAAAGCCATGGAGAGCACAAATTGGTATCAAAAGATTGCTATGACTATATTCTATAACCATATATTAAGATATATAAATAAGCTTAATTCCTTGCTGCTTCAATATTAAAGAAAACTTAAGATATAAGAGAAAAATCATTGGAATTCAATGGGGTATACCAATAAAACTGAAAATATCTTAGTGACAAAAAGATCTAGAGAGCTGAAATTGGTTTCAAATGATTGCTATAATAATGTGCTATAATCAGTAATAAGACACAAAAATACTACTTCTTTCTTGTTGTTGGGATATTGATGAGAACTTTAAATATTTGATAAAAATCTTAAAAAAAAGAGAGGGGGTATACCAATGGAAACGTATATATTTCAGCAACCAAATGCTCTAGAGAGCTGAAATTGGTTTCAAATGATTGCTATAATAATGTGCTATAATCATTAATAAGACACAAAAATAATACTACTTTCTTGTTGTTGGGATATTGATTAGAACTTTAAATATTTGATAAAAATCTAAAAAAAATAGAGGGGGTATACCAATGGAAACGTATATATCTCAGCAACCAAAAGCCATTTAGATAGCTGAAATTGGTATCAAATAATTGCTATGACTATATTCTATAGCCATATTATAAGATATATAAATAAGCTGACTTTCTTGTTGCTCCAATATTTAAGAAAACTTAAGATATAAGAGAAAAATCATTGGTAAATGAAGGGGGTATACCAATAAAATTGAAAATATCTTAGTGAACAAAAGCTCTAGAGAGCTGAAATGGGTTTCAAATGATTGCTATAATAATGTTCTATAACCATGTGATAAGACGCATATATAATATTACTTTCTTGTTGTTGTAATATTGATGAAAATTTTAAATATTGGATAAAAATCTCAGAAAATTAGAGGGGGTATACCAATGGAAACGTATTTATCTTAACAACCAAAAGCCATAGAGAGCTAAACTTGGTATCAAATAATTGCTATGACAATATTCTATAACCATGTAATAAGATACATAAACAAGCTGACTTTCTTGTTGCTCCAATATTTAAGAAAACATAAGATATAAGAGAAAAATCAATGACAAACGAAGGAGGTATACCAATAAAACTGCTACTATCTCAGTGACCAAATGCTCCAGAGGGCTGAAATTGGTATCAAATGATTGCTAGGATAATGTTCAATAACCATGTGCTAAGACACACAAACAATCTGACTTACTTGTTTTTCGAATATTGATAACACTTAGAGAAATATCACAGAAACGTGGAGGGGGTATGCCAACAAAAACATGATAACTCGGCAACCAAATGTCATAGAGAGCTGAAATTGACATCAAATGATTTTCATTATGATGTTCTATAACCAATGATTAGATAAATGAATATGATAACTATCTTGTTGTTTAAATATTGATGATAACGTAAAATATTAGATACAAATCACAGAAATATAGAGGGGGTATACCAACGGAAACGTTTATATCTCAGCAACCAAAATCCCTAGAGAGCTGAAACGGTATCAAATGATTGATATGACAATACTGAATATTTAACTAGATACAATTGTAGTATTTCATAGCCACTTGCTTAAAGGTACGCATGATCCAGCCTATGGAACAATGAGAACTTACATCTGTCATATTATAGGAAACGGTAATCTGACCATGGACTTGGTTTATAAAGAAACTGAATGACTGAAATGAACATAAATACATGTATAATGTTTATGCGATCATCACATATTCATTTGTTCTTCAACATCTCATGAATCAATATGCATTTATTTAACTTTCATGATCCATATTATTATGTAAGTGGGTGGGGTAATTGGACATCATAAATACTAAAACAAGAGCTGCAAAAGTATGAATTAAACAATATAATAAGATTACTTCTTAATCTGTGATTCCTAGCATTGCTCTAGACTAGAAAATTAAGCAGTTTATGATCTGAAGCACAAAAGATATGGTCATATATCTTGAAAACGTTTGTAATAAGTAGGCAGCTTAAACAGCATGAAACAATGTGTAATTTAACCATCGCGCCAAAACAATTTCGTGAGCAGTCCACCTAGGCCTTCAATAGGATGGCAAAGCCTAACTAAAAATGTATTCAAACCAACTACATGTATAGCAGGTGATGTCACCTCCTCTCCCCAAAACGGGGCTTGGCTCCCTGGGTATATATTATGGAGCGCCATACTCAGGCGAGCCTATGCGTTTATTTATTACCCATGCTTATCTAAGAAAAAGAAAGGGGTTTCATAATTGTTTAGTTGTTTGTATTAAATGAAGAACTATAGATGTGTTGTCACACATTTTGAGTCACCCGAACGCCTTCTTTATTAGTGTAGTACCCACGATTATCAAGAAAAAAGAAAGTAGTTTCATAACTGTTTAGTTGTTTATGTAAAATGAACAGCTAGAGATGTGTTGTAGGTCACACATTTTGATTGTCATTTCACACATTTTGATTATGTTATCACCTATGGACTCCTGCTGTGGTTATTATGTGAAGTAATATAGCTGGAAAAGGCTTGAATAATTGCGTTGAATGAAAAACGCTTGAGACACTTGATGCACGTAGTAAGCTAACATTCAGAATTTATTATTTTGGAAGAAACTTTTATAAATTGAAGTTACAGCTTTTTTCTCTCAAATATATAAAAAAATCCACCCTGTATAAACTCAACAGATTTTTTCAAGGTGTTTTACAAGTATTCCTCGACGTAGTTGTTGCATTTATTTTCCAGCAAGTTCGCTCGAGTAATTTCTGCATAATTCTTTATGACGTAATTCTGTTATTCGAATGACTGAATAGAAGAATTAATCGGCAAATTAAATGTAATGGAAGCGAAATATGTTCTTTATGAACTATTCATTTGTAACTCGGGGAATATCGGAGACTAAGACTTTCGCCCAGCAAACTCCCGACAACCCCTTTCCCGCTTTGTGGGGACAGTCAGTTAGTAAAGTCGCAACTGTTTTCCTCCGCATGATTTTTTCTTGACATTAAACTTCCCTAATTGCCTGCAGTGAATACAACACAAATCCCGGGTATTTCCTCTGCACTGCTGGGAACGGTGCGAGTCGAATCCCCAACGGCTAGGTTCACCACCCTGTCACATGATAAGTCATTGCCTTGATATAGGCAATAGTCAGTGACAATCATGAACGCCTACTTAGGGAAAAAAATACGTGCATGTATATCGTAGGAACTTCTCCGGTCTACAATCTTGTCGTATGAAGGCGGTTGATATTTTTTTAATTATTCCTGAAACACAAGTCGTTGTCCAAGAAGTCATTAGCTTTGCAAATGTCTCTTAATGCTGCAGAAGACATTGTCGAAGCTATATTTTAAGTATTATAATGCGCTGAAATATAAGTTTGATGAGATGCATTTTTAACAATGAGACAAGCGTAGACTTAAATTTAACTACAATGTCCTCTGTCGCATCACCACTACATGTACATGTATGTATAATTAGGCGTGCCTATGCATTTACGTACACAGTCGTGAAACCTCAGTGTGTATCGTTGGTTAAAGACAATCGCCTGAATCCACACTTTATTAGTTTTGTACCCATGCTTATATTTTAGCAAAAGAAAGGGATTTCATAACTGTTTTGTTGTTTGTATAAAATGAAAGGCTAGAGATGTATTGTCACTCCTTTTGATTGTTATTTCACACATTTTGATTATGTTATCATCTATAACACTCCTGCTGTGGCTGTCAGTTGAAAGCATCATGAAAACATGTCCGTGTAATATATACCCCCTCAAACCCCACTTTTGTCTAGAAAAACAGGGGTATGCAGGGGCGGCTCTAACGTGTACCCACAATCTATGTTTTGAGCAAAAATAAGAAAAATACCAATAGTAAAGTTTCTTATGAAATTTTACATTTTTTACAACCAATTTTTTTCTGTATATTAAAGTTTCTTATGAAATTTTAGATGTTTTACAACCAATTTTTTCTGTATATTGCATGGGTATGTTCTTGAAATAATGTCGGAAAGAGCTCGAAAAATTGCATTGAATGTAAGACGCTTGGAGACACATGATGTATGCAGTAAACTTCGCAATCCGAATTTATTAAATTATTACTTTGGAAGAAACTTGTATAAGTGGAAATTACAGTTTTTTTCCCCTCGAATATATACATAGTATTTGGTGAATACCAAATATATTTCATCGAGTGAGTTGAAAACATCAGAATTTTCACGAGTGCGCAGGTGGAATTTTTTTATGTTTTCAACGCACGAGATTTTCCGTGTATTCCAATTCCAATACACGGGCATTTTCCAATGCACAAGGCAGGCGGTGAAAATGCAAAAACCAAAAACTTTTGAAAACACAACTAATGTTCGTACCACATTGTTCCTTACGTTCTAACTAAGACAATGAATACCCACACTATATGTTTTCGTTCATAAATAACGGGGTTATAGGCGATTGAATTTTTGAAGTGAGACACATTTAAAGACGTCAAGTAAATGGAAACGAAAGGTATCCAAAATCTACAGTGAAGATATAGGCTGATATCAGTCACTAGTGACTTTTGATATCAGAGAAATTTGATATCAGTGAAATTTCATATCAATGAAAATACCAATTTTATCAAGTTTTGATATTCATTGGTTTTTACTGTAAAGTATAAAATAACCAGAGGACCAATGGTCCTGTAAACGCTCACCTGAGATCTGCTGCATATACCAATAAACATGTTGGAATATCATGGTATTTAACCCCAGTGCAGGGACAGATGAAGCCCTTGGGCCATTTTCTTTTTTCAGAATAATCAATATTCTGTCCATTGCCAATTTCCCGATAGTTTTCCCCTTCAAATGGCATTTTAACAGTTTTCCCCTTCAAATGGCATTTTAACAGTTTTTCCCATTCAAATGCATAGGCAACCCATGTTGACGTTGCCATAAACTGGGTCAAGGTCATCACAGGGTCATGATTTGTATATACATTGTAGTACTTTAGCCATCAATGCTTCATGCAAAGTTTCTTTGAAATCAGTCAACCGGTTCCGGAGAAGAAGATTATTCAAGTGTTTTTACCATATATGGGCATGGCAGCCATCTTAGATTATTAGCCATCTGTGACCTAGATTATTTATATACACACTGATTCCCCCATTCTATAGATGCTTCACATAAAATTTGGCTTTGATTGGCCAAGCGGTTTCAGAGGAGAAGATGTTTGAATATTATGGAAATATACAAGCATAATGACCCGGGGTGGGGGCAGATGAGCCCCTGGGTTCCATTTTTTTCAGAATCATTAATATTCAGTCCTACTGCCCATTTCCTGCAAGACTTTCACTTTAAATGATATTTTTAAAGTTTTCCCTATTCAAATGCATTGGTGACCTATGTTGACCTTGCCGTAAAATAGGTCAAGGTAATCACAGGGTCATGATTTATATACACGTTGTAGTACTTGAGTCATCCATACTTCATGCAAAGTTTCGTTGAAATCGGTTCACTGGTTCTGGAGAAGAAGATTTTTTTAAGGGTTTTTATCATATATGGGCATGGCCGCCATCTTGGTCATGTGACCTGTATTATTTATGTATACATTGGTTCCCTTTTCCTATAGATGCTTCATATAAAATTTGATTTGATTGGCCAAGTGATTTCAGAAAAAAAGATTTTTCTTCATCTTATCCATTAGTTGTTTGCATCTACCACTTTTCAGGTCTCATTCTGCAATAGTTTTCAAAAAATAGCTAATTTCCACTTTTCCCATTATAAGTCTATGGAAACTTTAAGTTACCATAGCAACCAGAGTTCTTCTCCGACTGAAATAAAAAACACAGATTATGTAGAGGCTACTGTCAGGAACATGTATACAAAGTACAGGATTCATCCACTTGACAGTTTCTGAGGAGAAGATTTTTGAATGTTTTTTTTCAAAATTTTGCCCTTTATGGGGCCCCAGCAACCAATCAAAATAAAGGATTAGGACAAAACTCACAAGAAACGTCAAACACTACTCAATAAACATTTCTGCAAAAACAAAATTCAAATGTCTGCAATTTTAGCGGAAAAATAGCCGATTTCCACTTTTCCCATTATAAGTCTACGGAAACTTTAAGTTGCCATAGCAACCAGAGTTCTTATCCGCCTGGAATAAAAAACACAAATTATGTAGAGGCCACTGTCAGGAACATGTATACAAAGTACAGGCTTAATCCCCTTGACTGTTTCTGAGAAGAAGATTTTTGAATATTTTTCGAAATTTTGCCCTATATGGGGCCCCTGCAACCAATCAAAATAAAGGATTAGGACAAAAGTCACATGAAACGTAGTGGACTACTCACTAAACATTTCTGCAAAAACAAAATTCAAATATCTCCAACAAGACTGCAAAAACTGGCAATTTTCACTTTTTTTCCATTATAACTCTATGGGAAGCATAAGTTGCCATAGCAACCAGAGTTCTAATCCGATCAAATCAAAAAACACAATTATTCTTTTCCCCTACCTGTAGATGGTGTATGTGTAATATGAGAACAATCGGCCCAGCGGTTTCAGAGAAGAAGATCTTTGAAATTGTGGACGACGGACGGACGACGGACGGACGGACGACGGACGGACGCCGGAGCATGGGTATACTATAAGCTAACCTATGAGCCTTCGGCTCAGGTGAGCTAAAAAAGATTTCCATCCTCTATAAACTCGGTAGATGTTACAAGTCTTCCTCGACGCAATTGTCGCATTTATTTTCCAGCAATTTCGCTGAGTGCAGTATTTTTGCATAATTCTTAATGGCACGATTCCGTTAATCGAATGACTGAATAGAAGACTTAATGTGCAAATTAAATGGAATGGAAGAGAAATGTCGACTTTTATTATTAAGTGAAAAGGAATCACGGTGCATGTAGGCTTAATCAATAATTGAGCCGTTGCGTGAGAAAACCAACAATGTCGGCCTCCGACCAGGTCCGACACAAACTAGCCTGTATAGTCACAGAAGCAGGTTAGATTTTGGATTTGGAAAGTACAGGAATTGTACTATCCATGTAGCGAAACCAAAGGCGCTGATCAGCTACGCAGTTACTGCGAAGCTGATTTGCGCCTTTGTTTTCGCATATGCAGGTTGTTAGTTTTCTTATGCAGGGGCTCAATGATCTACAAGGAAGGCATGAGATTGCATAGCACTTTTTGTCTTTATATAATATACAGATATCGTTCCAAGGCGTTACTTCTGTTGTTGTTCTAATTATTTTGTGTTTTGGAGTCGAATTTTGTGCTGTTTATAGCTTTATGCACGTTTTCATATTTTACATGTAGTTAAGTTCGGGTAACTGAGTGGCCGCCTATTGGGAAATAATTGTTCACTCGACTTACGATGTGTTTCCTTGGTATAACCACATAACCACTGCTCGGTTTTTGGACTGGGAATTTCTTTCTGATTGCACAATTTCCTGTTCATTGCCTACTTGAACCTTTTAATAGCTTTAAAATTCGAAAAAAAAAAAAAAAATCTGTTTTCATGAGCTCTTGTGGGTATATATTACGAACATGTTTCCTGATGATAGTGGGTAAAATCAACCAGATCAAAGCTTTGACGTAGTGATGTCAGAACGAAGATGGTTGTAGCGGTTGCTGTTTGCTCTTCGTAATTTTTGACGAAAAATCAGTTCTGGGCAAAATGTAGTGTAATCAAATGCTGATTTTTGGTAATGAAATGAATAGTCCAAAAATCTCCAGAGATGTTGACTAAATTTTGTCCAAGTGTATACATGCATGACATGATGCCAGTAGCGCTAAATACCTGTAAAAGCCTGCTATAATATGAAAATATCGTGTTTAATGACTTGCTGTTTTCGTTATAATCTTTTCTGGAAATATTAATCATGAAATGTAATAAATAAGGTCGTCATGATGTATTAGAACACATGCACATGCCAATAACTTCTACAGGTATCATTACGAAAACATGCCCATGTAATATACAGATTTTTCTTAAATGGTCAAATCATAGATTGAGTGTACATGTAAGAACCGCCTCTCCGAGGCGGTACTAAAGAGTTTCCCACAATCTATGTTTTGGAGCAAAAATAAGAAAAAAAATGATAGGTATAACCCTACATTTCCCAGATTTGCTGTATAAAAGTGGGGTAGGAGGGGTATACATTTCACGGTCATGTTTTCCTGATGTTTCAAGCTATGGCCTTTCTACCACATCTGCTTGATCAGAGGTCAAGGACTTGGGTTCGATGCCCCCCCCCCCCCCCCCCCCCGCCATGAAGCGGTCAAGATGATTTGACTGCGAGAACAGCGAAAAGATCAGAATTCCACCCCAGTACACGTGTCCTAGGACATGTATCGTATACGTATAGATGAACCCATGACTGTAGACCTTGCAAATGGTCATTTGCTATGACGCGTGCTTTTGTTTCGATTGACTGAAGAGCACAGGATATTCTCGTGCATACTGTATTTACGTGTATATACGTGTCATGTTTTGACGAATTCAAACAAAAAAGTGGTGAATTATTTAAAGTAGACAATGGCATTTTTCGCAATTCATTATTCATTTTGTCGACTTAAGGCATACTATTACGAAAAGGTATGTGACATACATGTATGTACATGTGAATGTCTTCCTATAGTTACATTCTGCATCTGTGTATCATAGACATAGGAGCCGCGACGCGACGAAACCGGATTTTTGCCTTAGCGAAAACAAAGACACAGATCAGCTTTGCAGTAATTTCGAAGCTGATCAGCGCCTTTGTTTTCGCTACACGGATAGTACAATTCCTCTACTTCCTAAATCCGAAATTTCAAGCATCTAGCCATCTTCGTAACTGCACAGGCCAGTTTGTGTCGGACATGGTCGTAAACTCCGAAGACCGGTTTTCTCGCGTCGCGGCTCATATTTACTATCCATACTTCAAGCACATTTTGGGCAGTGTTGGGTGTCATGACATCTTAATGTTGGGTAGAAGTCCCATGAAATGGAGGCAACGTCCCGACATGACCATAGCTGTTGACTGCGTTGCAAAATAACAAATCAAGCAAACAAGCAACTAAACTATTCCAAAGAAGCCTCCGTGGTGCAGTGGTTATGTCACTCGCCTTGTAAACTAGGGGTCGCAGGTTCGATCCCGGGTTTCTCCAGTCCGTCGGATGGGACTATAAACCGAGGTCCCGTCTCCATATGACCATAGCTGTTGGTGGGACGTTAAACCCCAAACTATTACAATTATGGCTTGTTTCCATCTTAGGACATTAGATGTGCCGCGGAAGTTGTTTCAATCAATAGAAATTGCTCTTGTAATAAATCATGGTTATCTCTCGAGACACATGAGCCCATTTGTGACAAACGGATTTTCCCGTCATTATAATAAAGATAAGTCCATACTCATTTTAAGGGGGATCAGGAGTGATTATAATATTTTGATTTCATTTGTCGACGAAGTTCCCTAGAAGCAAAAGAATAGCCCCTGATGGGACGCCGCCTTCTGCGTCGTCCCAACTGGGACAATACTGTTTGCCTGTGTCTAACTAAAAGGACGACAGGCTTGTATGGGTTAAATGCGTTTCCTGAGAATTGCACGCTATTCCGTAATCAGATCGAACGGTAACTGTCCTATAAAGTGCTGAAATGGGAACATATAGGTCATCTGTGCCAATGTTTTCTTCGGCGTATGAAATATGGACAAACTTGACTGTAAGTTTATGACATATTTCTCAAAACAAAACCACGCACCGTATTAGCGACAATCTTGAGCAACCAATATGATGTACAAAATTCTGAGTTCTCGATTTCCAAAACGGCGTTTAAGATTGTCAAAACGACCATATCGTCGTACGTATATTGAACGTTGTCGATTGCAAACATACGTTGATTTTGGAAGTCGGGAATGCAATAATTATCATAACGAAATCATGTCCGTGTAATGAATAGCCCCTTAAATCCCACTTTTATATGTAAAACTGGGGTATGCAGGGGTATACCTATTTTTCTATTTTTTGTTCCAAAACCTAGATTGTAGGTACTCGTTAGAACCGCCTTGGCGTGGCGGTTCTAACGTGTACCCACAATCTATGTTTTGGAGATATAGTTTGCATAATATCATAGCAACTGAATGCAATTTCTTGAAGATATCGACTCTGTAACGGTATACAAATTACACTCATTCCATTGGTTCATGTATGGTATGTCCTGGAAATAGGTTTGTTAGTTTGATGGGTGGGGAAATATGGCTCTCTTGTTTTCATTCCCGAAAAATAAATTGATGCTTTGTACTAAAATTTCGTGGTATTGATATGATGAGAGATTGCTCATACACGAATTCATGCTTTATCAATAAATTCCAAACGTTAAGTGAACTTATTTTTGGCACAGTCTTTCATGAAAGAAGTGCAGTTATAATTGTTTCACGCGCCATGAATTTGACCTTGATGCAGTACGGAGATAGAGTTCTTACACAGACGCAATTAATGAGAATTAGTTTCCGTTTTATGATTCAGTTTAACGTCCCTTTCAAGATTATTTCAGCTTATATGAGACGGATCAGAAAGTGGGGCAAAAATACGGAGAACCTCGAGATAAAAAACAACCCTGGCACACCCGCAAGCAGAACTTGGCTTGTATAACATGTATAACATGTGTGTGTCCGTTGTGGAACTGGAACCCACACCAGACATAGCGGTGATATGATCGAATGGTTAAGTGCGGTAATGAAAAAATCGGCGCTCTTAACCACTTAGCCACGGTCGCCGCTTAGAGTGAATTCGTATGTCTGCCGAAGTTCAACAAATTTATAAGTGAAATTTGTTTTCACAGATGGTTTGAAAAGATGGTGTTCAGTAAAAGTTTCGATCTCACTATAACAATATTGTTATTACCAGATTCCTCACTGCCGTGTTAAAGTGCGTGACAGGTTCAATTCTTTGGTAGCTAGTGATGCCCCACGCGACATGGTCGTCCTGCTGTTCAGTTTTACTGCTAACTCGTAAGGTCGCGAGTCCGATGTCGGCGCCTCTTTTGTAGCCTGAAAATGAGGACCTTTTCTAGGGTATTCCTCATAATGCATTTACATGGGCTCGAAAATGCTTTTGTGTCTAATGATACTAGTATCTAATGCAACTGATTTATAAATCGAAGATGCATTTCCGCCTAATTGAATTTTAATGCAACAGATTCCACGTTCACTGATTACTGCCAGAATAGAAACATTCCACAAGTGAAACTATGCCTGCGTGGAATGATTTGTCACATTATGCCATAATCAGCACTCTAGAACAATGGTTTTCATGCGGTGTCCATTGCGCATTGAGCATATAGTTACGCAGGATTTGCAACTTGAGGTTTATCGTCCACCGTCGGAAGTCATAGTAAACGTCGCAAGAGCTGCCAAGTATAATGTACTGAAGGGGTTAAAACACACACCGGTAATGTTCCGAGTTAGCGTATCAGAGCTAAATATGACATCAACAATTACGGCCCTAAAAAGTTAAACATCTGGGTTGTCGCGGCATGGGTCGTTTGGGCCTCTGGTTATCGTCACGGGAATACAGTGAGAAAGCACAATATTGTTTCGAGAAGAATCAACATGTTGATGTGTATCCGTATATCAGTGATTCTTACAACGCAGATTGATACATCATTCCATGGTTGGGCTTCAACCTACAGTAAAGAGTTCATTGTCTCGCTGTAGGCATCTCGGGTCTGAAAGCCATGACCGTGCCGCGCTGCCAGATTTATTAGCTCACCTGAGCCGAAGGCTCACAGGTGAGCTTATAGGATAGGCAGGCATCTGTCGTCCGTCGTCGTCCGTCCACAATTTCAAAGAATATTTCTGAAGCTAGTAGGCCGATCTTGATCAAATTTAATGTGAACCATAATTGGGTTGGGGGATTGATGGCATTAGGTTTTGGAGCAGATTGTATCAAAATTGTGGTTTCCATGGCAACAGATAGGTCCCATAGACTTACAATGGGAAAAACTAAAAAAATCTTCTTCTCTGAAACCACTAGGCCCACAGCTGTGATATTTGGTATGTAGCAATGGCTAATGGTCCTCTACATAAATTGTGCCATTCATGCCCCTGGGGTCAAATTTGGCCACGCCCCGGGGGTTGATAGTCTCCATAGACTTACTATGGGAAAAAATTAAAAAATCTTCTTCTCTGAAACCACAGGGCCCACAGCTTTGATATTTGGTATGTGGTAATGGCTAATGGTCTTCTACATAAATTGTGCCAGCCATGTCCCTGGGGTCAAATTTGGCCACGCCCCGGGGGTCGATAGTCTCCATAGACTTACAATTGGAAAAAACTAAAAAAATCTTCTTCTCTGAAACCACTAGGCCCACAGCTTTGATATTTGGTATGTAGCAATGGCTAATGGGCCTCTACATAAATTGTGCCATTCATGCCCCTGGGGTCAAATTTGGTCACGCCCCGGGGGTCGATAGTCTCCATAGACCTACAATAGGAAAAAAACTAAAAAAATCTTCTTCTCTGAAACCACTAGGCCAACAGCCCTGATATTTGGTATGTAGCAATGGCTAATGGTCCTCTACACAAATTGTGCCATTCATGCCTCTGGGGTCAAATTTGGCCACGCCCCGGGGGTTGATAGTCTCCATAGACTTACTATGGGAAAAAAATTAAAAAATCTTCTTCTCTGAAACCACAGGGCTCACAGCTTTGATATTTTGTATGTGGCAATGGCTAATGGTTCTCTAAATAATTTGTGCCAATCATGTCCCCGGGGTCAAATTTGGCCACGCCCCGGGGGTCGATAGTCTCCATAGACCTACAATAGGAAAAAAACTAAAAAAATCTTCTTCTCTGAAACCACTAGGCCCCCAGCTTTGATATTTGGTATGTAGCAATGGCTAATGGTCCTCTACATAAATTGTGCCATTCATGCCCCTGGGGTCAAATTTGGCCACGCCCCGGGGATTGATAGTCTCCACAGACTTACTATGGGAAAAAATTTAAAAAATCTTCTTCTCTGAAACCACTAGGCCCACAGCTTTGATATTTGGTATGTAGCAATGGCTAATGGTCCTCTACATAAATTATGCCATTCATGCCCCTGGGGTCAAATTTGGCCAGGCCCCGGAGGTTGATAGTCTCAATAGACTTGCTATGGGGAAAAAATCAAAAAATCTTCTTCTCTGAAACCACAGGGCACACAGCCTTGATATTTTGTATGTGGCAATGGCTAATGGTCCTCTACATAAATTGTGCCAGCCATGCCCCTGGGGTCAAATTTGGCAACGCCCCGGGGGTAGATAGTCTCAATAGACTTACAATGGGAAAACTAACAAAAATCTTCTTCTCTGAAACCAAAAGGCCCAGAGCTTCTATATTTTGTATGTAGCAATGTTTGGTAGTCCCCATTATAAATTGTGCCAGTCATGCCCCTGGGTCAAATTTGGCCATGCCCCGGGGGTCAATAGTGTCCATGCATAGACTTTCATTGGTCGATTCTCAATTAATTTAAATCTCGTGAGCTTAAAATGTGATAATCTCTCAGGTGAGCTACAGGACCAATGGTCCTCTAGTTTTTTTTTTCGCCATTGTTCATTGTATTGTGACGGCATTTGTGATTATTATTTAGTCGCTTTGATGAATAGTTTGTACAGAGGATAGGGGTGTTTATTGCTTGTTAAGACCTGTCACCAAATTCTGGGGTTAAGCTACAGTGAGGAAGTTATGTATAAAATGCGTATCGGGTGTTCACAATTTAGTATACATGTAGTAACATTGATGTTTTATACCACTCAGCCTCTTGCTGATTTGGACATTGTCATTGGTATACTTGAATGAACCAACTAGAAATCGTACGACTTAACGAGAAAAAAAAAATAGATTATTTTTATATTGGGATTTGCTCAGATGACAGCTTGTATATTTTAATGAATTTCTTATTGATGACAAATCAAAACATCTGTGCTGTGTAACAGATGCAACGATGTAATTGAGTCACGGAGATCTAGATAATGGTCAGTATATAAGCATATGCCCTTGGAAAATAGCCATTTAAGTATATATCTGATACTATCTAGAATCTAAGTACACGATATTAATTTTGCGCTGATAATCTAAAGAATGTCGGTTGATCCTGGGCATGCTCTGTGGAAAGCTATCCGAATATGAAGTGAAAGATTATGTTTGTATACTTATGCTTGCCATCATACTGCGCATTAGGCCTTTCATCGTACTGCGTATTTCTCTTTTGTATACTTCGGCTTGTCATCATACAGCGCATTTCTCTGTTTGTATACTTAGGCTTGTCATCATACAGCGCATTTCTCTGTTTGTATACTTAGGCTTGCCATCATACTGCGCATTAGGCCTTTCATCGTACTGCGTATTTCTCTTTTGTATACTTCGGTTTGTCATCATACAGCGCATTTCTCTGTTTGTATACTTAGGACTGTCATCATACTGCGCATCTCTCTGTTTGCATACTTAGGCTTGTCATCATACTGCGCATGTCTCTGTTTGTATACTTAGGCCATTGATTATACTGCGCATTTCTCTGTTTGTATACTAAGGCCTGTCGTCTTAATGCGCATTTCTCAATTTGTGTACTTAGGCCTGTCATCAAACTGCGCATTTCTCTGTTTGCATACTTAGGTCTGTCATTATACTGCGCATTTCTCTGTTTGTATACTTAGGCTTGTCATCATACTGCGCTGTCATCATGTTGCGTATTTCTCTGTGTATATACTTAGGTCTGTCATTACACTGCGCATTTCTCTGTTTGCATACTTAGGCCTGTCGTCGCACTGCGCATTTCTCTGTTTGTATACTTCGGCCTATCATTATACTGCGTATTTGTCTGTTTGTATCCTTAGGCTTGTCATCATACTGCGCATTTCTCTGTAAGTATACTTAGGATTGTCATCATTCTGCGCATTTCTCTGTTTTAGACTTAGGCTTGTCAACATACTGCGCATTTGTCTGTTTGTATACTTAGGCCTGTCATCATACTGCGCATTCATTTGTTCGATACTTAGGCCTGTCATTACACTACGCTTTTCTCTGTTTTTATACTTAGGCCTGTCATTATTACTGCGCATTTCTGTTTGTATACTAAGGCCTGCCATCAGTCTGAACATTTCTCTGTTTGTATACTTAGGCCTGTCATCATACTGCGCATTTCTCAATTTGTGTACTTAGGCCTGTCATCAAACTGCGCATTTCTCTGTTTGCATACTTAGGTCTGTCATTATACTGCGCATTTCTCTGTTTGTATACTTAGGCTTGTCATCATACTGCGCTGTCATCATGTTGCGTATTTCTCTGTGTATATACTTAGGTCTGTCATTATACTGCGCATTTCTCTGTTTGCATACTTAGGCCTGTCGTCGCACTGCGCATTTCTCTGTTTGTATACTTCGGCCTATCATAATACTGCGTATTTGTCTGTTTGTATTCTTAGGCTTGTCATCATACTGCGCATTTCTCTGTAAGTATACTTAGGATTGTCATCATACTGCGCATTTCTCTGTTTTAGACTTAGGCTTGCCATCATGCTGCGCATTTGTCTGTTTGTATACTTAGGCCTGTCATCATACTGCGCATTCATTTGTTCGATACTTAGGCCTGTCATTACACTACGCTTTTCTATGTTTTTATACTTTGGCCTGTCATTATTACTGCGCATTTCTGTTTGTATACTAAGGCCTGCCATCAGTCTGAACATTTCTCTGTTTGTATACTTAGGCCTGTCATCATACTGCGCATTTCTTTGTTTGTATACTAAGGTAATTCATTATACTGCGCATTTCTCTGTTTGTATACCTATGCCTGCCATCTTACTGCGCATTACTCTGTTTGTATACTTAGGCTTAACATCATATTGCGCATTTCTCTGTTTATATACTTAGGCTTGTCATCATACTGCGCTTTTCTCTGTTTGTATACCTAGGCTTGTCAGCATACTGCGCATTTCTCTGTTTGTATACTTAGGCCTGTCATTATACTGCGCATTCCATTGTATGTATACTTAGGCCTAACATCAAACTGCGCATTTATTTATTTGTATACTTAGGCCTGTCATCATACTGCGCATTTATCTGTTTGTATACTTAGGCCTGTCATTATACTGCGCATTTCTCTGTTTGTATACTTGGGCCTGTCATCATACTGCGTATTTCTCTGTTTGTATACTTAGGCCTGTCATTACACTGCGCATGTCTCTGTTTGTTTACTTAGGCCTGTCATCATCTTGCGCATTTCTTTGTTTGTATACTTAGGCCTGTCATCATACTGCGCATTACTTTGTTTGTATACTTAGGCCATTGATTATACTGCGCATTTCCCTGTTTGTATACTAAAGCCTGTCATCTTACTGCGCATTACTCTGTTTGTATACTTAGGATTGTCATTATGTTGCGCATTTCTCTGTTTGTAGCTTTAGGCTTGTCATCATACTGCGCATTTATCTGTTTGTTTACTTAGGCCTGTCATTATACTGCGCATGTCTCTGTTTGTATACTTAGGCTTGTTATCATACTGCGCATTTCTCTCTTTGTATACTTAGGCCTAAGTTTACATTCTTCGCCTTTCTCTGTTTGTATACTTAAAAAAAGAAACACTATGTCTGCATGTCAAGATACAAGATACAAGATACAAGGAACTTTATTTGGAGTCGACTTTCAATTTACAACTTTATAACATTAGCCATAGGCTATTTTGTCGACAAACAGTAGAAAAACTGTACATGTAAAAATGAGAGTAACAAAGATCACAGCTAAAAGAGATAATATCACAGCATGCACAATATATACAGAAATTATATGAGAAAAATAATAAATATAATAAGCTACATTATATGAAATGTAACTATGATAAGTTCAACTAACACCAGAACGTGAAGGCAAATATCCTGGAAGTTAGCATCACTGTAAATAGCCGACCCCACCACTGCTTGACATCCCTTACCCATCAATAGAGGTAAAAGGGTGCTCTAGAGACCATCTGAGTCCCCAACGAAAACGAAAGTTGGGAAAGAGTATATGCAGACAATGGTAAAGATAGCAGATTAAAGAAGTAGGACTAGACATATTGTTTGCATCAAAAATACACAACATATTAAACAAAAGATATAAATCTGAAAACAGCATGCAAAAAAAAAAAAACAAAAAAAAAAAACAAAAAAAAAAAAAAACAGCACACTGTGCTTAAAATAAAAGAACTGAAAATAAGGTTTTAACTAATTTAAAAGCAAAACTGAAATAAAAGCATAATGTAACTAAAATGGGGGAAGTTTTCAAACTGAAGAAAATAGGTCAGAATAAAACAGAAATATAACTATTTGCACATCGAGCATTTACATGCAGAGCCACTCCAAGTGTCGACCAGCCTCCTAAAGTCCCTTAAGTCTTCAACCTTTCTTAGTTCATTCCGGAGGCTGTTCCACACTCCAGCGGCCTCAAAACGAAATGTTGATTTACCATACTTAGTCTTAGTGGTACGAACTCTTGGTACTTCTACAAGGTTGTCATATCTGAAAGAGTATGTAGAGTTTTTATAAGAAACAATGTCCTGAACGTACACAGGAGACATATTATGTAGTATTTTAAAAGTTTCATTGGCAATTAATCTGATTCTACTGATGTGTAAAGTAGGCATATTGACTTTATCAAGTAGCGACTCAGAAGAACTAGTGAAGTCATTAAAACTAAACGTAGAGCCCTATATTGTAGTTTTTTTTCCATTTTCATAGTACTAGTTTTAGAACAAAAGTACCACACCAAAGGGCAATAATTAAAATTGGATCTTATAAAAGATTTGTAAATTAAGATCTTAGTTTCTGCAGATAAAACTTTACTGAGACGTAATAAAACACTGATTTGTCTGGCAGCTTTCTTACAAATTTTAGAAATATGTAAGTCAAAATTGAGCATATAGTCAAAAGTGACACCTAGGAGATTTACAGAAAGGTACAAATAGGCAAAGATCAGGAAAAGATCAGAGTCTTCACATTTGATCTCTATTCCATTTAGATTGAGACTCTTACATTTTAAAAATCCTTGTAAACCGAGCATAATTTCGGGTTAGCCTGCATTTTATTAAACCAGTCAATACATATAATGCTTTCCTCATCTAAAACTTCTTTGGTTGTATCCAAGCTTTCATCACTGTATGAAACCGTTTTATCATAAGCATAATTATAAATTGATGACTTTTCTTGAAATAAAATATATCGTTCATAAAAATATTGAAAAGAAGTGGTCCCAAGATAGAGCAATCATAATCATGTCAGAATCAGTGATAAATTTTAAGTGTGGAAAATATGTTTTAGATTGAGTCTACAAAATATAATTAATACTCCGAAGTTCAAAAATATAGGACGCTATAATGTATTGCGATAAAATCAAAATAGTCTAAATAATCTTCACATGCATTATTTCAACGCGTGACTGTATATTGATTTCCACAGGGCGAACGAAAGCTTAGATAGATAAGTACGTAAGGAATTGAACGTTTGTGTGGATATCTTTTTCACGTCCCGATGAAGCGTTGTAATTTGGGATATGTCCTGAAGAGCATGTTGCTGTCGCGAACACATGTAATTCGAAGTAATTTATCTAAAGTGCAGAAAAAATTGTAACAGATTGAGTTATAAAAATAACCTAAACACTCCGAAATTCAAAATTATAGAATACAAAATCAAAACAGTCCGTACAACCTTCCCATACGTCTTTTCAACGTGTGACTGTATATTGATTTCCATTGGGCGAACGAAAGTGTAGAATATTCATATTTGGTATGTGACAATGGCTGATGGTCCTCTTCATAAATTGTGTCATTCATGCTCCTTGGGTCGAATTTGGCCACGCCTCAGGGGTCGATAGTCTCCACAGACTTACCTTCAAACTCACCCATTGGCTCTTTGTTCTTATGAAACTAAAGCTGTCCAGATCAGGTGAGCGTTTACAGGACCTCTGGTCTTCATTTCATTACATGTATGATATGTCGGGGAAATCGATTGTTACAATGTACGTAGTTTGGTGGGTGGGGGATTTTAGCATTCTTTTCTCTTTCCGAAAATACGTTGGTGCCTTGTACAATATGATAACGATAGCGTGTGATTTGATGATGCAAGATTGCTCATACACGAGTTCACACTTTATCAATATAAAATTCCTATTAAACGTTCAGTGAACTTATTTTTGGCACAGTCTTTCATGAAAGAAGTGCAGTTATTATTGTTTCACGCGCCATGAATTTGACCTTGATGCGGTACGGAGATATAGTTCCTACACAGACGCAATTTGAGAGAATGCCTATAAGTATGTCTGTTCATCAAATGTGATTCGTGTTTACAGTTGAAACATAGAAGATATGGTGTTCAGTCCCATTAGAACAAAGTTCTTATTACTGCCTACAGTGATATTGTGCGTCACAGGTTCGAGGATCTTTGGTCACCTTAAGCCATTCTTGCGACATGACGAGTCCTCGTCTCAGGTGGTGGTGCGTTTGCTGTAACCTGATTCTGATGACCTTTTGTCATTTCTCTTAATGCAGTTAAGTGGCTTCACTGTAACAGGAACATTAATCAAATATGCGTATCCTTCTAACTGAAATCTGATGCAACTGGTTTATAAATCGAATATGCATATCCTTCTAATTGAAATCTAATGCAACTGGTTTATAAATCGAAGATGCATTTCCGCCTACTTGAATCTAATGCAACTGGTTTATAAATCGAAGATGCATTTCCACCTAATTGAATTTTAATGCAGCTGATATCACGTTCACTGATTACTCCCAGAATAGAAACATTCCACAAGTGAAACCATGCCTGTGTGGAATGATTTGTCACATTATGCCGTAAGCATAAGAATTTCATGTTGTGTCGATTGCATTTTTCATGCAGTGATGATCAGAAATTGATCGACTCGGCTTCAGTAGAAAGATTTTATTCCATTGGTACATGCATGGTATGTGATAACGATAGATGAGAGAGCTCACACACAAGTTCATTCTTTATCAATAAATTCCAAACGTTCAGTGAACTTATTTTTGGCACAGTCTTTCATGAAAGAAGTGCAGTTATAATTGTTTCACGAATCTGACCTTGATGCGGTACGGAGATATAGTTCTTACACAGACGCAATTTGAGAGAATGCCTATAAGCATGTCTGTTCAACAAATGTTTACAGACTAAGCGTAATGTTGGTTGAAACTGAGAAGAGAAGGTGTTCAGTTAAAGTTTTAGTCTCACTAGACAAAATAATATTGTTACTGTTTACAGTACTAGTAAATATTACCCGTCTCGACGTAGCAGTAAGATGATTGCGGCGAAGAAGACAAATAAGACACATCAGGGATCAACCTGTATACACTAAGTTTCATACAAATCGGACGAAGGACTGCCGAGATACAGAAATTTGACCTTTGACCTCGATGACCTTGACCTTTCAAAAATGAACCCTTCGAGCTTATATCCAGGGCCGCCCTCCACCTTCCCACCAAGTTTGGTGAAGATCGGCCCAAGGACCTGGGAGAAGTAGGGGAACAAACAGAAGAAAACATAAATTTGACCTTTGTCCTCGATGACCTTCACCTTTCAAAAAATGAGCCCCTCAAGCGTATATCCGGGGCCGCCCTCCACCTTCCCTCCAAGTTTGGTCAAAATCGGCCCAAGGACCTGGGAAGAACAAACAGAAAAAACATGAATTTGACCTTTGACCTCGATGACATTTGACCAAATTGGACCCATAAAATTTACATGTAACCAGGGATCCAGCTGTATACACTCACCCAGTTTCATGCAAATCGGACAAAGCACGGCCGAGATACAGAAATTTGACCTTTGACCTTGACCTTTAAAAATGAACCCCTCGAGCTACTATCCGGGGCCGCCCTCAACCTTCCCACCAAGTTTGGTGAAGATCGGCCCAAGGACCTGGGAGGAACAATGAACCCTCAAGCTAATATCCGGGGCCGCCCTCCACCTTCCCTCCAAGGTTGGTGAAGATCGGCCCAAGGACCTTGGAGCAACAAACAGAAAAAAACACATAAATTTGCCCTTTGATTTCGATGACCTTTGACCCATCAGCCCAAGGACCTGTGAGGAACAAAGAGAAAAAAACAAATTTGACCTTTGACCTCGATGACCTTTGATCCAACTGGACCCATAAATCTTAATCAGGGATCAACCTGTATACACTCACCAAGTTTCATGCAAATCGGACCAAGGACTGCCGAGATACAGAAATATGACCTTTGACCTTGATGACCTTGACCTTTAAAAATGAACCCCTCGAGCTAATATCCGGGGACGCCCTTAACCTTCCCACCAAGTTTGGTGAAGATCGGCCCAAGGACCCGAGAGGAACAAACAGAACAAAAAAACAACATAAATTTGACCTTTGACCTCGATGACCTTTGACCCAATTGGACACATAAATCTTAACCAGGGATGAGCCTGTATACACTCACCAAGTTCCATGCAAATCGGACCAAGGACTGGTGAAGATTGGCCCAAGAACCTGGGAGAAGTAGGGGAACAAACAGAAAAAACACATAAATTTGACCTTTGACCTCGATGACCTTGACCTTTCAAAAAATGAACCCCTCAAGCTAATATCCGGGGCCGCCCACCACCTTCCATCCAAGTTTGGTGAAGATCGGCCCAAGGACCTGGGAGGAGTAGGGGAACAAACAAACAGACAAACGTTGCTCAAATTATAGTACAGCTGTATGATGATTGTGCGTCACAGGTCCAGGCGCGACATCTGACTAGACTTTGTCTCAGAGCTAAAGCGCTACCTGGCGGCGACAATGCACCCAAAGTCAGTTACTAACTTAGGCTTCACCTACGCGACAAGTTTAATCGTTCTGCGGCTCTATTTTACCGCTAGCTCGTAAAGTCGTGTCATCCGGTGGTGGTGCGTTTGCTGTAATCTGATTCTGATGACCTTTTGTAAGTCATTTCTCTTAATGCAGTCAAATGGCTTCACTGCAACAGGAACATTTATTAAATATGCATATCCTTCTAACTGAAATGTAATGCAACTGATTTATAAATTGAATATGCTTATCCGTCTTATTGAAATCTAATGCAACTGGTTTATATTTTCGCATAATTGAATTTTAATGCAGCTGATTTCACGTTCGCTGATTACTCCCAGAATAGAAACATTCCGCACGTGAAACCATGCCTGCGTGGAATGATCACATTATGCCGTAATCAGCACGCTCGCACAATGAATTTCATGTGGTGTCCATTGCACTTTGAGCATATAGTTACGCAGGATTTGCAACTTAAGGATAAATCGACCGCTGCCGGAAGTCATAGTAAATACCGCAAGGTGACACGTATTGTGTACATTGTGTACTGAAGTGTACATTGTGTACTGAAGGGGTTAAAACAAAACAGTTAGCGTATCAGAGCAAAATATGGCATCAACAATTATGGCCCTAAAAAGTTGAACATCTGGTTTGTCGCGGCTTGGGTCGTTTCGGCCTTTGGTTATCGCCACGGGAATGCACTGAGAGAGCGCAATATTGCTTTGAAAAGAATCACTGTCAACATGTTCCTGATCACCATTGTTGATGATTGATGTACACCATGTGTGTCCTTGATTCTTACGTTTGAAGCCAAATCAGCCTGGCTACAAATAAGCGCACACCGTTTTGTCACGGGTCGTTAAAAGTTGCTTCTATCTGCGCTATAAGAAATTTTGTTGCATCACGGGTACATGTATATAGGGTGATGTTGCTGTTTCTGGTAAGGGCCTACTTGATTGGATTTGTGTAGTGTTCAACGCTAGAGCATCTCTTGTCCGCTCCGCGCTGCAAGATTTATTTCTTTTTCACCTTACTACACTGCCTTGTGACGGTGCTGCAATAAAAAGTTTACTTGCAAGACATTTCTTTTTTCCTTTATTACCCCTCTTTAACTTTGAAGGTTACACTTATTTTAGGATCGACGAGTTACTCCTTGGCGCTAACGCCCTTCCATTGCAAGGAATGGGGTTGCTTGTAGGCTACAAAGACCTGTCGCCACCTATTTTGTTTCTAAAGTATGGTTTAAGCTACAATTGGAAAGTTATGTACAGAAAGACGCGTCTGTCGCACTCATTTGGATGTACTGTAATCACATTAATAGTGTATATACCCGCCAACCTATTACCTGTTGGACATTGACATTTGTATACGAGCACTTGTGCTTGTAAGACCCAGATAGAAATTTTACAGCTGACCGGGAAAACTTAGATTATTTTTTTTCCATATCGGGATATGCTTTGAGCACAGCTTGTATACTTGAAAGAATTTCTTCTAGGTGACAAATCAAAACATCTGTGTCTTGTAACAGATGTAACTCAGACTGTAATGGAGTATCAGAGATGTAGATACTGGTCGGTATATGAGCGTACGTCGTTTGAAAAAAGGCCTTGTAAGTACACCTCTGATACGATCGAGAACATCAGTACAGAATGTGACACAAAGTTTGCGCGGATAATGTTAAGAATACCTGTGAATTTTGACTTGCTATATGGAAGTTTAACGCTATTTTAATCTTTGAATGGTACTGACTGTTTCTTCAGTTTTGTCACACTGTGCAATACTTAGTGCAGTTATCGGATGATGCAATCATCATCTCAAAGTTATCAGATGTTTTGTGAAGATAACGGATTGTTTGCTGAAGGTGCGTTAAGTTTAATTTATAATAATGTATAGTAATGAATAGGATGGGTAAAATTGATGCGTCTGGTAAGCCTTTCTAAGAAGTTGTATTTGAATATACATGTCTTTATACTGTTTAACACCTGTTTAACATAAAATTCCATTACGACAGTCTGCATGTCGGGCGTTCAAGCAACGCACTTTGGTTTTGCCTTTGTTTAAAAGTCGTTGTCGCAAACCTTAGATCCTTTGATAGCCCAGAAATAAAGCCGTAACTCATGCTAGATAGTTAGGACAGAAATGGAAAGGTACAGCATCCCTAAGTGTAGTTTAATTCTTACATACATTTCCACTGTCGATTTTTGTGACTTTTTCTATAATAAGTATTTCGTTGAACAGCGAAACATCCATAGAATTTTCCTGACACCGCATGCAAATAAAACAGACCGTTTCAGCTACAGATAGCCTGAAGTTGATGTATTTTTTCTTTCCTGTCAGACTTTATTGTGATAGAGAGTATTCAATGTCAGAACATGCCAAGGCATGTCTTTGCATGTTTATTGTTCCAAAGTGAGCCTGTTGATGACACATCCGTAATGTTTCACACATTATTAAGTCATCATTTAAAATCTTGGTCATTTCGACATCGTATACAGATTAATGACTAGAATATTTGCCGGAGACACGCCAAAAACAAACTCATTTTGCTTTTACCTCCGCATTCGTTTCCTGATAGACATCTGTAGCAGAATATGCTTTCTAACCCTCGACTTTACGTAAGTTCTACGGTGTCTTAAATCCTAAATAGTCTTGTGTTTTTAAGACGTAACATAAAGGCGGTCCCGTGACGGAGTGGCTTAGAATGCTGATATTTCATTACTGCACTTAATGATTCAATCATTTTACTTCATTGTCTTGTGTGGGTTCAGACCTCCTACGGCGCTCATATTAGAAAAGCCAAGTTCTGCTTGCGGGTGTGTCAGTTCTTTTTTCTCGTAGTTCGCCCGTTTTGACCCACCTACTGATTGACCCATCCTGAACTTATCTATAAACGGACGTAAAACGTAATGAAAAACAAGACTTAAGCCTAGATATTGCATCGGCCATCATGTTGCGGTGACCAGCGATACTCACACTCTTTTTATTGATATGCATCTTTTCCTCTTATCTGTGAAATTTATATGTTCTAGGAAGTAATTACAATGGCTGCAGTAACGAATTTGATTTTTCAATGGTATTATAACACAGTGAAACAGCTTTTAGCTAAACAATTCTATTGAAGGGGTCATTTGAACTAGATCAAATAATGCCTTATGTAATGAGGGCAATTACATCCCGATGCCAATGGGACTTTCAACGCACTTAATTTATTGCATACGTTTTGTTTTGTACTGGAAATATGCCAAATGTCATATTTTGTTTTTAGAGGTTCCGCTGTAATTTGGCATTTTACACGACTTTTCATAAAAAAGGTGCAAGTACGCAATGATTATGAAAAGGCGCAATCAGAAAAAAAAAAAAAAAAAAAAAAAAAAAAAAAAAAAAAAAAAGATTCCCACTCCAGAACCAAGGTGGGAAAAAACTAAATTATCAAATTATCAAATAGGTATTTATACCATGAAAACATATCGTAAGCCGAATGAGCAGCTATTTTCCCAATAGGTGGCCACTCAGTTACCTAAACTTAACTAAAATGTGATAACATACATAAGGCGCCAACAGCAAAAACAAATTTAAACACCAAGACCTAAAACAATAAGAACCACCACAGAAGTATCGCCCTGGAACGATCAGTAATATACAATTAATTGGCGGGCTTAAATTGATTTTACAAGTATCTAACCTCTCCCTCAGCTTCATCACCTTTCTTTTATAAAATTGAATCATCTTGCGTGTTTTTGTTCAGACCAGAGAGAGCGAAAGAGAGAGAGAGAGCGAGAGAGAGAGAGAGAGAGAGGGAGGGAGACAGAGAGAGAAAGTCTTTCTTTCAGAGATAGTTTGATGAACCTGTGGCATTGCTGTCGCGAATACTGAAAAAGTCACTAGGTCTACATGGCATAGACAGTGATAAACCTTACGTGCGAAGCATGTTTTCAAGTCGATTGAGTTTACAAAAATAACCTAACTATTCCTAAGTTCAAAAATATAGAACACTTTAAAAACAAAATAGCCTAAATACTCTTCACATCCGTGCTTTCAACGCGTGACTGTATATTGATTTCCATAGGGCGAACGGAAACTTATCAGATTTTAGTACGTGTGGAATTGAACGATAAGGAAGAACATTGCATTTAACATTGTTAGGTATAGATACAAAGAACATATTTCCTTCTTTACATTGTAGCTGGAGGATTATAAAGATTGCAGTTTGCTAAAAAATGTATTGATATGTAATAATATGGAAACGTAAATATTTGGGGCAGACTAGTGGATATTTAAGGTAAGATTATATTAAGTGTTGGCAAACTCGCTATGTTGGAGTTGGGCGGGGTTGGGGCTTGGATACGAGAATTGAGTGGCGGGGACGGTGACCTAGGGGAGGGGATCGTAGAGTGTGGGGCGTGGGCCGGTGTTGGGATGGGGATACTCTTTGGGATGGCGAGTAAAGGCAAAGATGGTTTTGTTAATTGGGAGGCAATACCGGGAAATGGGAAGGGAAGTCCATAATTGGTCACTGGTACCCCTGGTGTGTGCTCATAAGGTTGCGTAAACTATGCCCAAATCATCCATTTCTTGATATGTCTTTTTTGTACAAAATAGCCTTTTGTACCTAGGTATATACACAACTGAGAAACACGTGGTACGGAATGGGTGACGTACAATGCACAATAGGTGCAGGCAATGCAGAAATTGAACATTCATTGAATGAAAGTAACATAAAGAATCCAGGTTATTTCGTTTTCGCAATCACTTCCATGAATATATAGTACTTGCAACACAAAAATATTGAAGTGTTTGCTAAAACGAAATAACCGAAGTTTTTTATGTTAGCTCTACTTTATTTTAGTAAATGTTCAATTTTGCATTGACTGCACCCATCTATCAGTCAGATAAAGAAACGCTATAGAAGAAAACTCGAAACTCTAACCTCAGCTTCGTTTTCAATTGCAGTGTGTGTCACCGATCATTTATCAGTTTGTATGTATACGATACCACGTGATTCTCATAAGTGATATGTTTGACTAACAGTTTGTAGTTGTGTTTCGTTAATGTTGCTAATTGATCTTCTCAAAATTTTATATAACAGTGTGAGTCAGATTACACAAGTTGGATGGCTTTTGAATTTGTGTGGCATTGCCATTTTACCCTCCCAAGACAGGGGTTAGAAATGGTGTAACATTATTTACACTGAATGAATGAGGAATTCAGTAGGCACACTGACAATGGGAGTGTATGCCATTTGAGAATCACATCGAAGAAGAAATAACGTAGCATAACTTACTGTTTCATTTTTACTTCCTTATGCAAAAAATTCTTTAAGTTCTTTGTGGTTGTCATAGTCATCATTATCATCATCATCATCAGTGTCGTTTGATTTCATTGTAAACTATATATTTCCCATAATGCTACGCCTTGAATTTATTTTGTGTGGCACTCCTTGCTACTTTAGTTTATCTACATGCACGAATGTGCTAAACACCTTTCTATTAACGATGCTGCTTTTTCAAGAATAAAGCTTGTTATCAGGTTTGAAAAATGCTCCAGGACTGACCTAGAATGTTTCATTCACGATGTTCTAGACAATATCAAGAATAATGTGTCTGATGGACATAACCCTGCATTTACAAATTACGTTTTTGATGTATTATGGTTCGTACCAACGCCTTTATAGCGCGACAGTACCAAAATATCACCCTCAATGACTGATGGGTGCACATCAAGTTATATCGTTGTTCGATTAAATTAATATTAGATATAGTATCTTGAAAAAATGACCTCATGTAAGGAAACTGTTAACATATATTAAACTGTTCACACTTTACAGGTACCTACAGATTCGGTGACGCACGAGACGTTGACTTAGGTAAATGCATCTTGCAAATCCGAGTATCGTAATTGTGGCTACGACTGCTTGAACAGATTCGTCTACATCACCATTCGCCTTTACATTATCTGTCCGTTCTCAGTCGTCGTTATTGCTATCTTCATCTTTATGAGAGGAATTATTCATGACGAAAACATGTCCGTGTGATGTATACCCCCTTGAATCTCACTTTTATAAAAAAAAGAATGGGGTTTGAGGGGGTATACCTATTTATCTTATTTTTGATCCAAAACATACATTGTGGGTACTCGTTAGAACCGCCTCGGCGAGGCGGTTCTAACGTGTACCCACAATGTATGTTTTGAGCTAAAATATTTAAAATATCAAATTTTTTTCCAACGATATTTTCAATTTTTACAGCTGAAAAAAATGCTCTGTATATTGCATGGGCAAGTTTTCGTAATGTGTCCGCATACAAAGGGGTTTCATGCTGCCTTTTAAATGCATTATTGCATATCGATGTATACACCCACGTTTGTGCACTGAAACGACGTGGATAACGGCATAATGAATGATGTCAGTCTATGGCTTTTGTTAACAATTTTACAATGACGTAAATGATTCTATTAGGCTTACAAGTATATTTGCATCGCAAAATTCCAGACCGTATAATGTGAGAACGTCTTCGCGTTAACATTATTACTTGCATCAGTGTCAAGTTTGCATCAGTGTTAAGTACGAATGGTTCACATGCAATTGCAATGGAATATCTAATTGATTGATGCTTTGGACAAACGCTGCTTATTGTTTTCCTCTGAGCTATTGATGAGTTTGAGGTTACAGTTATATCCTGTTTTGCAGTATTCGAAATCCTCGAAAAAACAACAACAAACAAACGGGTATACGAACCATCGGGAAAGTAAAATATAACTTATGAATTTTATAATTACCTAAAATGGTTAAAAAATAGACGTAATGGTATATATGTAAATAGAGTAATAACAATTGACTTAAGTTTGTTTACCACCATTACGTAAGACGCACTTCATGGGGATATCCGTCATGTTTAGAGCAACCTCGGACCGATTGTAGTGTTATATGTGCGTCAATGACAGTTTGCTTCATGATTCAATCGAGATTGTATCGATTAATGTGGCTCAGTCGCCAAACACATCGCAAATCAAAATACAAAACGTGGTATGAAGTCAAATAAGCAACACGTTGTATTGAAATCATATTTGTAATTTAGAAAACGTACTTTTTTACATTTCCGTATATTATTCCATGTTACTCTGGATCGGATTAGATAACATATTAACTGTGAATGAAATGACAAGACTCGTGTGCAGCGTGTGATCGGATTTGGCGGTGTCAGGAGCATATTATCTTCTCTTTATTATAGGTAAGCCGGAAGAGCATCTGAGATAAGGTAAAGAGACAATGAATTTGCAAAAGAAAATAGACTTTTCACGAATCATAAAATGACATGAAAACTTAGATTTTTTGTTCTGTTCTGAATATGTGCTTAACTGATTTTGTTATATGTTTATACTAGAGTTTAGGTTCCGCATTGCTGTGTCATTATGATACTAGTTTTCATAACCAAACATTATTTATTGTCAAAGAGAACACTCTACAGTGAAGTGTGAAATGTATCGTTGAGACAAATCAAATAGAGAGAGAGAGAGAGAGAGAGAGAGAGAGAGAGAGAGAGCTGATACAGATATAATATAGAGGGTGAATTGTCTTTATGTGCACATTCCGCCTGAGCTTTTTTGTTTTATTTTCTATTTTTTATTTGTATTGTAGACCGTGCGTACCTTGCATTTTAGATACTTAGACAATTGCTTCAAACCGAGTTGAATGTTTTACGTTTGTTTGGAGTTATTTTAGCGTCTTGATGAAGTATTGTCGTTTTGGGAGATATCTTGAAGAGCCAGCTGCTGTCGCGAAAACATGTTATTCGAAGTGATTAAAATATTGTAACAGACTGAGTCTTCAGAATAAGCTAAGTACTCCGAAGTTCAAAAATATAGAATACTTATATCTGTATATCTTCCAATAAAATCAAAACAGTCCGTACAATCTTCACTTACGGCTTTTCAACGCGTGACTGTATGTTGATTTCCATAGGGCGAACGTGTGGAATAGACCGGTAAGGAAGAATCTTGCATTTAACGTGTTAAAGAAGATACAAAGAACAGAGTTCATGCTATACATTTAGCACTAGGAATATTCTTAGAGTTTGAGGTTTGCTGAAAATTGTATTGATATGTTATAACATGGAAACGTAAACATTTGCTGCAGACTAAAGTGGATATTTGAGGTAAGATTGCGTTAAGTGATGAGAAACTTGCCGGGATACGGTATATGAGTTATGGCGGGCAGACAGGAGGGAGTGGGTCGGAGAGCTTTGGGGGCGAGGATAATGGGTAGGGAGTAGCGGCGGTGATAATATTGTTTAGAGAGAGAAAAGTAGGGAATTAGAGAGAGAAGTAGGGTATCCCTACTTGTACCTTTTAATCTTTTCAGTTTACGAATTATATCTTATTGAAGAGGGAACTTTTATGAAAACACGATTCTAGAGAACTCCTCAAACGCCTACGTTAACCAGGAATATGTTGACTTCGTTTGACTATGCGATTTTAATTGTTCGTTTCATATTAGGCACCTGCTTCTTTCCTTTTTGGATTTTTATTAGCCATAGCTCATGTTTTGTTTAGTTCGACTTCGATCTGAACTATATTTTTTCCGTAAAGCTAAACCTTAACTTTATTGTGTTTGACACACCTTGGTACTTCAGTTTATCTGCATGCAAGTAGGTGCTAAAATGTTTGTGTAAACGTGTGTTTCTTGTTCAAGAATAAAGTTTGTAATCGGTTTGGCAAATGCTCAAGGACCGACCTAGAATGTTTCAAATACTAGCTTCCAGACAATATCAAGAATAATCAGTCTGATGATATTACCCGACATATTTAAATTTCTGTTTGGTGAATAGTTATATCCAGGAACGAATTGTTTGCAACAACGTCACTATATCGTTACAGTGCCTAATATATGACCCCTAGTGACTTGCATGCCATGTATGGCTATCATTGTTTGATTTAACGTTATACTGGATATAGTATCCTGAAAAATGACCTCACGCACTGAATTATATTAAACTGTTCACACTTTAAAAATACCTACAGATTTGATGACGTACGAAACGTACACTTAGGTAAATCCATCTTGCAAACCGGAGAGTAATTGTTGCTATGAGTGCTAAACAGATCCATTCGCTGCAGGTCGTTCCTTCTTCAACAAGAGTAATATTACTACCGTCTACATCATCATTCGCTTTTATGTCATCAGTTCGGTCTCCGCCATCATCATCGCGATCTTCGTCTTTCGGGCGCACACTTTATTTTCTTTATGTGAGGGATTATTGTCCGCACACAAGGGGCTTGATATCACATTTTATATGCATTATTGCAAATCGGTGTATACACCCACGTTTGTGCACTGAAACACGGAAAGCTCACAAAACAGTATTGCATAATAAATGATATCAGATTAAGGCTTTTGGTAACTATTCTATGATATAAATCGTTCTATTTTAGGCTCACATGCATATTTGCATCACAAATTTCTGGAGCGCATACTTAGAATGACACCGTATTAATATTATTACTTGCGTGTGTTTTAAGTGCGAATGGTTCACATGTAATTTATTAATTTGATAGTAACTTTGATTTGGACACACGCAGCTTATAGTTTTCCATTGAGCTATCGTTGTGTTTGAGGCACAGTAATATAATGCATTTTGGTACTTCGAAATCCTCGCCAAAACAAACAAACGGGTACATGTAAAATATTAATTGTTAATAAAATAGCAGGACGATGTTAATGTACGATTGAATTAGTTGGGTGATTGGGGTTTTACGTCCCATCAACAGCTAAGGTCATATGGAGACGGGACCTCGGTTTATAGTCCCATCCGACGGACTGGAGAAGCCCGGGATCGAACCTGCGACCCCTGGTTTACAAGGCGAGTGACATAACCACTGCACCACATAGGCTTCTCGATTGAATTAGACGAAAGAGGTTCTGAGATAAGGTTTGGCGTGTTGAAGGTCGCGCAATTATTGTACTCAGAAACTTATTGGTCGCCAGAGAGTACATGTACATGTAAGTACATGTACATGTAAGTTAAGCATTGTTTTGTAAAGATTGCGCAAAGTATGATTGCTGTATTCACTTATATTCAAATAATCTTAATCTGACATTTTACCCCAACTAAAAAAAAGACACACACAAATGAAAAAGAAATAAAGCGCATAAACATTAATCGCTTCATATACAACGTACATGTATAAATGCAAAAAAATCTGTTAAGTTCTTTTTTCTCTTTCATTTTTCGACATGCACTGTTGTAAAATTGTTAAGTGTGTCTTTATCATGAAATGTGTAGAATGTTAAAACGGCATCCTTTTATCACTGTTTCCCTAATAAGATACAATACCGGATACAAAACTGTTCATAATTTCTTCGGTTTGTACTTAAAGCAGTACATTATGTGAGGACCGTATTGATTTCCGCGGGGATCTTTTCTCGCTGATATAAGAAACTAATATAGTGTATTGGATGTGACTGATAAGTAAACACGTTATATTAAAAATATTTATATTGCAAACTTTTCCTCAGGAATTTAAAGTTGATCTGGTTTGTGTGGTTTATGTTATATGGATGTTGTATTTGTTAAAAATAAACTGGTGAAGACAACGTGAAATAAGGTAATTATGCTCTGTCTGGTTAAGCTTACATTTTACATGTTGATTTACATTTTTTCATTAGTGTATTCATTTTCTTTGTATTACTGTTATGTCTGTATATAGAAAATATAGTTTAGTGTCATAACAGGATATGATTTATTAGAGGAGTCTAGACGTAAGATTATAGAGGATATTTAAAAATCCTGTAGATGACAATTGTGTGAAGGCAATCAACGAATGTATGATTTCCATCATCACTGTCGTCATCTCGGTTCAGTAGATCAACAGCGGAGCGCAGTGGATTAATGGTAGTGAAGACAGCGATTTGGTTCGAATTTTAGCTGAATATTGGCCTATATCATAAATTAAAGTCTTAGGGTTTTATTGTAATGATAGGGCGTTTTCGTTGCGGCATTCAAGTCAATGTTCATCATGGATATCAACTTCATCGTCATTACCATCTACGATACATCTTCGATAGTCGAACATGGACCATTATCATTATATGTCGCTATATATACCGCTTAAGAGTTACCTTCGAACTTGTCAATATCAATAGCAAATTTACGCATTATTATCATGATTGATGAAAAGTGGATAATTGCATTTTAAGTAACATGTGGGAGGACAGCATATCTTTATAAGATCCATTCATAATGTAGGCATCAAGGTAAAGACATAGACCATGAAACCACATGTACGATTTAGACAAAGAAGGCACTAGGAAAACATGTCCGTGAAACGTATACAGCCCCACTTTTATATGGTAAAACTGTGGTTTACAGGGGTATACATATTGTCTTATTTTAAATCTAAAACATAGATTGCGGGTACTCGTTAGAATCGCCTCGGCTTCAGGAGCCCTGCTATAATCCTTGCATTGTTGATTGTCACCTCCCCGTGACCAACTTTGTCCCATTAACCTGTTAGGTTAAAGGAACACGGAACCAAAGTGACCTTTGCCACGACATATTTACATAATGGGATTATAATTCGCCCTTAAGTTGTTTATCATGTTTGTTGAGAAGTGCATACAAACCGCAAAATGAGAGATGATGCATGCCAAAACATATCCTAATTCCATTTCGAGGTCATTGTTTGCTTAATAACAACTGTGGTTTGTGGTCTATGTAGGATGATATTTAATGACAATAGGTGTATAATGACAATCCGATTTATGTCAGTTTCCACGGAATGACACTGAATTACCAGGGATAGAAATACCATCGCAAAGGTTCTTTACGATAGCAAACATCGGACAAAATCATGTTTTGGGATTTTACAAATTGAGATTTCGAAGCAAACTAGCAATTAGATTTAAAGCTCTCCATTTTCTTGCTACGTACGTCTTATTTAGTTTGTATAGCGAAGAAGAATAAGGAAACCACGTTAAGAAAATCTCGTGTACAAATTATTTAGTTGTTTATGTGTCATATTGATTAATTATGGGTACGTGATTGTTGTGCTAACATTGAAGTAACTTTAGTAGATTACACAGCTTTTGATTTCATTTTTATAATTGGACAGAACAACATAGACCTATATATTTCCGAGATATTTACGAGCGTTTGAATTCGCGCATGTGCATTCGTGTAGTCTAAATGGCAAAAAATTATTTTGGTTTATTATTAGCGAGAAATTTTAAATCGCGAACTCACAGTGTGCCAGCATTCTCGAAAATTAAGTACTCGTGAACATAACAGTAACTGTTCCTGCTTAAGATTTGGTAAAGTGTGCCCTTGCTCATCTAATGAATGAAGTGCTTATAAAGTGTTATATACATGTATAATGTATGATTTTTTTAGATGTAAGACAATTCGGTTGTTTGTAATAAATAAAATGACTTTCCATTAGTCCAATGCATTGGTTTGTTCTTCAAGTACTAAATTGATTTCCACATGCTAACGGTCTGCTCTCGCCGATATAAGAAGTGTATTTTAGTACGTTCGAAGTGACTGATAAGTAAACATGGTGCATTATAAAAATATTTATATTACATATTTCATCTCGGCTCGGGAATTTAATGTTGGTCTGGATGGTATAAGTAATTTTATAGCACAAATCATAACGGATATGTTTAAAATAAATCGGTGAAGACAAACAAGGTAAATATGTCACGTCTGTTTTTACTATGCTTTCCTGTGTACAGTCCTTGTTGGGTTTCTTTGTTTCCTTAAGTTATTCTATTTATTTGTATAATCTTATATGCGTCTGTATGAAAAAAGTCGGGTATCGTAACTGGATATGATTTATTTGAAGAAAAAGGTACAAGTAGGCAAAGATCAGGAAAAGGCGCAATCAGAAAAAGATTCCCACTCCAAAAACCGAGGTGGGAAAAAACCAAACTAACAATCAGGTACTCATACCGTGAAACATATCGTAAGCCGAATGAGCAGCTATTTTCCTAATAGGTGGCCACTCAGTTACCTCAACTTAACTATAAATATGAAAACATACATAAGGCGCCAATAGCACAAAAAAGAATTTATACACCAAGACATAAAACAAAAAGAACCACCACAGAAGTATCGCCTTGGAACGATCAGTAACACAAAGTTACTGGCGGGCTTTAACCGGTTTTACATGGCCATAACCTCACCCTCAGCTTCTGCAGTGGTTCATAACATTTAGTTAGTTATTCGGTCCTCGTGGTGAATCTCTAACTAGTCAATGAATCATTAAGAACAAACAAATAAATCATGATAAACATCCTGATGAATCAAAAACCAGGACTCACAGACTGAGTAAGCTGCCCGACGATGGAGATCCCTGGGCGCCGAATAACCTACTAACTCCGAAGCAAAAGAAAAACACCAGTTGGACCCCGGTGGGCCAAGCAACAGACAAGAAGCTCCGGCCCCAACCAACTAAAATGAAACATAAAGGTTTGATCCTTTGGAAGCAGTAAAAACTTTAATAGCTTTATGTCGGGGCCATCATAGAGTCTGACGCCCGACCCACCGGCGTGCAATTAAAGAAGGCAGCATAGTTATCAACCATGATTGGGTTAAAAACTAAGCATGCAGACTGTCGCATAACATTCAAGTTATAACCTATACGTCTGTAACGTGTTATGATTTTCTGAACTGAAAAGAAAAATCATTAATTCATTTAAGTTTCTTAAATTTGTAAACCAAGTCACCATAAAATTCAGTTTCCGAAAGGCCCTCACTTAAAAGCGTCTTTAACCCGTCTTTAATTATATTTGGAAATCAATTCAAAGTGTCTACGATAAAATTTAGAAAATGTTTTTCGAAGTTTATGATACCGATAGCCCTGTTGGAGAAGTTTTGCTTTCGAGCGTTGAAGTCTGTAATATGATTGCAGACTTGAGATTACGGATGATATTTGAAAAAAAAAACTTTAATCAATTTTCGGAGATGACTGTTGTGGAATATATGATTTCCAACATCGCTGTCGTCACCACTTCTACCCGGTTCAGTAGTGAAAATGGGAGCGCATTGGCTTAATTGTAGAATTTACATTACACAACTTGACCAAGCCATATATAGATATTTTTCTGTAGCAAAATTTGAAAATTCATTGAAAAACGATATTTTTAATATATCTACTCAAAACATTGATTGTGGGTACACCTTTGAACCGCCTCGCCGATTCTTTATTCCGTAAAATGCTTATCATGTCTGTATGTTGAAATAAGAGATGACAAAACACATCCTGATTTAATGTCTAGGTCATTGTTTGCTTAATAACAACTGTGGCAATATGATAAAGTAGGAGGATATGCAAGTGTGTAATCCGTTTTACCTGTGATCGAATTCAGACATCAAAGATTCCTTACGTTTACGAAAGTCGGACATTGTCATGATACTGGATTATACTTATTGAGATTTCGAAGCAATCTAGCAATTTCCCTTCAGTGTCTGACTGTATATTGATTTCCGTCTTTGTCTTGCTACGTACATGTATACGTCTTATTTAGATTGTAAAGTTACGACAGATAAGGAAATTTGATTATGAAATCGTCGTGAACGAATTATAAAGGTTTTAATGTGCATTTAGATTGATTATTTATACGTTATTGCTGCTCTAACATTTGGTTTATATTTGGCGGATATTTTATACCCTTCTCTCTTTTAATTATCGGACTATGTGGTAAATAATATAGTGTGAATTCGGACATGTCTACGCGACTTTAATTCTCGAAACTATAAACATGCGAGCATTCAAGAAAATTAAGTACTCGCGAACATTACATATCCTGCTGTAGATATGGTAAAGTGAGAACGAAATGTTAATAAACGTGTTCTATTTAATTTATGACTTTTTAGCTAAAAGACAATGTTATTGTTTGTAATTAAACGAACTTTCTTTTCTTTAGTCGAAGTGCATTGGTTTGTACGCCAAGCACTGTATTGATTTCCACATGCTAACGATCTGTTCTCGCTGATATAAGAAGTGTATTTTTAGTACGTTCGGAGTGACTGATAAGTAAACATGTTACATTCAAATTATTGACATAGTGTTCACCTCGGGAATTTAAATTTGATCTGCTCTGTGTGGTTTATTTTGTAGCACGAATGATAATGGATATGCTTAAAATAATTCGGTGAAGACAAGCAAGGTGGATTGCGGTAATAAAGCTCTGACTGGTTTAGTAATCAACTTTATGTACTTTGTTGATTTTCTTTGTTTCGTTAATGTATTCATTGTCTTTGTATAATTGTAGTCTTTCTATGGAAAAATGTGTCAAATATCATAACGGGGTATGATTTATATGATAAGTCTAGACAAACAGAGAGCCCATTAAAGACTCGTAAAAGTTTTTTTTACACTCTCCACCGCATTGATTGTAGGATTTACGTCTTCACAAGTTTTCATCACTTCGACTTTTCCTATACCGATGGAGCTTTGATTCTAGGGTTGCTTACACTGTAAAAATCCTTCCGTGTTATGCACGACAGTTATACATGTATTTCGTTTGTTGAAGCTAACTGGAGATTGCATTTTCCTTCCTCTTGTCTGCACTTCGTATTCAATTGGCACTATAAAGCAAGTCCGCTTCAATTCGCCTGCTATAAGAATTAATTGGTTTTGGTAGGTAGTCACTGACGTCCTCGCCAATTCAAAAAAGTCTCATATGCAACAGATTGCCTTCTAAGTATAGTTGTAATTCAGAAAATGTACTTGATATTTATTTTTTGGATCCTAATATGCAGTTGATCCAAGTATTTTTGACTGAACCTGATATATACTGTCTAGTCGAATGGGTTCCGTTATTCAAAATAAGAATACGTTTCGTCTTGATTGTTGAAAAGCTGGTAATTGCATTTTAAGTACGTTGTGGTAGGAAGGCTAATCATTATTAACTCCATCAGATAGCTTATACATATGCTCTTGGTTCAATTTTTATTTAGGCCTGTTGGAAAAGGTAGACACTGACTGTGAGATAATGCTAGCTTGTATTAAAGTAACGTTTGAAAAAGACACAAAGGAACTTATCGCAATTAAGTATCCATAGTGCACACAGTCTTTTCAAACCATTTGAAAGATAGGGAGATGCTTTCATAGAAATGTGAATGTTTGAGCGTCGGACTATGAACCCAAATGTCATTGGTCTGAATCCAACTGTCGCTTAGTGATGCCCTTTAGTAAGACATATTAGCTCCCTACACTTCAGGCAAATGGCCTGTAAGAGGTGGTGTTGCCCCGTCATGACTGAGACTAGTTGTTGACAGGAATTTAACATCAGTATAAGTCCCCCACAATGGTCCATACGATAGCATGGCACATATACAGTCTCAAACGTTTTCGTCTCTCGTGGCATGTGCTTCAATAGATTTTCTTCTTTGAAGAGGCGGGGGAAATTAATGATGCTATTAAATGAGGTAAATGTACTTGATTAAAGAAGAGGAAGAAAATCGGGAACGCTTCTTGATGATGATACAAATTCGAAATCTAGCAATTTCTCTTCAGTGCGTGACTGACTGTGTATCGATTATTAGATACGTTTTCCTCAGTTTGTATAGTGACGACAGATAAAATACAGCGCATTTGTAAAACATTCCGTTTTATATACAAAGTTGTTTATGTCTCGCTAAAGTAAGATTAGTTATGGATATATGCTAGTTTTACAAAAACTGAGGTAATTTTCGATGTACTTTTTTGTTGTTTTAGGAGTAGATTATGCTTTGAGCATTACTGATGTTTGTGTTATGTATGTGTCTAAATTTTCTTATACATGTATAGGTAGTAGGCTAGAATTTTCACTGGTTTGTTCTAGAGTGTATAGATTTGATTACGTAGTTTAGTCGACGATCACTTTGCAAATCAAAATACAGTGCGAGAGAAGACAAATGAGCAACACGTTGTATTTATAATATAGTTATGAAAAAATCTATAGACTTCTCTACGTACTCGTAGTTTTGGGTTAAATGATTTGCTATGTAGAATAATTTTAGATAAGATTTTGGATAACTTGAACGACAATTTGAGGTTAAGTATTTCCCATTTTTATCATGAACGGTCATGTCATTGTTGCATTATACATTATTGGTAATCAACTCCGTAAGGCTTGTTGAGTTCAATGTACAGTAAATAAACCCTTTGCCTTTATCATTCAACTTGGATATTGGCGTTTCCTATTTAAATTGGGTAAAGTACGGACTTATTCATGTCATGAAGGAGTGCTTTAAAATGTGCAATATCATATATTAGTTTACACTGTTAGAAAATATAGCTATAATAAAACAATAACATACTTTCTTTTCTTCTTTCCAAGTTAATTTATGTATACAGCTCCGTTTCATTAATAACATACCCCTGCAATGTCGCAAAATAAATTGACCCCGCACCCTACATTGCATGGCTCATTGCTGGATGGTTATTAGTCTGGCCTGGATGAAACTTCTACAATTTGTGTATATATTTATGTGTGTTAAACTGGTAGTTTGTTTATATTGATCGTGAGCAGTCCAATTGGACAGGAAGCTGCTTTCGGCGTGTACCAAAATTCTGGTAGATTTAATGTCAAGTTTTCAACTTTCGGCGATTGGTATTATGTAAGTACTGTGAATATTGCCAGTTTCTGACATGAATGTTGTACATTGGCATCTATTGTAGATACCTTAAAACTTACATCACATTCGCTAAAGTACTGAAGCAGAAATGGAATATCTAACTATACCTACTACCCTGTATAATGCTACCATGCAAATGCATGTTTTCAGCACATAAAATGTCTGAAAGTTTATCAAATTTAAAAACTGGACATCTGAGAATATCATTAACAGTTGACATGATTATTTAAAGAGAGTTACGATAGCCTTGTATCTAATGCAATGTGTACCTGCCTATGACAATGTTTTTAAGTTATGTAATGACATTCTTAAAGACAGGGTTTTCATGCCGGGGGGTCTGGTTCCCAGCATCAAAGAGAACAGGTAGCCAGACAGTAGCAGTGGGCGTGGCTTACACCAGGTAAGCTGGCTACCTATAGGGATCATAAAACTGATAAGGATCACAGGTCATAATTGATTGTAATAAACAGCCACAATTCATTTACCAATAATACCATAATAGCTGCATAAGACAGGATTAGAAACAAATTTAATAATAATCTAAAACATTTTTCTTTCTTTCTTTTTTTAATTTATTTTATCTATTTCTTTATTTATTTTTTTTTTTTTTTTTGAGTCAGTTATTTTTAAACATTTAATAGTATATATAGTAAAATCCAGTTTTGTGCATGTTAAACAGAATCCCATATTTGTATTTATTTATCATTAAAATGTTAATTTATGATGATTTTTAATGCTTATGCATTTCAAGAATATAAGTTCCTATATTTTATTTTCTATTTTGCTTCTCATAACCTTTATATACTACTGAAGTAAAATCTAGTTTTGTACATGGTAAACAGAATCACTATTTTGTATTTCAGTGTTTATTTATGATTTTTTAATATCCTTCCCTTTCAAGAAATAAATTCTTCATGACAAGACAGTTTTGATTGTCTATTGTAACCAATTATGAAGTGTGCCTTCTGTTACATAATAAGATAATAAGGCTAGTTGCAGACAGGTAAGACCTGTCAATCATTTTGTGATGTCACAGTGGCCCTCAGTTGAAAACCAATCAGAATCACAGAATTGATGTTAACCCTTCAACAGTCAGATAAAGAATGGCACAGGTATACCTGGGTGGCCTTTTATACCCCAGCCCTGTCTTTAAACATATATTTATTAAGGACACTTGATGTTTTTTTAATACAATTGATTGAAATAGTATGACTGGCGATTTTAAGAAGACGGCTTATATTAGTAATCATCCAAGAGAAACTTCAACGAATCAAATATTAAACGCGCGAGAACACACTAAGATGGAAGTAGACATTAAGAGCAGTTTTGCTTCCTTGAAATATGTCTGTAAAGAAGGAAATAGCGTCTATTTAATCATTATTTCTGAACTTTATATGTATTGCGAATGCGGTGCAAGTTTTAATGTATATCAAATAAATGTCAATAAATAATATTCAGGTCAGAAAGTGGCAGTATTCACAGTACTTACATAATACCAATCGCCGAAAGTTGAAAACTTGACATTAATTCTGTCGGAATTTTGGTACATGCCGAAAACAGCTTCCTGTCCAATCGGACTGCTCACGATCAATATAAACAAACTACCAGTTTAACACACATTAATGTATACACAAATTGTAGAAGTTTCATCCAGGCCAGACTAATAACCACCCAGCAATGAACCATGCAATGCAGGGTGCGGGGTCAATTTATTTTGCGACATTGCAGGGGCATGTTATTAATGAAACGGACCTGTACTTTAATCAGTACGTTAAGTGAGGCATGATTATTGTTTTTCGCCGGTTAAGGATCTCTTAGTTTTGAAGGAATGGATTTAGTGCGTATGGTTGTGTCTGATAAGTTAACAAGTGGCATTAGAATATTTAAATTACATATGTTTTCATAAAAAGTTAAGATTGACCTGTGCTTTGTTGTTTATTTTATAGCACGAATGATAATGGATATGTAAAGAGTAATTCGGTGAAGACAACCAAGGTGATCTGAGGCATGGATGAACATGTCCACTCCAATGGAGCGTTAGAAGTAGATATTCTTCATGTCATGCACAACATTTTCTTGCTTTTGTTCAAAGCAACCTGAATATATTTTTCCTTCTTCCTGTCTTGAATCAATTGGTCTTCTAATGTGTTAGTCTGAAACAAAATCGCAAGCTATAAGAATGTACGCGTATTGGTTTAGGTAGGTTAGTCATCGACCTCATCGCAAATTCAAAAGCAGCGCGTGGTATGAAGTCTGGTAAGCAACAGATTGCATTGAAATTACAGCTGTAATTAAGAAAACATACTTGATATTGAATCAATGGATAGTAATACGCAGATAACCCAATAAATTTTGACTCATCCCGATATGTAGTGTCTAGTCGAATAGAGTTCGTAGTTTAAAATAAATCAAAATGGCATCGATCTGACATTCATTATAAGCATTGGTTCTTTGCTTGTAAACGTCCCTTGATTTATGCCCTGGGAGTTGTCTCGTAACTTGTCGATATCTGTAATAAAATTCATCGGTTTCGTCTTGATTGTTGATAACACGAGAATTGCTTTTTAAGTACGTTGTGGGAGGAAGGCGAATCATTATTAACTCTATTTGTTATGAAGGCATGTAAGAGACGGTAAACCCTGATTGTGGGATAATAGCTTTTTCAGTAATGTTTAAGAAGTTGTGAGTTGGTAAAAATGGATGAAATAATCCGTCTTTCTGTGTTTTCTGAGTACACTTAGAGTTGATTCAAAGCCAACTGAAATGCCTTGAGTTGTAAATGGTTGAGCGGCTGACGTCACATCTAAACGTTATAAGCTCAACTTTTCCCGGCACGAGGTATGTGCTTGAGCAAGACACATAAGCTGTCTTAATGTCAGGTAAATGCTTTGGAATTGGTGGCTGTGTTCCGACTTGGCTGAAAATAACTGTTGATAGGGATATTAAATCAAAATACAACAACATTTTCTCGAACGATTTCTTTTCTGTATACATGACGTGCACTTATAATGCATTTCTTTGAAGTGGCGGATGATATTAATGATTATGTAAAGTGAGTCAAATGTACTTGATTAAAGGAAGAATGTCGGACATTTTTTCTTGGTAATGCTACAATACGAAATCTTCTGTGTAATCTGGCAATTTCTCTTCAGTGCGTGACTTTGTATCGATTTCCTTCATTTCCTATTAGATACGTTTTCCTCAGTTTGGATAGTTACGACACATATAAAATACATCGATTTGGAAAACATTTTGTTTGATATATAAAGTTGTTTATGTGTTTACTTGACTTTGGATACGTGATCTGTTTGCAAAACAATGAGGTAATCTTCAGTGGATCTATCCATAGCTTTTTAATCTATTAGACTGAAATATAAGACACATTAAACTGAAGGTTATGGTGGTTTTAGTCGTCCTGTAGTCTAAACATAGAAAAGATTTTACCACTTAATGATCTTAAAGTTTTAGGACTGAGAGTTGTAGCAGTGACGGTAGTTACGTCATCATTATAAGTGACCTTAATCGCCGTTACCAACTTGTACGGTTCTTGCTGCATCACACTTTTCATCAGCATCGTCCCTGACATCATGGTCGTGCTCCTCATCGTTCTCGTCATGACTGTCATCATCATCATCATCATCATCATCATCATCATCATCATCATCATTTGTATCTTATTCTTTAATATTTCGTAATTGTTTGACACGGACAACAATTATATAACACTTTATATTACTATTGCCCTTTTAAATGTACATAAATAACATGTCTGAAGCACTTGACCGCAGTCTATGTGCTGATAGCAGTTGATGGCAGTTCAACGACTTAAAAACGTGTCATTAACATACGCAATGTTTAAAGATTGTTGTACCTCTTACCGATACTCGTCACACTAGTTTCGTATTTAGGTTGGTGGCGCTTTAGGTGTTCTTTAAAGGGTACAGTTACAGTACAGAAAGGGTAACTTCACTCTTACACGTGTATCTGCACATGCACGACTTTAGTTTTGAAATCTTGTGAATGCCCATGACAATATGATTTATTGGTGACCATGCCGTACATACGAGTACCATAAAGCATGACTGAATTTGAATTGATTTGCGTTTCCCACTGTAAGTTATGGCCTTGCTCATGTAACTGATTCAAAACTTACCACAATATGCTTTATACGCTAAAAGACAATGGTTTACTATGAAACTGAAAAATGAAAAAAAAAACTTTCCTTTTTTCAATCCGAGTACATTGGTTAGTACTTAACCAATATGCTGTATTGATTTCCATTGGCTAACGATCTTTTCTCGCTAATATAAGAAATGAATTTATAGTACATATGGAGTGACTGATAAGTAAACACGTTACATTATAAAAGTATTTATTCTACATATTTCTCTTCGATAAAATTGAGTTGTTCTGGTTTATGTTGTTTATTCTGTATCACGGATGATAATGGATATGTTAAAAATAAACCATTGAAGACAAACAAGGTAAATTGAGGTAAATAGGCTTCGTCTGCTTTAACAATCAGTTTTCTATCTACAGTCTGTTGATATTCATTGTTTCGCTCATTTCTTTTCTTTGTTTTACATTAGACAGTATCTCTACGAATGTAGACATTAAAAATAGATTCCTGACGTCAGAGCAGGAAATGATTTATTTGATAGGTCTAGACTTAAGATTACAGAGGACATATTTTCTATTTGACGAATTTCTGCAGTCAATAAACATACGCATTGATTGCAAGTTTTACATCATGGGGCTGAACTTTGTCAAATTACTTCTTAGTGACCTTCAATTCATTGTCTGGGGATTGGCTCTGGAAATATCAATGTTTATACTTTTATAACATTAATACGTTGTCTCTTTATTACCATTGACTGGTATGTTATACTGCTCGGCAAATAGGTCACTGTGTAGGCGACAACTTTAATATTCATATCCGGGCATGATCGGCTAGACCATGTATTCAAGGAGGGCGGGGTCAAAGAAAAGTCTAACTTTGTAAGTGTAGACCAAAGTCACCTGTTTACCTTAAGTAGGAAATCGGCCATCTATATTTTATCAAACCCAGTGAATTAGATACTATTCGTTTTAATTGAAATTTCTGTGCGTTGGTATATTATATGAGGTAGCGCCCAGACAGAAATTTACACGTGAAGCTATATCTACATACATTCTCAAACCGTTAAGCCTCTCACGACATGTACTCTAAATTTTCTTGTTTGAAGAGGCGGATATTTATGCTATTTTAAAATGAGGCAAGTGTATTTGATCAATGGAAGAAAATCGGTCACTTTTCTTGGTAATGCTACAATTCCAAACCCTCGGAGTAATCTAGCACTTTCTCTTCAGTGTATGACTGTGTGTCGATTTCCTTAATGCTACAGTTCTTCATTTTCTTGTTAGATACGTTTTCTTCAGTTTGTATAGTGATGACAGATAAAACACATAGCATTTGGATAACATTATATTTTATATATAAAGTTATTTTATATTTGTCGCTAAGATTGATTATGGATATGTGATCGTTTTGCGAAAAGTGAGGTAATCATCAGTTAATGTATCCATAGTTTTCATCATCATCATCATCATCATCATTTCTACCTTATTCAGTATTATTTTATAATGTTTTGACACGGACAAAAACTTTATAACATTTTATATTACTATTGCCCTTATTAATGTATATTGTCTGGATCACTTGACCGCAGTCTATGCGCTGATGGCAGTTCAACGACTTATAAACATGCCAGTAACATACGCAAGGTTTTGAGATTGTGGTACTTCTTTGTCATTCAGGTGACCGATGCTCGTCACACTAGTTTTTGAGTTGGTGTTCTGTATACGGTACAGTTTCAACTTCACTCTTACACGTGTATCTGTACCTGCACGACTTTAATCTTGTGAATGCCCTTATTGGTGATCATGCTGTACATACTAGTACCATTTTGACTGAATTTGAATTAATTGACGTTTCCTACTGTAAAGGGTGTTAAGAAAGTTCGTTCCGCGCAAAAATTGCTTTCCTGATAGCTCGATTTTCATGCTTCAGGATGCACGGACCTATTCTTTCGGCCAATTTTGAGTATTTGGGGATTATGATTTTCAGAAGTGTATTCCATGCTACTGTGTCAAGATATTTACAATGCTCCTGCATACAACTATTCCATACATGATGCAGAAAAGAATAATAAAGCATGAATAAATCTGAACCCTTATAAAAGCTACAAGACAGTCAAGTACTCTCCCCCACCACTATTTTTACATACAAAATGGTCTTGATCCCTTACTTTGTCAAACTATAGAAAGTTACCTGCAAAACACCAGCTGTTGACATCTGTAAGAACAAAAAGACCAATATGCCACTTTCAAGAAAATCAACCACAAAGTGGGTCATGACCACCAAACTTTTTCAGTAATCCTCTTTGAAAACATCTTACTTTTAAAGCACAAAATCAGCTGTCACAAACTGAGCAATATGCATTGTCTCCCTTGGACAAGCACAACATCCGGAGTTCACTTTTACAGTCTGTTTAGTTTCGAATTTCATTTCAACTGAAACTTTATTGTATAATAAAACTCATAATTATGTCAAAAAGTACCAGTTTAAAAATTATAGACACAAACCATCACACCTACAGAGCATGGTATTCTATATTCTGAAAATCATCCATCGCCAAATACGAAACTGGTCACTGATACCTTCAAAAACAAAATAACGGCATAACCAGCCTTGAATTAGGATGTATATAAAAAGATAAAAGCAAAGATGTTTTAAATCAGATACCTGATCATGAACAAAATGGCCACCAAACACTAGCACTTATTTTCTAACCCTTGAACTTTTACACAAAAATGGGGGTATACTAGAAAATATCTTTGTCATGCTAAGGAAATTGCGTACAAGTCCTCTATGATTTAATGAACAAGGCTTAGATGGACTGCTAATTCGCCATATATAATAGTTTTGTGATGTTCTTAATTATAAACCTGTAAAAAAAAATCAAATGTCAAATATTATACAATTTTTACAGAAAATCGATTTTTTCCAGAATTTTTGAAATATAGTATCCTTAGCAAATATACATCCGTGAAGCAACTCGACGTTAGACAATATTGTATCTGAGAACACAACCGATTAATGGAAAATGCAACATTGCATTAGTTTTTGCCTATAAAATGCTTTCAAACCATGTGGTAAACTGCGGAACGAACTTTCTCTTAACACCCTTTAAGTTATGGCCTTGCTCATGTAACTGATTAAAAAACGTACCACATAATGCGTTTTTACGCTAAAAGACCATGTTTTATACTGAAAAACCTTTCCTTTCTTCAGTGCGAGTGCTTTGGTTTGTACTTTACCAATATGTGAGACCTGTATTGATTTCCACACAGGCTAACGATCTTTTCTCGCTGATATAAGAAATGAATTTATAGTACATATGGAGTGACTGATACGCAAACACGTTACATTATAAAAATATTTATATTACATATTTTTCTTGTGGAATTTAAAGTAGGCCTGGTTTGTGTGGTTTATTCTTTATATCACGGATGATAATGGATATGTTAAAATAAATCGGTGAATTCAGGTAAATCAGTTTAGTCTGCTTTAACAATCACTAAATGGCTACAGTCTGTTGATATTCATTATTTCGCACATTTATTCATTTTCTTTGTTTTACATTAGACAGTATCTCTTCAAATGTAGACATGAAAAAATATATTTCTGACGTCAGAGCAGGAAATTATTTATTTGATAGGTCTAGACTTAAGATTACAGAGGACATATTTTCTATTTGACGAATTTCTACAATCAATAAACATACGCATTGATTGCAAGTTTTATATCATGGGGTTGAACTTTGTCAAATTACTTCTTAATGACCTTCGATTCATTGTCTGGGTGTTGTCTCTGGAATTGTTGATCTTTATACTTTTATAACATTAATTCGTTGCCTCTTGATTGTCATTGGCTGGTATGTTATATAGCTCGCCAAATACATGTAGGTTACTGTGTAGGCGAAAACTTTAATATTCGTATCTGGGCGTGATCGGCTAGTCCATACATTAAAGGACAGGAGAGGGTCAAAGAAAAGTAGAACCCAGTAAATGTAGACCAAAGTCACCTGTTTACATTAAAAATCGGCTACCTGTATTATATCAAACCCTCCCTCTCTCTATTTAATTAAAAAATCTTACGGTAAATCTGTACGTTGAGTATATTTTATGAGACAACGCCTAGACAGTAATCTACACGTGAAGCCATACCTTCATACATATGCATATATTATTCTCAAACTGTTATATTTCTCACAATATGTATCCTATTTTTTCTTGTTTGAAGATGCATGTTATATTAATGATGCAAAAATGAGGCAAATGTATTTGATTAATGGAAGAAAATCGGACATTTTTCTTGGTAATGCTACAATTACAAACCCTCGGAGTAATCTAGCAATTTCTCTTCTGTGAGTGACTTTGTATCGATTTCCGTAATGCTACGATTCTTCATTTGCTTGTTAGATACGTTTTCTTCAGTTTGTATAGTGATGACAGATAAAATATATCGCATTTGGAAAACATTCTGTTTTATATATAAAGTTATTTATTTGTCGCTAAGATTGATTATTATGTGATCGTTTTGCGAAAATTGAGGTCATTGTCAGTTGTTGTATCTATAGTTTTCATCATCATCATCATCATCATCATCATCATCATCATCATCATCATTTCGTAATGTTTTGACACTGACAACAATTTCATAACACTTTATATTACTATTGCCCTTATAAATGTACATAACTAACATTGTCTGGATCACTTGACCGCGGTCTATATGCTGATGGCAGTTCAATGACCTAGGAATGTGTCATTAACATACGCAATGTTTTGAGATTGTGGTACCTCTTTGTCATTCAGGTGACCGATACTCGTCATACTAGTTTCTTATTTGTGTTTTAGGTGTTCTATAAACGGTACAATTTCAACTTCACTCTTTTACGTGTATTTGCACATGCACGACTTTAATTTTGAAATCTTGTGAATGCCCAAAATAACAGACTTCATCATTGTTATAACCTTATCTGGTTCACTTGACCGCAGTCTAAGTGTTTATGGCAGTTCAAAGAAATAGGAGCGAGTCAGCAACGTACGCCATGTTCTGAGATTATGATGTGTCTGTCATTCGTATTTCCGATACTCGTCATATCAGTTTCGTTTGATAGTTCCCGGTGCTTTACAAGTTTTACTAACGGACACAACTTCACTCTTACACGTGTAACTGCACATACACGGCATTAATTTTAACATCTCGTGAATGGTCATAACAATATTGCATTATGCATAAGTGGTGATCATGCCGGATACGAGTACAGTAAAGCAAATGACAGAATTTGAATTAATTGACGTTTCCTGCTGTAAGATATGACCGTGCTCATACAACTGATTAAAAACGTACCACATCAATTTGTTTACGCTAAAAGACAATGGTTTATACTGAAAAACCTTTCGATTCTTCGGTCCGAGTACATTGGTTTGTACTTTACCAATACATGAGATATGTATTGATTTCCACAGGCTAACGATCTTTTCTCGTTAGTTTAAGAAATGAATTTAGTGACTGATAAGTAAACACGTTACATTATAAAATATTTATATTACATATTTCTCTCCGATAAGTTTAAGGTTATTCTGGTTTATGTGGTTCATTTTATAGCACGAATGATAATGGATATGTTAACCAATTATTCGGTGAATTGAGGTAAATAAATTGTGTCTGCTTTAACAATCAGTTTCTTTCTACAGTCTGTTGATATTCATTGTTTTGCTCATCTATTCATTTTCTTTGTTTTACCTTAGACATTATTTCTACAAATGTAGATATGAAAAAAATAGATTCCGCGAGTCGGAGCAAACCCAGTGAATTAGATACTCTTCTATTTAATTGAAATTTCTGTGAGTTGGTATAAAATATGAGGTAACGCCCAGACAGTAATCTACACGTGAAGCTATATCTTCATACATATGCATATATCATTCTCAAACCGTTAAGTACTCTAAATTTTCTTGTTTGAAGAGGCGGATAATGATATTTTAAAATGAGGCAAGTGTATTTGATCAATGGAAGAAAATCGGTCATTTTTCTTGGTAATGCTACAATTCCAAACCCTCGGAGTAATCTAGCAACTTCTCTTCAGTGTATGACTGTGTATCGATTTCCGTAATGCTACAGTTCTTCATTTTCGTGTTAGATACGTTTCCTTCAGTTTGTATAGAGATGACAGATAAAATACATAGCATTTGGAAAACATTATATTTTATATATAAAAATATTTATTTGTCGCTTAGATTGATTATGGATATGTGATCATTTTGCGAAAATTGAGGTAATCATCGGTTGATGTATCCATAGTTTTCATCATCATCATCATCATCATCATCATCATCATCATCATCATTTCTATCTTATTCATTATCATTTCGTAATTGTTTGACATGGACAGTAATTTTATAACACTTTATATTACTATTGCCCATATACATGTACATAACTAACATTGTCTGGATCACTTGACCGCAGTCTATGTGCTGATGACAGTTCAACGATCATCTACAAACATGTCATTAACATACGCAATGTTTTGAGATTGTGATACTTCTTTGTCATTCAGGTGACCGATACTCGTCATACTAGTTTCTTATTTGAGATGGCGGCGTTTTAGGTGTTCTGTAAACGTTTCAGGTACAGCTTCACTCGTACATGCACGACTTAAATTTTGAAATTTTGTGAATGCTCATGACGATATGCATTTTTAGTGATCATGCCGTACATACGAGTTCATAAAGCGTGACTGAATTTGAATAGATTTGCGTCTCTGTAAGTTATGGCCTTGCTCATATAACTGATTCAAAACTTACCACAATATGCTTTTAACGCTAAAAGACAATGGTTTACTATGATACTGAAAAATGTAAAACCTTTCCTTTCTTCAGTCCGAGTACATTTGTTTGTACTTTACCAATATGTGAGATCTGTATTGATTTCCACAGGCTAACGATCTTTTCTCGCTAATATAAGAAATGAATTTATAGTACATATGGAGTGACTGATAAGTAAACACGTTACATTATAAAAAAATATTTATATTTCTCTTCGGGAATTTAAAAAATGGTCTGGTTTATATGGTTTATTCTTTATCGCGGATGATAACGGATATGTTAAAAATAAACAGTTGAAGACAGGCAAGGTGAATTGAGGTAAATATGCATTGTCTGCTTTAACAATCAGTTTTTATCTACAGTCTGTTGATATTCATTGTTTCGCGCATTTATTTCTTTTCTTTGTTTTACAGTAGACAGTATCTCTACAAATGTAGACATGAAAAAAAAATAGATTCCTGACGTCAGAGCAGGAAACGATTTATTTGATAGGTCTAGACTTAAGATTACAGAGGACATATTTTCTGTTTGACGAATTTCTACAATCAATAAAGATTTGTATTGAATGCAAGATTTACATTTGTCAAATTACTTCTTAATGACCTTCGATTCATGGTCTGGGTGTTGTCTCCGGAATCGTCGAACTTTATACTTTTATAACACAAATACATTGCCTCTTGATTGTCGTTGACTGGGATGACTCTATAACAGTCGTAGATACTGATATTCATGAACGATAACTTCGAAAGAGTCAACCTTAGAAATAGGCTACCTGTAGTTTATCCAATCCCCGGAATTAGATAATCTTGTAATTTATAAATATTTCTTCCAGTAAATCTATGAGTTGGGTCTATTTATTGTATTCATATAGTTTTACCTATGTCGAAAGTAGACCATACTCTATAATTAAGGGTTACCGCCCACACAGTAATCTATTTGTAAAGCTATATCTTCATTAATATGAGCCGCCGCATGAGAAATCCATCGATCTGCATAGGCGAAAAAAAGGCGCAGATCAGTCACGCAGTAACTGCGAAGCTGATCAGAGCCTTTGTTTTCGCTACACGCATAGTACAGGTGCGTTCACTTATTAATATACCCCTGCGATATTCAGAAATAAGTTGACAACTTTTCTTGTTTTTGAACAATCGTCACTGCAAAGAAATGGACTACTGGATGAATTCGTTTATATAATGTGTTGAGTGTGTCTATGAATGTTTACTCTGTATATAAAACTTCAAGATTTTGTAATGCTGTATGCCTAAATTAATTACATAACATATGGAGCCAATTTTTTAACAAAAAAAATCGCTGATATTCGAGTTTCAAAGATTCCACAAGGAATCAAGGTTAATGATTTGAAATTTTGTTTGTAAATTACGAAACAATAACCCTTTTTGTACAAATGCTGAAAATTTGGTGTCTTTATGAGCACTATTAACAAAGTTACGACCTGATTTTCATTCATTGTACATTTTAGAATTTCATGGTAAAGCGGTTGTTACAATATAAAACTTAGCATGTTAGTGTTATTTTGCAAGAAAACTAATACTCTATCAGGACGGCTTTACGAACAAAGCTTATTAGTGGGTTCCTTCATGAGGTAAGCATGTCTTTAAGTACTGTGGAGTCACCCATGACTTTGTATTCTGCCAAAACGTGGGTTGGCATTTCATATACAGTTTCAAGATATATTTCTACGCACCGAGGGGCTAAGTGGGCTAAATTTATTGTGAGGTAAAGACTCACATCTCCTCTGCGTGATATTCCAAACCTCTTCTATAGTGTTTAAGTCATGGAAATTGACATGCCAATAAAGGGTGTCAAATAATAGTATTTATACAAGGCAATGTTCTTTGTATTTATCCTTTATCCGCAAAACACACTATTGATATTATAAGAATGTCTGTCTTTGAATGTCCTGGTGATTCCCTTGACTTAAAGCCCATACAAGATGATTTAAATATCATGAAAACCAGCAGCGAGAGATAGCCTAACTATAAACTTTTCTCTTTGAAAATCCCAATCCCCTATGGTATTCTGTGCCGAGAAAACAAACCATGGATTGTATGATGAAATGCCAACCCACGTTTCGGCAGAATACAAAACCATAGGTGGCTCCACAGTGCTTTAAGGCATGCTTACCTCATAAAGGAACCCACTAGCAAGCTTTGTTTGTAAAACCGTCCTTATAGAATATTAGTTTTCCTGCAAAATAACACAAACATGCTTAGTTTTATATAGTAACAACCGCTTTACCATGAAATTCTAAAATGTACAATGAATGAAAGTCAGGTCGTAACTTTGTTAATAAAGCTCATAAAGACACCAAATTTTCAGAATTTGTACAAAAATGGTTATTCTTTCATAATTTACAAACAAAATATCAAATCATTAACCTTGATTCCTTGTGGAATCTTTGAAACTCGAATGTCAGCGAATTTTTTGTTAAAAATTTGGGTCCATATGTTATGTAATCAATTTAGGCATACAACATTACAAAATCTTGAATTTTTATATACAGAGTAAACATCCATAGACATACTTAACACATTATATAAACAATTCACCCAGTTGTCCATTTCTTTGCAGTGATGATTGTTCAAAAACAAGAAAAGTTGTCAACTTATTTCTGAATATCGCAGGAGTATATTAATAAGTGAACGCACCTGTAAAATTCCTTTTCTTTGTAAATCTAAAATTCCATTCTCTAGCCATCTTCTATGACTGTACAGCCAGGTTTGTGTCAGACCTGGTCGGAAGCCAAATTGTTGGTTTTCTCACGCACAGGCTCATATGCATATACGTATTCCGTATTCTTTTCAAACTTGTAAGTCTCTCACGACATGTACTTTGAAGGGGCGAACGATACTAATGATGTTGTAAAATGGGTCAAACGCACTTTATAAAAGGAGAAAATTGGACTAATTAGAAATCTTCGGAGTAATCTAGCAATTTCTCTTCAGCGCGTGACTGTGTATCGATTTCTGTAATATTACATTTTCTTGTTATATACAGGACATCTCAGTGACTGTCTGTCTCAGTTTGTATCATGTGTATAGTGACGACAGATAAATGAAACCTCGCTTAGAAAACATTATATTTGAAATATATATAGTTGTTTGTGCGTCGTTTAGATTGATAGTGGATACGTGATCGTTTTACAAAAAATGAGGTAATTTTCATAGGATTTACCCGTAGTTTTATGGGTTTTTTTTCTTCTTTTTATTCATTCGACTGAGCGCTTAACTCAAGATACCGAATGCAATTTGGGCTGCATTTGTTCTCACTGTAAGGCATTTATCAATGTTATAATCTTAGAGTTTTAGGACTTACGAAGCCATTTGCGTCATCAGATGAAATGCGGTTATTTATTATTGCCGACTTCATTGGTTCTCTCTTCAATCTTTTCATCAACATTGCGCTCGACACCATGTTTACCGACCTCATCATGGTCTTTCATCTTCTCACCCTCCTCATGATCATCCTAGTCGTTGTCGTAATCATCATCCTCACCATCATGACTGTCTAAATCATGATCATCATTTCAATTTTTGCTGTCTTAATCATCAACAACGACATCATAAATTTTCGCAATTCCAATCATCATCATTTCATCAATCGAGATTCGCAGAACAATTATAACTCTTTAATATTACGGTAAATAATTGTCCTTAAAATCATAGACAACACCATTAACATTGTCTGGTTCACTTGACCGCAATCTATATGCTTATGGCTTAGTTCAAGAACTTAGAAGGGTGTCATAAACATACGCCATGTTTTGCGATTGAAGTCATTTGCGTCATTCAGTTGGTCAAAACCATTGCCTTCGGAGTCATTTTAGTTCGTGCTTTATATTATACGTATAGGCTTTAAACGGGTTCTCATGCATGAATACACGTGTAACTTCTTATGCGCGGTTTAAAAGGAGTTTATGAGTGGCAAACTTATCCCTGTTTCATGTCGAGGTCATTGTTCGGTTGACAATAATACTTGTGGTTTATAATTTATGTGGGAGGAAATTATACTGTGTAAGTTTCAAGTGTGTAATAATAAACCAACGTATTGTTCGCGTAATCGTTTTTGTTCTACATTAATATTAGTGAGAGAAAGTAAAATAAAACCGCAATTGCTCTCGTTTCATATTGCGTTATCTAGCTTTGTTTTTACAAAACGTGGGTTGTTTGTTTTTCTTCCAGACACTTATTTACTTCAGCACAAGTTTCTTTAGATATTTGTTTGAGTTCGCTAGAGTTCACCAGCAACAAATAAGATTTCTTAATGAAATTTTAGACTCACTGACATGTGGGCAGACGTACGCTGTATCTAGACTGCGGTTTAGATCTTCTCGAAAAAAAGGTGAGGGTCGTATTGTCTATGATAATGCTGCATACAAATGAAACACTTCATTAAATCAATACATATACCCAATCAATCCATCAATCAATCAATCAATCAATCAATCAATCAATCAAGCAATCAATCAATCAATCAATCAATCAATCAATCAATCAATCAATCAATCAATCAATCAATCAATCAGTCAATTTCTTCTATTTTCAGATGTATCACATCGGGTATAATGAGAAGAATGAACGGAATATACAAGCCTGGTTGGAACAGTCCCAGCGTTCCCAGCGAGAGCCACCTCATGGAGAAAGGTAGGCTATACTTTATAGCAGTGTATTCATGAACGGGGCCCTACAGGTGTGCGTGTGTATGTGTGTGTGTGTGGGGGGGGGGGGGCGGGCGGGTCGTAGGTCCTTGCTGTTGAAAACAAACGAATTTTCTCCCCAAGTTCCTTAATGGTTTTCCTCAACCTCAAGTCCTTTGCCTCATGAATCCCCAAAGTTTTCTGACTAGCTCCCTGAAATAAATGATCATTCTCCCCAGCTCCCCACAACCTCTGAAAGGACCCAAAGAGAATGCGTAGGTTTTTGTATGAGCTTTCTTAAAATCAAAAGGCACGAACTCATTTTATTACTAACGTGCAGTTGTAGTTATAGCTAACAAGGGCTACAGTTGCAGTTGTAGTTATATTTTTTTTTAAACCTGAGTTGTCCAAATATTATGTTTACAAATTGCTGGAAAGTGGATCACGTTTACAGCTAAGGCGAAAAATCGGATTTCATTCATGTACAGGTACACTTGATCGCACATTCCAATATTATTTAACAGCAGACTCGACACAAGAACCAATTTTAGCGAATTGAATTGTACTTTTCGTTCAGTATGAACCAGGAAATACATTGTACATGTATATTGACTTCCCAACCAAGATTGCGGTTTTGGTCTTCAAATTTTGATGTTCTTCAGCCACTGTCCCTGATGTAGGATTATGCACCGGTCATGTAAAAAGGTACTGATAGGCAGTGATCAGGAAATTCCAACTCCATAAACCGTGGGGTGGGAAAAAACTAAAAAAACACTTAGGTACTTATACAAGGAAAACATATAGTAAGCCGAGTGAGCAGCTTTTCTCCAATAGGTGGCCACTCAGTTACCTGAACTGAACTAAAATTAGATCAGCTGGCTAACTGTCACTCCGCTCCACTTCGGTACCTCGTTCCACTTCCGACAGCTTAGCATAGGTTGCATTTAAACCGATGTCGAACTGATTGCGCATTTCGTAAGCGACTTGCAGCTATGTTATTTTGCTATTAATGGTATTGTTTTTGTTATGCATTTGTATCAGTGCCGAAGATCTTTCAGTAAACACAAAAATTGCCTAAAACTTTTTAATTAATGTAGAAAAACAAACGATTTTCGACTTTGAATCGCTAATTCTACAGTAGTCTCCCTGATCTATTTATAGACATATTTGAAATTTTCCATAGAAAAAATGAAGTATTTTATGATTCTGCGTACTTTAACAACTAGAATATTTATAATTTATGGCATATATGCAAGAAAAGACCTAACATAAGTTAGAATAACACAGTTTCGTAGTTTTTCATTTTCGACCAAGGGCTGAATATATCCAATTTCCGTCGGTGCAGCTTTAATGACAGTGTTTTGACATCAGGATCCTTACCTTAAAATTTTCTATTTTGAAAGGCTGTGGTCGTGGTTACATTAAATGAAGATGAAGTTCTATACCCTTTTTGTATGCATGTCTGATGTGCATCCTATCCATATTTATATAACACACAAATCATTTGTAACATCATCACCCAGTACGGCGGATAGTGGGGTCTTTGAATTTTGATCCAGCATAACCTGTATAAAGCACTGTCCTGCTGTATCAGGGCTCCTTTGATCAAACTACAGCTCATTACCCCAGTATGCAGTGTATTCATTTCACTTGTTTAAATTATCAAACCAGTTGTATTTCTCCCTTATCGTCGAGGCAGTAAATTTGACCAATTCCAGCTCATTCCCACTACTATCCATCGCCCTCCCCAAGTCCTGGGTTTCCTTTGTTACCAATGACTGGTGCATTTTTAAACGTCTAACCTGGAAAAAAAAGATTCTTCCATTTAATTACATGTGTTAAATTGTGCATAAGGCCCTAACATTAACGATTTTCAAATTGAGTTGCACGTAGAATCAACACTCCTGGATACCTAGAGCTACATGTAACCCAAGGCCTATGGCTTCATGTTGACTTTGGATCTATATGATTTATTTGTACGGCTGGTTTAATACTGGAATAAATTTGAATGATATACTTACTTATAAAAAATACTCATTCATTGATTAAAAATATGATTGAAAACAAATTGAACTTTGACGCAGAAGAAGCAGCATTTTGTATTTAGCGTTAATAAGCGCCTCATTTTCCATTAAATGCATAACAATCTCTGAAATATATCCACAGTAATTCACAGTATTATAGCATTTACTGAATAGATGGTACATTCTCTTTTCGTGAGTGTGGCTTGTGAATTGATGCTTAACGTCCAAGTTAACAGCTATGTTCATGTCGCGACGTTTCCTCCATTTTGGGGGGATTGAGCCTGAAATAAGGATGTCAAGACATCCAAAACCTGCTTAAAATATAACCACACAAAGGCTTAGTTGTATGGATTTTCTTTGGACTTGAACCACCTTTCTTGGACAGATTCAGACCTGAGCGGTTAACCAGTTATCTGATGGTCTGCTGGTTGAGCATCATTAGGTCCTTGGTTCGATATCTCCTCTTGGTGCGCGTTGTATCCATGATTCAATGTGTCCTTGAGCAAGACACATTAACTCTCCAGAGGACTGGTAAATACCATTTTTTAGGAAAAATGGCTCCGTTCCGAGATGACTGCAAATGGTTGACATAGATGTTAAACCTAATAAACAAACATTCTCTTATGTCCAAGTACCGTAAATTAAAACATTTGTCTCTTGTAATCATATATCTGTTTGTGTCTTTGGCCTGGTTTTGTTTGAATTAGGTTTCCTCATAATGGTGCTTCTTTCAGGCAATGGGTCCATGAGATCTCTGATGATGAGGAGGCAATGTCACAGATTCCCTCAGTGTTCCATGGGAGTGGGTCCAAGGCGCAGAACACCCCGCCACTTGATCTCTCTGTGTTCGAAAAGGGACCAAGACAGGCAGAGAGTCCCTTAGATCTCTCTGTGAAAACGCGAAAACGGTGTGCAGATTCCACAGAAATTGAGGAGTTACATCGTAGGAGAGGTGTACATCAAAGTGATGCTATTAGGAGTAAACGATTATGTATGACACAAATTGGTGAACAAAGACGAATTCCAAATTATCCATATGATGCTAACAAACATTCTGATGGACAAACGGTCGTGCCACCCCAGGCAAAGCCTGCTGGGTCAAAATATCAATATATGCCGACTGCAAATTCCCCTCTTGTACAGTCTAGTCAGACACACGCGGCTTCTAATTTCCAAAGTGTTCAGGGATATCCTGCCCGCGGTGGACTTTCGCCTGCTGGTCAGGCACGCCAGGTGCAGATGGGACAGTATCAGTCGTCTCGTGCGCGACAGATAGACGCTTTACGGTCATTTGAGCCTGGTCATATACCAAATAGATCTCTAGCGGCTGCAACATCCAGCAGGCGTGGTTCCGCTGGTGACATGAAAGTACTACAATCATCCGAGACAACTGCTCTGCAAGGCTTCTATGAACCGTCGGGAAAGCATACTCTCACTGTTAGCCCATCAACGCCAGATTTTTTACAAACGAAACGAGCTCCACCGGTGGAGCAACCTGTGTTGGTAATGCAGGATCAAACACATTTTCAAGGAAATATGAAAAGAACTGAGCCAATCCATCAACGTCTTCATCAAACTGTTCAGCATTCTTCATATCCGAGTGTTCCGGTTAAACAGACAGATGTAACACCAGATCCCAGGAGCTTGCTTCATCAACAGCAGCAACAACAGAAACAAATTATTCAACAAAGAAAACTGGCACAACAAATCGCAATGGAACAGTGCAGTCCAGTTGGACATGATCAGCATGTATATAATCCATATTCATTGCATCAGACTCAAGCAATGCAAAAGGCAACCGAACGGGTAGATAGAGAGCGTATAGCAATGATCCCCACAAGTAGCATGATACGAGAAACACAAAGAATGGATAATTCTGGAAAGCATATACCTGTACCTTTGCGGGCCGAAACTGTCCTTCATCCTAATACACATTTAGCTTTCCAACAACAATCAGCCAAAAATGTAAATGAATTAAGAAATGCTCAGACTTTAGACAGAAGCAGGACTTATCCACAGATAAATGCATACGGAGGACAAGAAGTGCGAAGTACTCTACCTATTGACAATTCTCAGACTTTGCGACAGTCATACTCTAAAACTGAACAAATGGCATATCCAGGATATGGTGGTTCAAAAGTTATATCACAGCCTCAGCCTAGCTTGCGAACAAATATACAAAGTAACGTGGTTAGTCCCGGATCTAGTCATATCGGTGGTTTACCTTTGAAACATGATTCTCGACCTGAAATGCATAGGCCACAGGTCGCACATCCCAGTCATAGTGTAATCCAAAGACAGTCTGCAATTTCAGATTCCAGGCATTTGCCAGAGAGGACACCCGCTTTAGGTACAGCCCAGACTACCGGTCGGCCTAATGTACAGAATTTAATGTATGAAAGACGGACAATTTCATCTAGTGGTGGCAATCATACCCCGCGATACAATATAGAACACAGGGACAATAGGGTTGCACCTCCATCAAAAGATCTGGCATATATGAATAGAATGCAGGCGATGGAACCTAGTGCGCCTAAGTCGCGTCAACTTGCTTTCCACACTAGCCGAGGTCGTGAAATTTCACTAGTAAGTAATAGCCCTGAAATCCTGCCTACAAGGACAGATCCATTGGAAGCGAATATTAGGCAGTATGATTCTACTGAAAGACGGTTGTCTCGAGAGCATAGACTTTCCTTCTCACATCAAGCCTCGCAAAATTCAGGTACTCGCGAATCACGCGACAGCCATAATATAGACATGGCTCAAAGGCTTTCGTTTTCTAGTCAGAGTTCAAGGAAAAATCTCAGTTCTGAAATGCAGGACCAATCGAAACATGTAAACGCGAATCCTGAATCAGTTAAAAACACTAAAGCTATTCTTTCTGACATTAAGAAACCTCCAAGTGCTAAGAGTTTATTTAGTGAGGCTTCAAATGCAAGAATCGCTTCTGAAATGATTTTACCAATGGCTCAAAAGCTTGGTCTTGAACGATCAATAACAAAAGGGACAAGTGGATTGCACAAGGACATCAAAAATTTTGATTTTATGAGTAACATCATCGCAGAAGAGTTAAAGAAAGATACTGAACCACCTGAAGATTGTTTCAAAAATAGGTCAGTGTTGGACGAAATAGATAGATCTGCTAATTCATCGCCAGTAAAACATGATCCTAAGAATGAAACTAAAATCGATAAAGAGATTCCAGAAAGTGCTAAAGAGGAGGATGCTGGTGAATTCAAGAATCCACCAGTTCCTATTGTTACATCAAAAACCGAACCTGCTTCTTATACATTGCCATTGCAAATAGCCATTCCGGGAAATAAATCGGGAACGCGAGGGAGTGTTATATCGAGTGTTCAATCTGAGAAAGCCCCTAAATTATGGTCAAGAAAACATATGATTCTAAGTCAATTTAAACACGATGAAGATCTCAAAAATACTGTTAACATTGATCAGAATGAAAAGATACCTATAGAAACTGCTCAATTTGCCACAAAGAAAGGATCTGAGAAAAGTGACAAAAGTCAAAATGAAACACTAAGTATATGTCCTCCTTCTCCAAAAATGCCAATTCTAAGTCCACAAGAGAAACAGAGGATTACTCCAATGGTTTCACCAGCTACGGGTGATCCCCCAAATCTTGATGAAAATAATAGTGCAAGCAACAGTAATAATAACAATTCTCAGAGTAATACTCAGAGTCAGCCAGAACAAACGCCAGCAAAAGAGATTAAAAGTTTAGAACAGTACCTACATAAACTGATTTCTGACGGTGTGAAAAGTCAAGGTAGCAGCTTCGATAAGGATAAGGTCTGTGAAACGGTTTTTAGGTTAACGTCTCAGCCCCAGCCACATAAGCCATTCATTTCAAGACAACTGTCTGCTAGTAAAAATATCCCAGTGGCAAACGTTGCGCCATTCGTTCATGATAAGTTTGCTCCTGGTGACTATAAGGTCTCTGAAACTGGAGAAGGTTCATCTAGTCAGAAACCCGAAACTGAAGTTAAAGTTGAGGATGATGTAGAAATGAATGAGGAAAAGAAATCACAAGATACAGAAGTTGTTGATGAAATAGAGAGATCTAAGTCTCTAGGAAAATATTCTAGTTTTGAATCGCCTAGTCAGCAGGACGTGGTGTGTAATTTCGTCAACGTAGATATCGAAAATAAGTTCAAACCCTCGGATATAGATTTAGAACATTCAAATTCATCTTTTTCAACTCAAAATTTCTCAACATTATTCGATGATGATTCAAATGATATAGGAATATCTCCTGGGCCAAACGAACCACTTTTCCAGAAATTACAATTTGGTACGGATTTGGATATGAATAAGAACGTTGATTCACTTGGATTTATATCAAATATGCCCAAAGTGTCTACGAGCCCGAAGCAGGAGGTTAGGAATGTGTTTGGAGCGTTTGACGAGATACTGTTAGAGGCGAGAATGACGTCAGATGGAGAGGTGAAGTATGACTCAGAAGAGGAGGAGTCGCTACTGTCTGAATTTAAGGTGAGCTATTTGAAACATTTTGATTCTTGATTAAATGCACCTGTTTTCCTGACAAAATTTTGATACTAGACAGAGAATCCACGCAAATAAGAAGCATCTATATACTTTAAATAATATGCTCATCACCTTTATATATAGTTTGATTAAACTGCTCTGGTAAAGTGTGCGCTATGTTATTGTCACTTCTCCATGACCAGCTTTGTCCCATTAATTGTTTAGTCAACGGAACACGGAGCCAAAATAACCTTTGACATGATATGTTTTCAAAATGTCATTATGATGAAGTTTGGCCAAATTGTATTGTTGTGTCATTAAAGACGCGATATTTGATAAAATAGAACCAAATTAAAAGAGTAGGTAGACGGGTTCTCAGACGTTCATGCTAGCAAGATGACGACGGTCGCGATTGAGAGTATCGAAATTGAAACAATCTGAAGAGTAGAATACTTAAAAGTAATTAAAACATCAGTGTATACACTGTACGCGTGTAGCAATCAATAAAACACATGTACTTGATTCATTCTAGGAAATAGAAAAGTAATTACATATGATTGATCATAATTTACATCCGGTTAAAATGAGCCGCTAGCATTAATGGGGCTAATAGCCTTAAAATTGCGACAAATATGATAGATAGCCTTGTTCATATCTATCTTAAACTTTAGTTTTATAGGAAGTTTGTATGTTCTGCCACGTTTGATACATATACATGTACAGACGTACCTGCTGACCCAAACCGAAATGACTAATTGTTCACTGTGGTCATAAATCTAACGTTTTATACTAAATAAATTCAAAGAATAATTGGGGGACTCGCCGACTACGAACGGTACGTCTGTTGTGTGTGACGAAATGTATCTACCTTTGAAGTGCCCAATCTTAGGTACTTACTAGCCTTATTTGTATGAGTGCTTTGTGCTCGTTGCTGCAAGATGCAAAAACTTAATTGAACATGACATAACACTGCATTTTCGTTATTCATGAATTTACAAACAATCATATAAAATTATTCTGTGATACACAGCTAGGCTGTTTGTCAAGCCTTGATATCCATTTATCATAGATTGTTTGTTTTAGTTGGACAGCAATGCAGGTTACGAGGGAGATGACGAAGGGAAGAGGGACAAACTGGTCAAGGGAAAGACGAAACAATCCAATACTAGACAAAAGGTACTAGACTTAATTAAGATATATATAGTAAAATAGGGCACCAAAAATAAGAATTGGAAGTCCAGCAGCTTAAAACCCCATCCCAGACACCAGTTGGTAAAGAAATTACGACATATCCACAGGGCAATCTGAAAAACAGTGTACCATTTTTGTTCAATTTCCTTATTGCAAGTTAAGTCAAATGTCAGTGGAGATGTTGCCTAGGCAACCGAATGCAAAAGATGTTGAAACAGTCCTTAGTCAGCAAAAACTAGTCATTAACGCCTCTGTATCGCTGCAACTTAAAGAAATGCACAGCATATATTTTTAACATTTTTCTCTCGATGTAAGAGGCTCTCTGCTCATAGTTTAGAATATATGCCAAAGATGACGTTTTCTACATATCCGATCTTTTTTAAGATATATAGAAACACTTGCTTAAAATTGTTTTCTTCAACAGGCGGACAAACTGGTGAAAAAGGCCCGCCTCACCAAGAATCTTAAGGTTGATGGTAAGCATATGTTTTGTACAATATATCATAATCACGCGAATCTCTCATTATCTGAACACGTGCATCATAGATAGGTAAAATAGATGGTGTGGTTATCAAAGATTGATAAAAAAACATTTCAATATTGTTCAATACACCATGCAAGTAGAATAAATATGAAGTAGATGTATGCTCATCTAGCCTTCAAAATACGAGGGACTAGGTTTACAAGAAAAAAACATAGTGCGAAGATAAAGAATCCGCAGTCTGCACTGCCTCGCACACTGCTAGAACAAACGTTGAAAGTTACGCTTCAAATTCAATGTCATCAGTGTCATTAAAAGGTGCATTCTACTTGGTTTGTTTTTGCTGTATACGAAAATCAAAGTTTGAAAGAATCCTTCATCACAAAACATAATTCAAACCGAAGGAATGCATAATACGCCCACATTAATTGTCAGTTTTTATGCAGTCTGCACAACGCAGCGATAATGAAGTTATTATTGTTATCATGTTATCAATTTGAAACCGTCGTTTCAATAGCTGGGTTTTAATAGCTGCCATAAACGCCCATGAATTTTGTATTTAATGTTTATCTTATAAAGGAAATGAAACGACATCAATATTTTGTCCTCGGTTTTGAGGTTGGTTTTATACATTTATGTGCAATGTAGGCAGAAGGTAAGATGGAGCACTTCTATTAAAATCAGTGGCACCATTTTCATTAATTGTCTTACATGTAGCTGTGCAATCTTAACCGGATTATCGCTAGGGAAAACCTTAAAGGGGTGCACGACCTATCACCGCTGGATAGAAATGCTCTTACTGAAGTAAATGCACTCAGGGCTTTATCATCACGTTTAGAAAATAATCGGTCTCGTTTTATGCATCGTGCGATTTGTCTTAGTAATACAAGAATAGAAAATTATCTCCAGATTTAATCTCCAGAGTAGCGTCATGATAATAAATTGATATTTCATGCAGTTGCATATTTATCTTGAGTGCAGTCGGCAACCTCTATTGTGACATGCAGTCATTTCTTTACAAGATTGAAATATCTTCGGTTTGAATTGACGTCATTCCTCATACATAAAAACACAATCGGAAATTGCTATCCTTATCGGTATTATGCGAAAAGTCCATGACAATTTTTGGCTCGCGCCTATGAAAACGTAGTCGTGTAGACCTTGGAGATCCCGACTGAAAGGTTAATCACCTATTAACAGATTTAGACCTCTAGAAGTGCTGCACAATTATGTACAAAGTAAATGTTAACCATCATTCGAAAACATCGTGAACGTTTAAACAAACGAATCTTTTATCAAGACTTACTAACTTTTATAAATACGCTCGCTATATCCCGCAAATCAATACACAAAGGAAAAGCTTGGAATGCCATTAATTCGAGTGTACGACATGACCTAGATATTGTGCCAATATAGTCTTGCAACTGACAGAAGTCTGCCAGCGATTGTATTTTATATGAGGCGAGAATAGAAACTTAATGTTGGTTATAACGTACATTACGCAATCATATATGATGACCGATGAGTTCACTACAGTAAAGAAATGGTGCAATCGGAAAGAAAACCGCACTCCATAAACCAAGGTGGGACAAAGCCATAATTGATAAGCAGGTACTTATACTAAGAGAACATATCGTGAGCCGATTGAACAGCTGTTTCCCGATAGGCGGCCAAGATGGTTTTCTTTGTTGAAAACAGTAATACGGTGTCTTAAATTTGAAATATTAAATATAATTGTTAAAGGATTTCTGTTCTGCTCATCAAGATAATAACCTGTCCTGCATACAAGAAAAGCACATAGATTAGATAGCTCGTTTTCTCTACTCTAGTGATTTGATAAATCATTAAAACATGATGCAGATTGAAAACGATTTAAGTGCAATAATGCATGCATCAATAAGTAGACAATTTGCGTTGTTGCACGAACTCATCCTGAACAGAGATGTTATATGTAAACAGTGAACAAAGGCCGACCTATTGGCGTTGTGGTACTTTAATCCTAGACTAGCTACTAGTCTGTAAAACATATTAATGTCATATGATTATTGTTTTCATTTTTATTATTTTCTCTATATTGAAATTATTCTAAGTCTCTAAGCTAGTCTATCAATGAATTTTTCTTCAATCGTCTTGGCTGAGTTTTAGAAATCGAGCTCCATCTATAGACTAGACTAGCCGCAGAGATAAAAAAAACGAAAATTACGAAAGGCGTTTTTCTTTATTTCTAAGCCTTGGGCAAGGCTACTTTAATCCGTATATAGAGACTTTCCAGTCTACGTACATTTGAAGGTCCTAGACCGATTTCTGCTGGAGACTTTACACCACACATTTCTAATTTAATTTGTGCTTATTTTGATGCAGTCTGCCGAACATATTCATTTGATATTGCGCTCCATATCGTTTTTAACAGAAAATGTCTTGTTTATGTGACATTTGTTTCTTCGCGAGACGAATCTAGATGGAAAACCCTGATGGAAGGTTTAGTTTTTGAAGCGTTAACTGATGAAAGCATCATTTAGCAGCCGCGATATAGAAAGTATACATTTATGATCGTTAATACTTCATCTGCCAAACTGTATGAAGTATACGCATTTGAAACGAATATATCTTTTTGAAGGTTTCACGTTCGCAAATCAATATTCTAAGGAAATGCTCAGAGTGCAATTCATTCTAACGTACGGTATGTATAATGACTATTGTCGAATTGGACTGCAAGATATTATATTTCGAGAAATAGCACGGCGTAAAACATTAAGGTAACAAGACGTACATGTATAGGCGAGCCGCATAATGAAGATGTCATGTGTTGGGTGCTAGTGCTAGTCATTGAAGATGACTTTACTGTCGCAGTTGTGTACCAGAACACGCTCCATTATGATCTGAGACCTTATTTTCACGAACTACTGTCATTGTACAAAAAATGCGTAAAACGTGTTATGCGACAAGACTACAATAAAAGAAACACAATCTTAAGATTGAATCTCTAACGGTATGATAATAACTTGACATACCATGCAGTTGCATATTTATCTTCGAGCAGTCGGCAACCTCTATTGTGACACGCAGATATTTCTTTACAAGATTGAAATCTTCTCTGTATGAATTGACGTCATTCCTAGTACTAAAAACACTATTTATTTATTTATTTATTTATTAGAAATTTCATGATTACATATTAAGTACAAACATTCATGCATACAAATATTATATAAACAAGAATCAAAGGATTAGACAGCAGGCTAGGCCTATAATGGTCCTTTCCTTGACTTGGGCACTGCAGACAGCAAACGTATATACATTTTACACAACATTTATGAAGTAACATTTTCAAAGTTTATGAATACAATATAATTGTTAAACTATAATCATTCATACATGAGTCTTAAAAGGAGTGAGTAAAAAAATCAGAACGTAAGAATACAACTGTATCATAAGAAGAATATTAGTAAATATGAGGAAGAAAAATAGAAAGAAGAACATTTGAATCTACAGAAACTCACGCTAAGAGCAAGAGAGCGAGAGCCTCGGAGAGGGGGGGGTGAAAGACAGAGAGAGAGAGAGAGAGAGAGAGAGAGAGAGAGAGAGAGAGAGAGAGTTCTGAGTTGGGGTTAGGTTTGCTTATAGCTCTTTCACTTTGTAAATTAAATCAAATCAAATTTAGTTCCATGATAATCATGTCATGGTTTAACATTATGCGGTAACCGGGGCCGGATAAAGTTCACTAGTTAACACCGTTGCATGCTACGAGCCTCTTCACCGTATACAGACGTGGAATCGACGACCGTGGATCGATTATAAGTTTCACCGTTATGTGGTCAATTTTACGGTAAGTATGCATCGATACTCATATATATTATACAGTTAAGTCATGTATTAACGGTGAGACAGCCTCGCAGCTGCACTAGCATAGCCGTTATTTCAATCATGAAGGTCATTACTCTTTATAACAAGTAATAGATTTAACAAAAATATATTTATAATCAAGATAAAATATTAATTAGTAAAACGCCCAGTTTTTTCAATGAAGTGAGTGACTATGTCAACTAGTATCTCATTGTCTTTAAGTGTCATATTGGGTAGCCCAAAAAGCAGGTTATTTGCATTCAATATTGCAAGATTTTCATAGATAATTGGATACCTTATTAGAGTGTGGATGAGTTCATATCTTTCAGCTTCATATTTTGAACATTCAAAGAAGAAATGTTGGGCCGTTTCGGGAACATGTGCATTACAATTATTACAAATTGCTGAATCAGCTAAATGATCATGACATAAATCCGACTGCAATTGGCTTTTTGAATTCCTTAATTGACACATTAATATATTGAGTCTTCGACTGCCATATGAAAAATATTTAGCTGGTACTGGTATTTGCTCTTTAAGAATTTTTTTGAAGGAATACAGGGATGTTGCATTCAGTAAGCTTTGGGGAAGCTCATTCCACAAGTCAGTTGTAGATATGAAAAAACTATCTTTGTATGTTTTTGATTTAGGTGTAGGATGTTTAAGCTTTGGGTTTCTTAACTCATATTGAGATTGGTGTTCATTAAAGTTGGCTACTATATTCTGAAGATAATTTGGTGCATCATGATTTAAAATCTTATAAAACTGAATCAGTTTGTGCTGTTTTCTACGTTCAGCTAAAGAGCAGAGGCCACATTCCTGATACAAGATGTCGTGGGAGGTACCTTTTCGCAGTCCAGTGATTATTCTACAGGCATCTAGCTGGATACTTTCTAACAGATCTACATTTCGCTGGGAGATATTGTCCCATACTACATCTGCATATTCTAAGGTAGGTCTAATATATGAAATATAAAATCGTAATAATGACTTTCGATCTAGATCATATTTTAGCATTCGTAGTACATTTAGTTTAAAAGCAGCTTTTTCATAAATTTTTCTTATATGCTCATCCCACCGTGCATCCGATGTAAATGTAAGACCTAAATGCGTGTGGTTTTGATCATCACTTAAAACAGTATCATTCATTATAACATCAGGTAAGTTGGAGTCTTTTTTCCATGTAAATGTCATTGTTGATGTTTTGACATGGTTTAGAATAATGAGCCAATCTTTCGACCATTTAGTTATTCTGTAAATATCCTCATTCAAAGTTTTAATGGAGTCTGCATTTTCAATTACTGTAAACAAAGATGTATCGTCGGCAAAAAGACGAATATTACTGGAGATATTTTCCACTATGTCATTTATATATAGTAAAAATAAATATGGGCCTAGGACTGAGCCCTGCGGTACACCTGCTTCTGTGTCTGACCAGGTTGAATGAAAGCCATCAATAGTTACTCTTTGTTTGCGGTTAGTTAAATAGCTTGAAAACCATTCAATAATGCCGTCACATAGGCCATATTTTTTTAGTTTATGGATCAAACCACGATGCCAGACTTTGTCAAAGGCTTTACTAACATCACAAAAAATGAATTTAATTTCTTTGCCTTTGTCCATATTGGATATAATAATGTGATAGATCTCAAGCAATTGGTTGACGGTTGAGTCTTTTGGGCGGAATCCAGATTGAAAATCGGTTAATATGTTATTTTCATGTAAGTAGTTATACAAGTACTTAAATATTATTTTTTCTAATATTTTCCCTAGGCAACTTGTGATAGAGATTGGTCTATAGTTTGATAGGTCCTGTTCTTCGCCTTTGCCTTTGAAGATGGCAGAGATGTTCGCCATTTTCCACTGATTAGGCACAGATCCAAGTTCCAAAGATCTGTTAAATAGCATGGTAAGTGGTTTAACTAGGCTTTTAGACATAAGTTTAATAAATTTAGGAAATATTTCATCAGGACCAGCTGGTTTTGAGGCATTCAATTTATGTAATTGATCCTTTACATCTTGCTCACTTATTATGATGGATTGGAAACGGTGATTGGGCGGTTCTGGATCATCAGGGAGTGGGGGCTCGTTTTCAATGCTAGAGATTTCTGCAAAATGTTTATTAAGAACTTGGGCTTTGTCAAAGGGATGTATATTTATTTGGTTGTCTTTACGTAGGGGAGGGGAGGGGTTATTTTTATTTTTAAGTTTTGTGATTTCATTAACTATTTTATACCATGCTTTTGGTTTTAGGTTTGGATCACTTAAAGAAGACTGTAGTTTTTTCATGTAGTTTGATTTAGCTGACCTTATAAGGTCAATTACCTCATTTCGCTTATTTTTAAAATTTTGCCAGTGTATTTGAGATTTGGATATTTTTGCCTTATGATATAGTCTGTCTCTTTTTCTTATTTCTTTCCTTATTTCATTATTCATCCAAGGTTTATCATTGGGACGTACAGTGAAGGTAACTTTGGGAACATAGTCATTGGATGCTTTCATTAAAATTTCTTCAAATGTTTGTGTTGTTTCATTTATATTTGAGTTTGTGCTTATAAAAGACCAGTCTGTCGAGTCAAGTTGCTCTTCAATCCCAGCTATGTTTGCCTCTTCAAATTTCCACACTGTCTTTTTAAATGATTGGGCTTTGTAAGTTTTAAAGGATACTTCAGCTGTAACGGTGCAATGGTCACTATGAAATGGTGGAAGAATTTTAGTATTATTTATAATTGCTTTATGATTTGTCATTATCAGGTCAAGACAGCTCTTAGTATTACCATCAAATCTGGTTGCTTCATTTATAGTATGGTGGAGATCAAATTTTTGCATTATTCTTGTCATCTTTCTGTTATAATATTTACTCAATAAATCATTGTTAAAATCCCCTACTATTAGCATATTAAGGTTAAGATCAGCTGCTGATTCAACAGAATCCTCAAAATGATTCCAGAATTCTGCTGAGCTGTCAGGTGGTCTGTAGAACAAACCAAGAAGTAGCTTATTATTGGAGGTGTGTACTTCAATCCAAATATTTTCAATATTGTTATTTTCAAGGTCTTGTCGTCTAACAGTGTAAATGTTATGTTTGGTGTAAATAGCTAATCCACCACCATTGTCGGTAATCCTATCCTTTCTTATTGGTGTTCTATAACCATTGATGGTAATTTTGCTGGTAGGAAAGTTAGGGTTAAGCTTGGTTTCAGAGACACAGATTATTTCGTAATCAGAAAGTTCAGCACTGACATGATCAAGTTTATTACGTATACCATTAATATTAGTATGAGCAATATTTAAGCTTGATAAATCATTTGTGGTATTTTTGGTTAAATTAGGTTGGTTGGCAGCAGCTGAGATACTTCTGGATGTTTTTTTACTTTGTTTGAGATATATTTTATCCCCTGTAAATAATAAGCCATTAACCTTAACCATTATTACTTCTGGTTTCAGGTTTGAAATACAGTAGGCAGTAAGCAAATGATGGACCCAACTCAGTGCAGATAAGATTTAGGTAAGGAGATAGAGTAAAGATGGAAATTAAGGGAAGAGGAAGTAGAAAGAGCATTTTAACTGACTATAAGAGATAATAATATAAGCTTAGATAGAGCTAAAATTAACAAGTATAGAGAGAAAAGCAAGTTTAGTGGTGAAAAGTAAGACTTCCAAAAAATGGCGCATTGTCATATATCAATAAAAATACTCTTGTAAGCATTTAATAGGATCAGAGCATTGTGAATTTACTAAGTAATTAGTGTGAACATAGGTTGCTATTGAGATTTATTATTTTAGACAGATAGCTAAGTGTATATTCAGCAATTGTTGAAATATTTGGTTGTCAATTGACACCAATTTAGGATGCATGATGATCATTTAAAAAAAATATTGAAATGTACATTTCCTTTTCAATAAAGACAAACCCAATATTACAGTTTCAAAATACATATACATATTAAATGAAAAATTACATGTAGTTAACAATATAACAATGGTTTTGATTATTGTATTTCAGATTGGATCAAGTCTATAATACTAGGATGAGAGGTTAACTTCTACTGGCGGACATCAACCACTCTAGATTATGCTTAGGAATTAACAGCCGAAGATATTTATACATGATATTCCAAAATGTGAAGTACTGTATTGTGACACATCAGAATGGAAGAATTGGAATTTAATTTGTACATATTTCAAGTTCTCAGTGATGTCAGTTCATGATTAAATTTATACATATGAACTGTAAGTGGATCAATGAATTGATGAATTGAGAGGTTTAAGAACGAAAAAGTGGAAAATTTTCATAATCATCTCTAGTTCCCAATAATCTGTTAAATATAAAGTTTCATAGATTCATGGAGTGGATTTACAAAGTTCAGCATATAAACCTAACTAACTCTGGATTATAATTGAGGCATAGACAAGTATGACATTCAATTGAGTAGAATAAAGTAGTATATGAAATGAAATGAGGCAGTTATCTTCATCATATAAAAAGGTCCAGGATTTGATATCATAGACATCATCATCATCGTATAGAAGCAATTAACATTTATAAGCCCGGAGATCCGGACTGCACAATCCGACTATTCGATCATTACCATGCTGTTTACAAGGGGTGCATGTTTGTAATAGTGACATAACATTGTCATGTTACAATCTAACTTTCACAGGCACAAATCTTGAAGTGCACAGGTCTACATGAAAGGGCTTGTTTATTAGCTTTTGGCTAGTTTGTGTTGAACCAGAAGTCTTTTGCTTTGGAAAGTTGGATTGAACCATCTTGTCAATATAATGTCATTATGAGGATACAAAAAGTTTATATTAAGTAAAATGATAAAGCTTCACTTGAACTTTTTAATAGGGAATCATGGCACTGATAATGCTTTCAATGGCTTTCGCAATTTCACTTGATTATTACATGTACTAGCTTTTGACCGGGTAGTTCATGAAACTCCAGTATACTGCAACAATAGATTTAGCTTTGGAACAATAATATATGGAAAAAACAAAATCAGAACATATGTGTGTAAATAGTCACTCTGGATTAAAGTGCCTTGTACAGCATATTAACACCTGTACAGGCTTTCATGTTAAGTCTAGTCAGTTTAATTATTTGAGCAGAGACTGGGACGGTGAGGGTGGGTCCTGTGTCATATGGCCCATGCCGAAGTCCATGGGTGTCTGGGATGGAATGAATTCAGCAGCCGCAGGGTCCATTCCACTATGGCTACCACCTGGAGTAGAGTCCTTGTCAATGTTCATGTAATGACTTGGTCCAGAAGCAGGTTTTCTTTTGACAGAACCTTTAGGATCAACATATTTGATTTTACGGTCTTTACAAAATTCAACAAACTCATCCTCAGATGTGATAAACACTACTTTGTCAGTAAAGAGTTTCAGCACTATACGCCCGTCCCTTGTAAACGCATCCTTGATGTGACCCGCTCGCTTTAGAACACGCCCTTTGTACAGCACTGAGTTTCTCGCCTTTGTAAGATCTTCGCGGATGAAGATTCTTTCCTTGTCAGGAATTACTTCATTAGCAGCCTTGAGCTTTTTCATTGGTTCTCTTGAGAGTATGGCTTTTTTCGACTTATAGCTGCAGAATTTTACAATAATGTCACGAGGCTTCTTATCCTTCCCACCAGCAGCAGCATTGGTCCGAGTAATACGATGTGTTCTGTCAATATCACTGTACCTAATGGGTGTTTCAGCATACTCATTTACGAGAGTAAGAACAAGATCCTCAGCTGGTATTGTATCATTTTCAGGAATTCCAGAAATTATGATGTTGTTCCTGCGCGAGTACTGCTCCAGTTCATCGCATTGATTTCTGGATTTAGTTAGCTCTGTGGTTAGTTTTTCAACATTATTTGACAGTTTTTCAATTGTGTTTGTCAGATCATGCGAAACAGCATTGGCAGTTTCCTTTACAACATTTTCAGTCGAGGTAGTTTTCAAGACTTTCATGACCTGTGCAACTATCTTATCTTGCAAACTCGGCATTTTGAACAGTTTATCAATAAAGGACACCATCAGATCATCATCTTTGGAGAGACAGGCCAGCAGTGAGTCTGCCACAACGGCAGGGTCGACTTCAGTTGCAGACTCATAATCATCAGAGGCACTGCTTGCACCCCTGTGCCTCTTGGGGGTGGGGGCATCCCTACGACTGCGTCTCCCACCAACAGGACAAGCACCACCTCTACCTCGCCCTCTGGGCTGTGATGCTGGCTTAGGAGGCATTGTTTGTAACTGGCAGTTGTATGATACTCTATGATGTTGGAATGGATGGAATAAGTGATGGAACGAGTTGTCCAAGCCTTTGTTTACGTTTCAAACGGCAACAAAAAGTCCGTTATAGCAACAGTTCTAATGGAATACACCACTCAGATAGACAGTATTGATGATACTAGTTCATAGTTTATAATATATTGACATCGAGTGTCCATTAAATGCTCATAACAATCATATAGTTAGACTTTTTAGACAGCGCCAAAAAATTTCTACCCCGCCATGACAGTACCGGAAGTTGTATATAAAAAAAAAACACTATCGGGAATTGCAAGCCTTATCGGTATTATACGAAAAAGCCAAGACAAAGTGAGCCAATGCCTGAGAAAACATAGGCGGTTAAATCACCTTTTAGTGATTTAGACCTCTTGAAGTGCTGCACACTCGTGTCTCAAGTAAAGGATAACCATTCGAAATCATCGCGAACGTTTAACCGTATGAATTTGTATACAGACTGGCTGGCATTGATACAATCTCGAGATATCACAAATCGATACACAGGAATGCCATTAAATCTAGTATACGACATGACCCAGATATCTTGCCAATTTAATCTTGCATCTGACAGTTACATATAATGAGAGTATTGAATAGTCTGCTAGCGATTGTATTTTATAGGAGGTTAGAGACTGTTACTTTTACCGCATAATGCGCAATGACATATTGAACAACGTACAAGCTGGGTCAGTGTGGACTTAAGAAAGGAAGAATGAAGGATAAAATGAATGAAAGGAAAGAAAGGAAGCGAGGTAGCCGAGTGGTTAGCGCACTGGCTTCTTGTGCTAGAGGTCCCGGGTTCGATCCCCGCGGCGGCGAGGAAAATTTGTTGGTCCGAATTTGCTTCCCTTCGTGTCATTTGCAGGAATGACATGATACAGTGCGCCGTCCTTCGGATCGGGACGTTAACTGGATGCCTCCTGTGCAGGGACGGTCATCTTCTGTGCAGGTTAAAGATCCCTACACAGGTTCTATTCTCATGCATGTAGGCTCATCCTGCAAACACACCAGAGTGTACAATGTACACCTCCCAAGAATAATCAGAAACTGATTGATGGGAGTAACAAGAAAACAAAACGAAAGGGGAAGATTTTTTTCGAATTAGATTAATAGACTGAGCAGATAGTCATTTTTCGTTTTAAAAAAAGAAAAAGAATGAAAGATGTCAAACCATCTGCACTGAAGTTCTCATGTATACCTGCCCGCCACGCAGACAGAAGTAGCAAGTATTTGTGCTTATGTTATATGGTAAATTATAGCAGTGTGCAGATACATTTCGGAATTCGTTAAGTGCATCGAGTAATTCGTGCTATTGCAATTTCATGAACAACGCGGAATGTAGAAAGGGAGAGCCGGTGCATTTAATGAGTATTTCACATAGTCTGTCCAGTTTATGTGAAAAACGTTGTCGTAATAGAAATTTCTGACGGAAATATTACTCCACACGACGCTTATGTAATTAATGCCTAATAGTGACACCAGTCATTTGATGTAGCGAACCACTATATAACGTTATAAAAAGAGCAGGAATGGTATCACGGACAGTTTTTTTTCTTGTGAAACGGCTCCAGGGATGCTCAAATGGGGCGCTCGTTGGGCGCTTAATGACACAAATACATGTACGTACTTCATATAAATACTCACAAGCCAGGCTGCAGAAAGCATACGCGTTCGAAAATGACAGCTTCCTTTCAAAAGGTTTAACGTTCGCAAGTCAATATTCTCTTTGGCAATGCTCGGAGTGTCATTAATTCTGTCGTACAACATGACCGAGGTATCAAACTTGTCGGCGAGATATTGTATTTCGGGAAATAGAATGTCATAAAAGTTTATAGGCGGACAATATGTAATCTTGATTTGTGGCTCAATGGCGGCAATGTCTGTTGGTTTCTATTGCTTACAGACTGCGCAGCAGAAGAAAACAAACTGAATCAATCGCTGCGGTCCTTCATCAAACGAAACTGCTTAATTCTACAAGACGTTGTACAATCAAAGCTATATAGTTGGCGCTTTATAACAAACGTGCGATTACGGTAGTGTGGTTTCGTATAGGATCGAAACGATTGACTCAGATTTGTTCTGCGCATGATGGCAAGTGACTTGGCTTTAGGAAGTTCCTTGACCGTTTATATGTCATTCAGAAAACTTGCTAGGTAAATAAATCTCTGACGTAAATCCGCCTTTAGGTTACTAACGAGATTCTGATCATATATTTGTCCGTCATAAACTGTGAGCATTCTTCTTCTTCACGATGTGTAACTGCATTGCTCACATTCATTGCATCTGTACAGTTTCTTTCCGAACTTGCATCGTTCGTCCCTGCTTTCTTTTCGTACTTTTTAGCGTTTATATTAACAATCATATGCGTTATGACCGACTTTAAAGTGTAATCTTCAATCTATTTTCTCATTGTATCTTCCTGTCATTTGGCAAAGTTTCAGGTTCATGTCGTACACCATGACATTTGAAACATCTCCTTGTGTCTTTTGTTAGCGGAACGTGTATCGTCTAATCGTATAAAAGTCAGTCTAAAATCAGTTCAAGTTAGTAGGCTTTGAACAGGGACGTCTAAGTGTTTTGTCATCGCCGAAAGCTCCCAGCGATTAAATACACTAAGAGATTTTAATCTTGTTGATACATTTATATGTCTGCATTTTGTCTGTTGCGATATTTGTAAGTATTCATCATAAATGCAGGTCAGTCATTTTAATGGTGCTGACACAATCTGGTGCATTAACAGGACAAATTATACGCTTTTAAACCATTATCCATAGACAGATTTTATTCCAATTTAGCTTATGACGCAAACGACCTGAAGGACGCGTTTGTTAGTACAGCCACATTGCAACTACAAATGGCGTTTACGTATAATTAATTGTACCCAACGTTTTACACGGGTAATGCTCTGATATGTCTAGAGTTGTTGGAATTTTGTATGCCATTCCGATTGGATGGTCCTTTTTGAACAATACCTTCCTTTTAGTTCTAACTTATCAGTACATTCCTATAGGCTATTATATTCGTTGTGACTTATCTTACTGGCGACAAATTGTTAAGGAGAACTATTTGTTACATTGACTTAATTGTCTGCAGCACGTGCGGTTTAATAAACTGCTTCGCAAGGTAATTAGGAAGATGCATCTTTCGCCTGATTGTGACAATAAATAGAAAAGCAATCGATTTTTAGGTTTATAAAGAGACTAGTCGGCTCTTTCTATAGAATGTTCGAAGTATCAAACGCAAAAAGAGATTTTGATTCATTATGTCGGTACAAAGTTAAAATTTTGCAGTCTGGCTGTAATAAGTTTACTTTTGAAAGCACAACGTGACATAGTGATTTTTCTTGACGATGATGATATTACAGGAAATTTATAACGAAGATACTGAAGCAACGTGAATATATCAAATTGTCTTGCCGAATTAATATACATATTCGCGTAGAACTTGGATTACTGATTTGATCTTAGCTGTGGCATCATTTAGAGTTAGTTACGGAATAGTAAGCATGGTGACAATACATATAGGTCAGTTCGTGTTACGGTGTATCTGCGAAACAACCCATACACAAAATACATTTCTTCATCATAAAACCCCTATCGTATATACGATGGACCATTTATTTTGAATCAATTTATGGCACATATGTATAGCGTTAATCTTGCACCTTACTAATATATAAATGTGTTCAAAGTACAATGTGACATAGAGGGGCACATATTTTACTGAAGAACAAACTAGAACGGAGAAGTTATTTGTTATTTTGTCTGCAACTCATGCGGTTTAATAAATTGCTTTGTTTTGTAATTGGAAAGATGCATCTTTTGCCTGATTGTGACAATAAATCGACAAGCAATCAATTTCTAGAAATAACTCGAGACTAGTCGGCTCCTGCTATTCATGCTTGTAGACATTTCAATTTATTTTGATTTAATAAACTTCAGTCAAAGTATATATAGGTATTTTCCATTACGAAAACGTATCAGGCATAAAAACTGTAAAGAAATAGGTCTGCGAATCCTTCCATATTCAGAAAACAAAGACGAAAACCCCATCGTGTTGCACAGTGTAAATATTCGAAAAGAGATGGCAATTCATTATAAAGCCTAAGGTACGAAATCACGTTTAAAATAAAAACTGTACAAAGTGACGTAGAGAATTTTCTTAAAGATGATGATATTATCATTCATGAGTACAGGTATTTGATAGGAAAATGTGTTGCCACAACGTGAATATATCGAATTGCCTTGAGGAAATAATATGTAACTAACCCGTCTTCGCGCAAATAATACAACTTGTATTACAGATAAGATCTTAGCTATGACTTCCAAGAGGGTTACGATGACTTTCGTGTCGAACCCTGAAAGGAATCACATCTAGCATGAATTACAGAATGAAACCAAAAGAAAGATGGCCAATAATGGATATTCTACACCATGTACCGTTCAACACTGATCATTTCATGTTTGTTTGTGTTTTTTTTTTATATTTCTATCTATTTCGCCTATCTTTAATTTCGTTTTCAAGTAAACTCATGTTCATTCGACAGGTCAAATCCAACTTTCTTCCAAAAGATCCAAACTTTTATTTGATTTTTTTACCGCAAACACATAAATTTTCAAATAGACTAGTCTAATTACAACTTTTTAAAAGTATTCAAAATATTTATTTAGCCTTCACATTCAGGTGTCTTTCTCTTCGGTAACAGGACCTGCGTACAGGAAACTTAAATGTCTGGCCAACTTACCGATTTGCATTATTAATTTATTTCAACACGCGATTTGTTAAGGAAAAGTCAGAAAATGTCCTTGAATTAACATCCTTTTAAGTTTTACGAATAGAGTAGTACTTTTCATTTGACATTACCATCGTGGTAAAATGAGCAACCGATGCTCAGATTTATTTTTCGTTTCTTTTCTAACGTTTTATTATTTTTTCTTTTATTTGTTTTTGATGTTTGATAACAATGGCCACTGATCTTCCATCACAACCACTCCCATGATTGTACTGTCATTGGTAAGGCATCCTCTCACTTTTTGATCACTGTCATGTTTAGGTTCAAAGAACTCCGTGAAGTCACGACTACAAAAGAAAACTCTTATCCAGAAAGGCTTTGTAGATTTCATGCCAGAGGTTCTTCCGCAGCGAACGAGAACAGAAAGAGCTGGTAAGAAATAAAAATGAATGCCTTAATGAAATACCCAGATATTTCTTAAAGTTTAAAGATTTCAAGTTTTCAGTTGAACATTCGTAATATTTTGTTAGCTCAAAGCATATATTGTGGGTAAACGTTTACTTTGAACTGCCTCAGAACAAACAATGTCTTAGACCAACACAGCATTGTTTAACATATTACGCAAACTAGTTATGCAGTATACATATATTTAAAAGCTATATTCAGACAATTTTTTTTTTTCCTTACTTTTCCTCAAAACATTGGTTCTGGGTAGTGGGTACACGTTTGAATTGCCACGCCTACATGAAAGTGTGGTACGGAGTGGTACACATTATATGGACATGTAATCCTGACGTACAAATTACTCATCTCTAAATTCACTATGTCATTATACGATGCTTCTACAATATCAACAAACATTATGTCGATCTAATTATAGCACGACCTTCTCTGAGAAGCGGGAAAGATCCAAAGGTCAAGGATCCGAAACACACACGTCAATCTAGTCATTCTACAGTTAAAGGAAAGAAATCCACTTCAGCTGATCGGCGATCAAGCTCCCTTGGACGGTCGACGGATGTGAAATCGAAATCTGCATTAAATCCTGGCTTGGACAGTGTGTCTGTGATAGATGACAAGTTTGCGTATTTCTCAGACCATAATGGCCTTGACACCGGAATTGCTAGGGATAGTCTCAAAGGTGTCCCGAATGAAAATGCAAAATGGCGGATAAAACCGGCCACTGCGTCATCGAATCAAACAGCGAAAAATGGAAAAGGAAAAGGGGGTCTTATGGTAAAATTGTCTCTCAGGGCTCTCCAACAGGCAGATGATGAAAGCACGGACGAAGAATATTTCCAGAACTATGAAGATAAATTTAAAACATTCGCTAGTGACAATGACGCTAGAAAAGACACAAAGAAATCCAGTGCTAGTAAAAAGAAGAAAGGGTTTCATTTCAAACAAAAGTACATATTCCAAAAGAAAAGACGACCAAAAACGAAAACACGAATTCCACAGACGGACTTGCAGCCGACTGTTCTTGCACACCAACTTGATCTCGACGATTTGTACAGTTTTCATGAGGAGGTAAGTGTTGGAAGTTCAATGTTTACATTCTTCTATGAGTAATCAAGTCGTCATATGCTCAGAATAGGACATACTGAATGTAAATATGTTACAGATAACGATACGTCCAAAAGGTGTTTAAGTAAATGTGCCTGATATATTCATCGTTACTCATGTCATCAATACATCACCGTACTTTATGTATGATGCATTTACCCTTTACAGATGTTGAAATTCATGCTCTACGATCCTTCTCTTGTGAAGTCAGCATGAACAATTAGGAACACCCTATACAAAGCAAATTGATTAACGTAATTAATACCTATAAAATAAAATACCTATGTAATAAAAGCTCTTTTTTAAAGAGGTAGGCTTAGGGCAATATCCGGTAACAAGAACTGTTAATGTTTTAATACGTATCATTACGAAAACATGTCCATGCAACATACAGAGATTTTTGTAAAAATGAAAGTTTTCACTGGAAAAAGATTGATATTTTTTCTTATTTTTCGTCTAAACATAGATTGTGTGTACACGTTAGAAACGCATCGCCAAGACGGTTCTAACGAGTACACACAATCTATGTTTTGGAGCACAAATGAGAAAATACCCCAGTTTTGCTGTATACAAGTGGGGTATAAGGGGGTATACATTACACGGACATGTTTTCGTGATAATACGTAAAATGGTATCTTTTGAGTTTGCATGAACTCGATAAAGTTTGCGAAAAGCGATACGTCACATCTTGACCATGAGAAAGAAAAAAGATAAAAAAAACTGTATTGTTAAATCAAGCAACACGTGTGTGACAAAAGTACGAAACCTAAATGCATCTTATTTTGTATTACACTCGAATAATTTTTTTCATGTTTATGATGAAGATTTGCTGTTTGCTTTTCAGGGGTATGACCTTCTGCAGCCTCAACCCTCTGCCTCACAGGAGTTTGATGCGGCTAATTATATACCAGTACCAGCTGAGGTGAAGAGAATGACTGTGAACAAAGATACAGGGGAAACTTTACTCCATAGAGCTGCCCGCATGGGTTACGTAGTAAGTATTCATGATAATTTTACAGATATGCCTGGCGCCCAATCAAGCTATCCTATTAATTCTATATCCTGTTGATATTAACAAATGTAATTTAAGTTTTATCAGAACATGGAACATTTTTGCTTTTTTGCTAAGAAACTGTTTTTAAAACTTATTTTTGCACAGCCTAAAATTGTATGCTTTAACAGACTATAGCTTTGGCGTGGTTCTATATGATTTAAAAAAAAAAACATTTCACCCTGTATCGTGTATTAAAACATTTTTCACACTTGAACAAAAACCAAAACGTGAGCAGCTAAGATTCATTACTTTCCATTCTGCGCAACAATTTGTGACTCAAGTATGAAAAAATAGTGAATTGTTTTCTTAACAAAAATGCAGACATCTCACTAAGCTTCCGATTGTCTCTCTATATATGTATTGTTTAATTTGCACTCACAAATTGACCGAAATGCATTGTATGTCGATTACTTTCATTGCACAAAGCCGTTCGTATCTTCGTGGCTCACATACCTTTCACCAGTTAATTAAATCAAAACGCTGCGCTCTATAAGATAGATTACCATTGCACTATGCAAATAAACAGGCGGTAAAGACTAAAGTACAAAACACTTTAAAGATGACCTTGATGTAAAATGAATCATTTAAGATATTGGCATGTAGCCAGATACAGGTAAATTAAAATAAGGTTATTCCCGATAAAAATATTTGCGGTTTAACAATAAACCAGGCATGTAGCTACAAAATCTAGTTAGAACCTTCAAATTTGATTTCGAATATAGGGATTTAAATATTCTTATTTATAAGAGAAAAACTTATGCTATGACAACAACAACAAAACTCGTGTCAATATGCAAATGTCATTTTTGTATGACACGGTCCTTGAAGTGATAAAATTGTATTATGGTACGGTTTTGTGTCGCTACAAAAATGCAGTATTAAAAGTGCGGTGTACGTGTTATACAATTAATCAACGCAGAGCACAGGGAAAACATTTGATCTCCCATCTCGTCGCTTCTATGATATATTGCATGTGTTAAAGGAAAACAGCCGAAGTAAACAAAATACTCCAAACACGCGTCTTATTAGTCTACGTCGACAAGACCAAACAGAAGGGAGCATCATGATATTCCGTAATATATCTTTCGTTTGTCTAGACAACTGAAATAAAATTAAAACGAGATCGAACAGAACAGCCAGACTTTGTTTTTATTGCATTTTATGTGTTTTCAGGAAGTTACACTGTATTGTCTAGCGACGGGCAATGTTGATGTCAATGCACGTGACAACGCTGGGTATACGCCATTGCACGAGTGCTGCGTGCGAGGTCATAGGGCAGTTGCCATCCAGTTACTGAAATACGGGGCGGACGTAAACTGTTGTTCGGTGGATGGAATAAGGTACGTTAGACGAGAATGGTTCGGGACGGCAGTACACGTTATAATTGGGAAAGATCTTACCGTGCAAGAAAATGCAGACATTAGTTGCTAGCGATGTTATGAATTGCACTACGTCTACATTCATTTTACGTTCTACTAAAGGCTTTACATTTTTGTGTACAGTAGTTCTAGGATTGTACAATTGATTGTTCGTTGAGTACTAGATAAAGCAAATGCGAGACATTACTCTTTCAAGTTTCAAGAACTCGTGTCGTCATTCGTGATCGAGTTCTTTTAATTAAAGCGCAGGAAACGAATTCTGTGTTGAATAATCGATGATTTAGTGGGCGATGCCTGATAAGAAGCGAGGTCAAAGCCTCGACAATGTTTAATTAACTTACAAGAACGTATCACAAGGACAAGCTTCATTAACGAAAACGAATATAATACGACACATGCATGACCTTCAAATAAAGGGACTGAAATATCTGATTTTAAGCGCATAATGATTATGTGAGAGCAGTTGTCATAACCACAAAATGGCAACATCGAGCTCTATAACCAGTCACTGCATAAGCGATACTGTGATAAAGGTAAAAGTAAGCAACGATCAGGAAATGGCGCAATTAGAACGAAAGTCCCAATAATAAAAGAAACGAGGCTAGAAAAAATAAAATTAACATCGGGTACTTATATAATGACAACATATCGTAAGCTAAGTGAGCATCTTTTTCCCAATAGGTGGCCACTCAAGTTATAGAATATATGTAATTTCCGACTTTGTTATAGAATATATGTAATTTCCGACTTTCTGTTACAGGCCAATCCATGACGCAGTGGAGAATGACAGAGTAGAAATGGTCAGACTGTTACTATCGTATGGAGCTGATCCCACTATAGCAACATATGCCGGTAGGACGCCTCTCAAGATAACTAGGACGGAGAGAATGAAAAATATGTTACTTTGTAAGTATGGAAAGAAAAAGGTACAAGTAGGCAAAGATCAGGAAAAGGCGCAATCAGAAAAAGATTCCCACTCCAAAAAAAGTGTTTATGAATTGTTATGGACGTGTTATGTTAATAGAAATGCGAAAATCTGATTGACCTTTTTCCTTACTAAAACTAAGAAGGAAGCATGATAATTTTTGTTCTCGTACTACTAGACCAAAGTCCTTATCTCGAAAGCAAATTCGAAAAATGTAAATACAGTACATTGATATACCTACCGGTTTGGGGCAACAACCAATTTTAAAGCTGTAAATTTTAGAATTTACGTAATTTAATATTTTTCACAAAAAAAAACACATAGGCATAGAGTTTAATCCACTTGCCTTGAGACCAACAGGTATTTGGTTTGATCCAGGCCTTCCTCGGTCATTTTGAATGTGACATTAAAGCGAGACCCTGTTTTCATTTAAACATAGCCATTGGTTGAACCATAATTCAGCTCAACAATTTTGTTTTCCAGGTTATATAGCTGATCTCAATGGTTACACTCCAGAACTGGATGTAGAAGAGAATCCCTGGCAATTCCATAGTAGCTCAAATACTCTTGGTAAGTAATACAACTTCCAGTTTTATGGTGTCTTTTGCCACTTTATATGACCTCTTCATATCGGCTCATATAATTTTCTAGAGAATCTACTAGAAGCGTACTAATATAACTTGTTTTAGTCGAAATTTTTTAAAAAGGAAATTCTGATGTCATTTTCCATAAAAATCCCTTTTCATTCACTTATTCAAATATAGCATATAACAAGTAAGTAAAATGGGATGAGACGACATACCTTTTTTGAAAAGGATAGGCTCTGCTAAAAGAATATTTTTGCGGAGTTTCTTCTTTTGGAAACTGAGTCACTCTATTAAACCCCACCAAAGCCATTCCTTGAAAGTTTATTTTCATATTCTGTGTTCATACCCGGTAACAAAGAACTTTATAGGCATACTAAAATATAAAAGCGATAATTTGTCCACGTTATGATAGGCGCAGTTGTATTAACCAAATCCCCCATTATTGTGATGCAAATGTTTAATTGTAAGACGCGCACGGTTCATGTCGTACAGTGCAAACATTTGCCAGACACAAGTTGACTACCTTAGAACTAAATAAAAAGCGAAGCGAAGCCGTCCTTGGCAATCCCTTGATCGTAGATTTATTGAGTCCTCTTAATATTATTTGGGGTTGAAACACACAGAAAAAGGTCTATTTTAGTTAATTCAAATGTTTTCGTTTGAATTCCGCTTTGGAATTCGTTTATTCGGGCATTACAGTCAAGTTTTGCCATCTATTCTAAAAATTGCTTCTATCTACACGTACACTGGTTCATATCTTGTAGCGATATGCACACTCTTAACCGATCCATTCCGAACAGTAGTTTACTTATAGAAACCCCTTCATATTTAGTGTAGTTATGGAAAGTCCTATAACGGTAGATCGTATCTTTTTTGTTTAAGTTTCTGTAGTGTCATCATCCTTTCCTTTCTTATTTTACCTCAGGCCTGAAAACAGACTTTTTTGTTATTGTTTTGCTTCTAGTCTTATCACAATAGTGCATGTGTTGTATTGGGGTTGAGGTACTTTGCCTAATTAGTTCTTAAGCTTTGAATTCTAGATTTTCTAGTTTGTTTGGTGAGTCCCTCTCATTATATGACCTAAGCATCCGGTGGGTTGTTAAGCCATAACTGGGTGATTTTCAAAAAAATGAAGTAAAAGTGTGACATTGACCCATTTTAGGTCAAAATTGAGATGTGCATTTGTCTTTTTAATTTTTGTTCCTGGTTTTTCTATGGGTATCAAAATAAGAGAAATCAACATTCAAATCTTTTTGACAGCAGCCATTTTTGAGATTTTCTTGTTTTTGTGCTTTTTGTTGTTTATTTTCAAATCTGGTGATATACCTTATAAGTAGTGCTACATTTGTAACATACACTTTATGTTTCAAATTTGTTTTTAGTTTGATAAACCCTATATTAGGACTAGACTCTATGCCATTAATTTGATACAATTCCCCCCAAAAAAATTTTTTCACACATTTATTTGATAAATTTGACCCTAAAATTACTGTTTGCACTTATAAATGTTTCTATAACCTCTCAAATGATCAATGTATTTAATGATGAACAGTTTCTTACAAGTGTACAATGCTTCCTGTGATTGCCATATAAATTTATAAGAGTTTAAGTAATATATATTGTTAGCAATTAGCGTTCAATTTTTAAGACTAGAAAATATGCGTTGCACTTGTGACATCACTTTTGTTAATTTTTAGAAACCAATATGCATACTGTAGGCAAAGGGTGTTTTTTGTTGGCTTCTTTCTGACCTGCTAGACTAAAATTTAAAGCAAAATAACAAGTCATACATGATATGCTTAAATGGTCAGTCAAGAAATATAAAACGTTGCACTTGTGACAAAAATGGTTAACTGATTAGATCAGCTACTTTTCAAAATATAAGAAAGGTTTTTTAATGAAGAACCTCTGATAATCAATCCAGATACATCAGACTTGATCAGTAAGAGCATACAATAGATGTAGGGCTTACAATCTTTGAACACTGGCTTTCACAAGGTTAAGCTAAGCTATTTTTACTGTAGTTTATTTTTAGGGGTATGGTTATTATTTATAAATGCTGAAGAGGCAACAAAGGCGAAATACATGCATGTTTCATTGGCAACTCTCAAGTACCTAATTGTTTGTCACTTTTTAGAGATTTTGTTTTGTTAGGTAATCAGATAATTGTTTTCAGACCATTTGAAAATGACTTACTATTCAAAATGTCACGCTAAAACGTTGCACTTGTGACATTTTTGGGTATATATTGTTGTATAAATCTGGTATACATCCATCTTTTTTAATGAAATTTTGCATGGAGTTTGACATCTTGATAACACACATTTAAGGTATAAATGAGACTTTATTTGTATAAAGCTTATCAGTCCAGCTTTAATATTGAAAAATACTTCATTTTTTTGAAAACCACCCAACTATGCATAACGTTTATAATTAAAATGGATATCTTATCAAGACGTGTCTAGCAGTGGTTTGCTGTCTTTAATGCAACTTATGCACAAGGAAATTAAAGTGTTTTAGAATCTCCCATTTTATTCCCGTGTTGAATATAGAATTTAGCAGATAAGGATACATAGAAGGATTGCGAGTTGTTTGATATGTTCAGCTATTTTTTTTTATCTGGGGTTCCTCTTACGTTGGCTTAGCCAACCAATAAAACCTCTCCCTGAACACATTCTGTTTGATACATTTCTGTCGTGACTATTTTCATTAGAACATATTCAGTTTGAATTTGTTTGTTGCTTAGATAACCACTGCTAATGGACCCATCCCTTATTATGGCCTTCAAACACGTTTCTGAAAACAATTCACTGAAACTGATAAATGTTTTCAGTAAGATAGCTTCTCGAGCCTATGAAAGCGCCCATAGTGACGGAAACATCGGTGAATCTTTCAGTTATTATTCACATGTTTCAATGTAGAAATTAGCAGATTGTTCAAGAGGATGAGAAAACAAAGTAGTTTGGTCCGCAGCAAATGCTTTTCGAACAGTTTGCTTTTTTACTCATTCGAGAAAAAATATTTTTTCAGATGGTTTTCCTTTTAAATCACTATATTAGATAATAACCCCGACTTTCCTTTTCGTGGTATCTTTCCTAGTATATACATTTTTGTCAGAACCATTCAAATTGTCACGTTGATTTGTCGACTAAATATTTATCCAAGCACGACAGTAGATGTTTATGTATCGTTTCACTCTTCTAGTTATTGATGCTGACATCAATAGGAAAAGAACTAAATAAGTGTTTACGCTTTCGTTCTGATCCTGACGTTGATTGCATGTCTTTGTATTGTTGGAAAAAAGTTAAAAAATAGGTATACCCCTGCAAACCCCAGTTTACTCTATAAAAGTGGTGTTTAAGGGGGTATTCATTGCACGGAAATATTTTCCTGATTGAATGAATTTTACAGATACTCCGGAAGAAGAGGGCAGTGCTGTATTCTTCGATCTCCCCTCCGATCCAGAAGATGAAACGGCCGATCTGTGTTGTCTTAGTAGCCAACCAGTGTTTCCTACACAAAGAATCACAGCAGAGGGCGGCAAGAGGTAAATAAAATTGTCACACCGACAAAACGTCATATTACGACATTGAAAACAATAACACTAAAATGGGTAACATTAACTGCAGCTCTTAATGCATTTAAACCTCATGGAAACGAAATGAATGTCTTTATGACTACCATGAGACTGATCTGCTTCTTTTGGTTAATTATGGTAATATTGAGTTTCCTTAAAAGCGGCATTGCTGTCTATTGAGTGGGACTGTTGTTGCGATTGCACCAGTTCCTGTTCATTGCTTACGTTAACCGTAACAATTACACACTGCTAATATGCAATTTACGGCTGCTTCTTTATACAATGTTTTGATAAAAACGATTGTTTTCTTGTCGATTTAGTGGGATTCAGTAGAAACGGTCTGTGCGAAAACCACATCGACATCACGCTGGTCAAGTTATAAAATGACACACCTGAATGATTCGTTGCGTACGTAAGGAATTTTTTTTTTCATCAACCCGTTAGCTCTATATTCATTTTGTGAACAGATAGAGCATCATTAGAATGTCAATGTTTTTTATTTTGTTTCTATTCCCAGGCCAACGTAATAGCTACGTGACCTGCATTATACTTAATAATCATTATCTCGTTCGAAGTAATAAATCAAACGCAAACCAATTTTAATCAGATCCTTATGTCTTGCGGTAATATCGACAGGAATATGCACACAATCAATATTTTTAATTACAGCAGCATTGGAATCAAGCCGTTATGTCTGTCAAATTCCAGCACGATGATTCTTAATTATGTTCGATTGACTTATTTTTAAGATGATGCCTGTAGGGGTAGGTCATGAAATGAGGACTTGAGTGACGTCAATTGAAATGTTTTTAGCAAGACTTAGTTACATCGTGTGTTTTAATTGTTCAATGGACAATTATTGGGATAAAATTGTCATTTTTGTTAAAAAGTATTAGCTGTCATTTTGTAGAGCGAAAAGTACTAAGTACGTCTAGCAGCATGTCATTACTTCGTGGCATTAAAATTACAGCACTGTACTTCTTATTTTTTTTTTTTACTTTTGGTTCTCAAAGCACATAGTCCTGACCATTGCTTGTCACATGTGAGGCTGACGTCATAAATTTTCGATTTCCCTGAAATATTTGCTTTTTCAAACAGTAAAGATGAAAACATCTTTTCTCCTCATAACATGCTTACAGACATCAAACCTTACCACTTCACTCGCCGTCGTCCAATGAAAAATAAATCTTAAAATTTTCGCTCCTATAAATTTCTGGATGCAGCTTTTGGATTATTTATAATTTTTGACATTTAATTAAAATACATTAAGACATCTGTTTACCGCATGTTATCATCTTGAAGTACATAAGTTTTCAATAAATTAGAAATAACATCACGAGTCCGTGTCGAATCAACGTGTAAATCATTGAAATGATTTTATTTATAATGACACGATGCATGTAAATAAGTAAGCAATGTATCTAAATATACATAAAATATAATTATACTATCATATTGGCAAACTTCGATGTTGTTCGGTCATATAGTACATATATTTGAAAACAATATAATTTTGTATACAATATTGGGAAATGTGCTATGTGTATTTGAAAAGGGCAGTCATAAAATTACTATACCAGCTGCGAATTACTTCATAATGATTCGAAATTACGAATTGCTACGAATTGACCAGAGTTGGTACGAAATGATTTAGGGACTAATTGACCAACGCTTCTGATAATTAATTTTCTATTTTAGGACAGAAGACTACATCCTTCTCGAAGATGTACTACGTGGATACCGAGTAAGCAAAAAAGAATTCGAATCCCAGGGAATTCCTAGTCATATGATCAAATCCTTGACTAAACAGGCTGTAATGAATTCGAAGAAGGATAGTATATGTTACGAGTACTTTAGTTCCAAATCAGACAATAAGGGGATCAAGGCTATAAGGTGTGTGGATGCTACACAGATAGTGCATAAAATGGAGAAACTTGTAGCTTCGTCGTCTTCTCATGGGTCTCATAGGACAAAAAGTTAATGTTGTTCATAAGCAGGGGGCGCATCTTAGTGAGTTTAAGTGGTCATTTGTCTTCAAATAGTATCTGTTAAGTCTTTAAATAGTATCTGTTCAGCATTGCAGATAAAAGAACAACAGAAAAATTGACCACTTAAACATTGGGTTGCACTCCTTTTCGTTACTAGTCATGTGGTGATTGTGTTATTGTTTGAATCATTAACATGGTTAATGTTTGGATACTGTTTAATGCTACAATTGCCTTGTGATTCTGTGTTACAAGTTGTTATGGTTAGGTGCTTAAGCAATGTTATGGTATAACAGTGTTATGGATAGATGCTTATTATATAAAATAAGCGATGATTGCTTATTAATAATAAGCAAACATCGCTATACATAATGTATAAAATGAGCGATGTTATGGCATGCCTAAGTGATTGTATGGTATAAATGTATTGACAATATCATATGTATGGGAAAGTATGTTCATTCCCTTAAATGTGCTAGTTTAGTGTTTGCTATTTCTTTAAGAAATGTTATCGTGCTCGTACATAATGTATGTCTTGATTCCCCAATGAGAGTTATGTTGAAAATACATCAGGAAAACATGTCCGTGCAATGAATACCCCCTTAAACCCCACTTTTATATAGCAAAACTAGGGTATGCAGGGGTAAACATATTTTTCTTAGTTTTGCTCCAAAACATAGATTGTGGGTACCCACAATCTATGTTTTGAGCAAAAATAACGAAAATATCAAAAATTTTCTATTGAAAATTTTCATTTTTTTACAACTTTAAAAATCTCTGTATATTGCACGGGCATGTTTTCATAATGAACTGAAAACATTACATGGACATCATGTTGAATGCTTGAAATATGCTGTAGTGTGAGCTTATTTTCATTCAACACGTATGATTTTAGGGTAAATAATTTTCTCTTTTAAAACATATAATGTTAAAGATGCAAAATTAGTGCTAACATTTTCATAACTCAGTTTTATATAAAATGATTTATATTTTGTGAATCTACAATGTCAAACAAACAGTTCAATTTGCATGGCTTGTAGTATACAATATATTGATTGTTGAAATCCATAATGAATAAGATTCAAGGGAACCCATCTTGCTTAAAACACGATAACTGTTAAATTGATTGTTATATATTTTAATGTTTAACTCACGTACAAAGAGAAATAAATTTGTCACTTTATCATACCTGTTTTTATGTTAAAGTACTGAAAAAAAGCCATTTGGACATGACAAATTAGGTTATTTTTAGTTTTTAGGACTATGTGCTTTTATGATTGTCCCCGGCCCCCAATGCTTATTTTAAATATAAAAAGTCTCCCGGTTCATCGTCCATAGTGCAGATTATGTTTTCCTTTTGGTCCTTTAAGATCAGCGAGGGTATTCCGAGAAATCGGAAAATTATTATGGGTTTAAATTCATTTTCTAACCAACGGTTAAATAGATTTGGCCCCATTTGGATTTTACTAGTCTTTGTATCGACTATTCTGTTAAAAGATGCAAAATTACTGCAATTCTCTTTGGCTCCATGTTGCCAAATCTATAGGGTCTTTGAAGAAGAGGCTTAAGTAGCCGAAACCGCGGTATGGCACATCCCCTTTCCTATTAGTATGTTCACTGCTCTTAAAGGATCAGTTTTATTTTTTATTTTATATAAACACTGTTTTAGATTCGGTTAATCAAGATGTATCCTTTAATAGAATAGAATATGATCATTTTTTATGAAAATGTTTTATTTTGGGCTCAGTTTAAACATAGTCTAACGTTTTAATTGTCCATCTGTTTTAAGGTAATTGGTCTGTTTCCATACATAAATGTTCCTATCATAAACAAATATGCTTGCCAATGCAAATTCATTTTGTACTAAATTTGTTACTTAATACTGGTTTAACATTTCATTTGATGCAAAGTTTTATAAAATTGCAATAGATTCTCATCGACAAAGCGATTTTTATGTTGGATAAGTTGCAAGTCATGTTCTTTCTTTGTCATGGTTTGTGTGCGAAGTTTGTTTGAGTACGATGCCATGTTTTTAATAAACTTTGAACGCACGATATTAAATTAATCTGTTGAGGGAAAGATATTAAAATTGTTGTCTGTTAATCTTGTGATTAAGTTGTGCATTGCGAACATGCTTATGTACATCAGGAAACATGTCCATGAAATGTATACCCACTAAAACACCACTTTTATATAGTGAAAATAGGGTTTGCAGGGGTGTACCTATTTTTCTTATTTTTGCTCCAAAACATAGATTGTAGGTACTCATTATAACCGCCTCGACGAGGTTTTCAAAAATCTAATTTCAGCTCCATGTGACACTATGATATGTATTAATGTGGCTCGGCAAGTAGAATAGGGCCGAATGAATGTCAACAATTCAATTTGCTACTTTAAAATACACGGAATGGAAGCATTTATACTAGGTGGAAACTGGTATCATTGTTATTTATTTCTCAGACTGCGTTTTTCCTTAACAAATGTTTAAAAATATGGGCATCACTAGGGTCTGTGGTTGGTCTATATTTGTATGGTGTTCATACATTGGAATAAGTGGTACACAGTATGTTACAGTTCTGTCATTGGCTGTATGGGCTATGTTAAAGAATTTTAGTTGTTAGTTATATGCGCAGGACGCATCTTCTCTTGCGATTTCACAGTAGTTAACTGTGAATACATTGAAAGGACTTTTTCTGTTATTGATGTATAGTGATAGTTGAAGAGAATAAAATGTATTTGTTAGAAATGTCTATACCTTTTGATATCATTCCCTTTTATTTGCTATTTATACACAGAAGAAATAGCTAATATCTGGTTCAAAGTCCAGTGTTTGTGAAAGGGCACAAGTAGGCAATGATCAGGAAAGGCGCAATCAGAATGAAATTCCTTCTCCTCCAAAACCCGAGATGGGGAAAAACAAATTGACAATTAGGTACTTATACTTATAGAACATATCGTTAGCCGAGTGAGCAGCTATTTATGTCCCCCCTCCGAAGGGGTGGGGGACATATTGTTTTTGGTCTGGATCCCGTCGGCGTCAGCGTCGGCGTCGGCGTAGCTGTTTGTCTGCACGATATCTCCTGAACCACTGGATGGATTTAGACCAAACTGGCACAGGAACTTCATTGGGACAGACGAATGGAGTGATTAGATTTCGGTGACCTTGACCTAATTTTCAAGGTCACAAAGGTTAATTAACTGTTTGAAGATCCAGGTGTCTTCATTCGTTTCCGCTCTCTAACTTGAGTAGTTTTGACCTATTTTCTTCAGACTTTGCGTATTAGTTGATACCGACAAGGAGTGGTTTGGGATCGTAGATGGGTTAATTTCGTCAAACGACCTTAGAGTTATGGCCCTTGATTGAGGTTTAAAATTGCATTTTGTTCGTTTCCATTCTCTAACTTCAGTAGTTTTGACCGATTTTCTTCAAACTTTGCATATGAGTTGATACGGACAAGTAGTGGTTTGGGATTGTAGATGGGTAAATTTCGTTAAATGACCTTAGAGTTATGGCCCTTGATTGAGGTTAAAAATTGCATTTTGTTCGTAACCGCTTTCTAACTTGAGTAGTTTTGACCGATTTTCTACAAACTTTGCATATTAGTTGATACTGGCAAGGATTGGTTTGGGATTGTAGATGGATAAATTTCGTGAAACTTTAAACTTTATAAATATGGAAAGCTAAAGCTGAAACATGTGATATTTTAAAATGTCTGTTGGTATATATTGGTTTTAATTTAAAATGTCTGTTGGTATATATTTTTCAGGGTTATATGTAAAATTTACAAAATTAAAAGTGGGTTGGAGCAGAGAGTGGGGACATACGTTTTCCTCTGAAAACTCTTGGCGGCCCCCAGTTACCCGTACTTAACTAAAACTATGAAAACAAACATACTATGAAAACAAACATAAAGTTCAAACAGCAGAAAATTTTGACTCCAAAACATAAAACAAATAGACCCACAACAGAAGTATCGCCTTGGAACGATCAGTAATATAAAATTACTGGGGATGGCTTAAACCGATTTTACAGGGCCCTAACCTCACCCTCTTCTTCTGCAGTGGTTCACAACATTTAGTTATTTGTTCGGTTCTCGTGTAGAATCTAGAACTAGTAAATGAATCAACATGGACAAGCAAATAAATCATGATAACCACCATGATGAATCAAAAACGAGGACTTAGACGCAGAAACCTGTCCGACGATGGAGATCCCTGGGCGCCGAATAACTTACTGAAATCCGGGGCAGAAGAAAAACACCAGTTGAACCCCGATGGGCCATGCAACAGAAAAGCTCCGGCCCTAACCGACTAAAATGAATAGCTTTATCGGGGCCATATCAGTCACATACAGCAGAAATAAAACATGCCAATTGGAGTGTAAGCTCGGAGCTTTAATATAATTGTCAAGATAAAAGCTTTTCAGACTTAAATATTACACAAGGAAGGCCATTTACTTAAATCATTTTGGCATCTTTCTCTTGGGAATGTGACATATTAAGAAACCCATTACCTTATGGCATTGTGGCGGACCTACGAATTAAGGACATGAGCCGAGTTTTTACTCCTTTATCGTTAACATATCCGATGAACTAAACATGTCGGCATTTTCACTACTACAGTATGATTTAATGCTACCTGCTTGTGTCTGGCTGTGTTTTCCAGTGGGTTGCAATTCTTCTTATTTTCAAAATTCATATTTTCGACGAGTGCCTTCCTGGAACACTTTTGTCTTTGTTTTAAAGTTTTGCTGCCCCAGTAAAAACGTCACCGTCCCGCCAGATATATTTGAATTGTGATTTTATTTTAATTAAATTGCATAGATTGTTTGTGCATCAATTGTTTGTGAATATGTGTTCGCCAGTAAAATCGTCCCTCCCCATTAAAAAGTCACCATGCCAGTTCGTCGATTTATCTTCACGATACATATTCTTTTCATCCTGTCTGTCTCTCTGTTGTCATTGTTGCCTTTGTTGACTACCTCGTTGGGAAGGAGCTAGTCATCTTGTTCTTCATGTGTGATGTCCGAAACTCGCATTGAGATGTATTTTCACTCCCGTTTTTTAATTACAACAACAAAATGCTGAATCACACGCCCTGTCGCAGAGCTAACTATCAAATGTCTGTTACCAAAGCAATTAGATCATAATTGATTAACAACCGCTGCACAATAACAACTTAAGGTAAATGTCTTAATATTAAAATAGCGTAACATATTACAACGTGTCAAGTTGACATAGCGATTTAAATTCTGAAATATTAGCACACCATTCATGTTATACAAAGTGTCAAGTTGCTCTTACGACAAGAGAACAAACCTATTTCGACAACCATGTCTGACTCGTTTTTATTCACTTAATATGTTTAAAATGCATAAAATAGAATGATTCAAAAGAAAAGAAGGAAATGCTTCCAATGTTTTTTTTTTGTTGAGCATGAATTCTTTATACAGAGACGCAAATAGATGTGATGCATCAGGAAAACATGTCCGTGTAATGTATACCCCCTTGAACCCCACTTTTATATAGCAAAACTAGGGTATGCCTATTTTTCTTATTTTTGCTCCAAAACATAGATTGTGGGTACTCGTTAGAACCGCCTCGCCGATGCGGTTCTAACGTGTACCTACAATTTATGTTTTGAACAAAAATGAGAAAAATATTTTTAGAAATCCAATGAAATATTCAATTTTTACAAGTGAAAAAATTATGTATATTGCATGGGCAAGTTTTCATAATGGGTTGATGTAAAAGCTTCTCAGACTAACAAATTACTCAAGGAAGGTCATTTACTTAATTCTTCCCGGCAGCAATATCTTCGGAAAGTGACGCCTTAAGGAATCCATTAACGTGTTATATTGTGACGCTCATACACATTAGAGAACTGAGTTCCTCAGAATGCACACTCTCTTACATTTGCATTCTAAGAAAGAAAGAAAGAAAGAAAGAAAGAAACGAAAGAAAGTCAATGATTGGTGGACGAATCAGTCGGTGGTACGGTCATGATACATCGGCGAAAATGTATTAGTCCGAAACTGCGTTAACTTCAAATATTGTTTGTCTGTTTGTGTTGAGGCTTTACGTCCCTGTCAACAATTTTTCAGTCATGTCGGGACGGAGCCAACGCTTCCTGGGTTTAACCAGTACTGTTGGGAGTTAATGTGTCTTGCTCAAGGACACAACACGATGACGCCTGTGGGGATCGAACCCAGGACCTCTCGATTCGGAGTCCGACGCTCTACCACTACGCCACCGCGCTCCCATAACTTCAGATATTAAAAAAAAAAGAATAATACTCATAATATAGGCAATAATACGCTTTCCCTTGTCCTACCAGCCCCGATCTCCCTTAATGAACAACAAACACAAAAATTATTTTTTGGTTTAAGCCAGTGAGAACCATGACCGACTGAATAGTTTCATATACATTTACATTTAAATTAAATGTACTTATACACTTTATCCATTACGTTACATACGAGTAATATTAAAGTTTCGACTTTCACTTGAAACTTCACATACAAAAACTTCTAGAAAACTGCAAAAATACAATACGTCCGTCGGTCAATCGTTCTCAAAGCTGAATGACCACTTTCGTCACGCTTAATTGAAACATGCCTTGCAAATACTGTAGCGACACCTATCGGAGATGACCAGACAAGGGAAATCAATTTTCGCCTAATTCACTTCTTTCAAACGTCGAAAATTACATTTCCCTTGTCCTACCAGCCCCGATCTCCCTTAATGAACAACAAACACAAAAATTATTTTTTGGTTTAAGCCAGTGAGAACCATGACCTACTGAACTAAAAGAACGGGCAAGAACTTAACTGAGTGAAAATGTTTTAATTATAAACCAAGTGAACGTGAAACTTTAAGCCTCTCGTCAACTGAGTCTTTAATATATCCGTCTTTAGCAGATTCACTTAACCATCTACCATGTCTTTTAAACAGTCTATCCGGAATACCTCTATTCGCAGCCTCGCTTGCGCCCCCGGATCTTAAAGAATGTAAACAATATTTACATGTGGTTTAAATGCATCCAAAAATAAAGCCCTAAGATTACTGTATGACAAATGTTTTCCATCCTTTCTCAACATATATCCAGTTTTTGTAGCACTCAAATGTGAAAAAAGGAATACGTCAGCATCAGATAGAATCCCTGCCCATTGTAAATACCGTTCCAAATTAAGAACAGGACACAGACTAGTTCCCGTCCTAGAAATTAGAATCCATGCTCCATCCCTATATTTATCAGTTTTACTCGACTCTATAAACACACTCATATAAACACTGTTAATCACAATATCACTTCTCTTCAATTTTAGCAATTCATTACTTCTTAAAAAACCAGCAAATGCTAATAGACAAGCACAAATGGTTCTCTGATTTTTAATATTACCAGGACTGTAGAATGTTTGAAACATTTTTGACAATAATTCTCTAGTAATTGGTTCTTTCTTTGAAACAGGCTTAGAAAGCCTCCTTTTAGCCGCATCTAAAATATTTACAACTAATTTAGAATCTGTAGGGGACTTGAAATCAAACAAATCATGGAACCATTTAATGCTGTAAAAAGCATTGGTAACAGGACTATGAGTGTTTGCAGACTGAACTAAAGATGCCAAATACAAAGCCACGTGAAACGCCCTAGCGGGCAACGTATCCTTACTATCAAGTCCATTACTCAAAGCCCAAGATCTCCATCGTTTGAAACCACGCTTATATGAATTACAGGTATTATCCGCTCGAGACTCTTTGAGTAACCCCGGGAGCAAGGAAACCTTGTCCGCCAAGACGTCCGGTAGCTGCTCGATATCATCTACATAACTCTGAAAAAATAAACGTAAAGAAAACCATATTACTCAACAAACATATGAAAGTTTTTTTTTTTTTTTTTTTTTTTTTTTTTTTTTTTTTTTTTTTTTTTTTTTAAATACCAAGCGCCGATACCAGCACTTTATACCCTATTTGCCGATACCGGCAAATAGTAAACTAGGCACACGCCTTCCAGCCAACGTCTAGCACGTTACTTTGTTCCCATATTGAAATTTAGATACAAAGCCATCATGTTAAACTTAAGATCTTCATTACCAAACAAACCAGCACCATTTTTGCATGGCGTGTAATAGCATTTACCTGTTGGCAAATACATCCAATCTACTATAAATGATTTCATTTCTCCATAAAATGAACAAAGTAACGGCCAGAAATTTGCTGATCTCCATTCCGGTACAACAAGAATACCTTTAGCATTACAGCTTTCCATTTTCTTCAAAACCCTGCTTACTAATACGATAGGTGGCACATATAATCCAAACGATTGACTCCAGTCAAATGTAAATGCGTCAACACCTGAAGACTTATAACACCAAAATCTTGAGTAAAAAATTGCTAATTTCGCATTGTGCTCCGAGGCAAAATAGTCAACATCTAAATTACCCCATCTGTTTTGAATCATAGATAATATCTCAAATGAAATCCCCCAGTCATCTTTCTCTATGACCCTTGAAAGATAATCTGCTCGTTCAATTAAACTACGGGGCAACCATTCAATTTCCAAATGAATAGCATGCCTTGAAGAAAAATTGAAAATCTTGTAATTCTAATATCATCGAACCTTTGTTCACGATATTAACAACATTTTTACTGTCCGTAAACCATTTAACTCTCTTGTTGCCTAAAATATGTACCAGAGACCGTAAAACCCTAAATACAGCACATAACTCTCTCCATGTGGAAGATTTTGCGGCCTCTTCGGCATTCCATGTACCATGGGACACCCCATTTAATGTACCTACTTCATACCCAGCAAAACCCGTACCTGAAGCATCACTATACACAATCCGAGAACATGAACCTGCAACGTCCAAATACCTAACATTTAATGACTCTAACTTTCCAGAATACTAATTGCTGACGACTTTCAGTTGAAAGTTTGATATATGAATTCCAAGTCAAGGCTTTCAAAATATCCATACTGATATATCTAGTCATAATTTGAGAAACTGGACCTATCACAATATTCATAGCAATTATTTGACCTACAAAACTGGCAACTTTTCTCACCGGTAACCAAACTGAAGATTCTAGTTCTCGGAGAGTAAAATGAGCTTTCTCAATCCTTCTTTTTGGAATGCTAATGGTAAAATCTACCGTATTTAAAATTGCACCTAGCCATTCCAAAATTTGTACAGGTACCCAAATGCACTTATCAACCTTTGGTATGAAACCCGAATCCAACAAATCTTGCTTTACAGCTTCTGACATATCTAATGCCAGATCCTGAGTATCTCCAGAGCCAAAACCATCATCGAGAAACATAATGATTTTCTTACCTTCCCCCCTCCATTTAGCTATTAAAGGGCGAGTCAGTTTAGTATATATATATGGGGCTACCCCTAATCCAAACGGTAAAACTAAAAATTTATAGAAATGATTAATGCAGTTTTTATCTGGAAAAGAAAACCCGAGAAACTCAGTATCTGGCAATCTAATGTCTATAAAATGATATGCTGAACAAATATCAAATTTTATCATCCAACTGCCTTGTTGCAAATACATGAGAGCAATTCTCAGATCTTCATACTTTATCTTTTGTTTCCAAATGTACTTGTTCACTTCCCTCAAATCTAAAATCAACCTCTTTTTACCATTACTTTGAACTGAAACGGTCAATGGATTGACAACTTTTGGAACATAATCACATTTCTGAATGAGACCCCTATCGAGAAGATCTGAAATTGCTTCCTGCACAAAAACAGTCTCACGCAGCGCAGACATATTATTCTTTGAAACGGAACACGGCGGCAATGAATAAAATGGTATTTTAAACCCATTTGAAATGGTATCAAGAATAAACTGACTGGCACCTATTTTCTTCCAAAATGCTATGTGATTTTTAAGTCTGTTTTTTACAATAATGTCCTTTTGACCCTGTTCATACTCAAAATAATTCTCAGTAAACCTATCATGATCAAAATCTGTATACAAAGAATACTCATCTTCGATATCAAAATCCGGGGATTCCCCTGTTGTAACCGCCTCACTTCTTGTTAGCTGACTCGGGTTGCTGCTGTGCTGGTGCGGCTCTGGTATACGGACAGTTTCTACGAATGTGGTTTGCCTCTCCACAGGCAAAGCACGGGCCGATAGTGATGACGCCTCTCTGGTCGACTCCTGGGAATGGGTAGCCACGAAAGGAACCAAACCGTGGCCCGACTGTCTGGAACTGAAACTGCTGAGGGAACGCCCTTGGTTGCGCTCCCATACCGCCCCACATACCCTGATTGACAGAATCAGTAAAACCCAAAGCAGCAGAAGCCTTGGTTTTAGATTTAGACTTCTGGTTTTTCTTCTTGCGAACAGCGCGAGATTCCGCCCTATTAAGACGGGATTCGTCTTCAGAATCGTCAGCCAGAGGATTGACAACATACTGATTAACGGTTTCCCAACCCCCCTCACTACTGTCAGCAATCCGTATATGCTTATTTCTAGTCTTAAGTTTCTCACAAGACTCATTGATAAGTTCAACCGCATACTCCTTTTTACCATTCTCAATAGCCCACAGGACCTGTTTCAAATTATCCTCCACCTCGGAATTGAACTCAAACTGAAGTCTGTTACCCTGGAACCTCCAAGCAATGCTTTTATCAGTTTTTAATTTTTTGACTTCTGAAGCCACAGATAAAGTACTGCCACGTATCTCTTCCTTTAGTAAGTTAATTTCAGTTTTTTGACTACGCAGTTCAAACAGTAATTCTCTGACATTAGAATTTAAATCCCCACCCGAACACGTGTCGTCAGTATTATCTATCGACATGTCACACCAAAATACAATACGTCCGTCGGTCAATCGTTCTCAAAGCTGAATGACCACTTTCGTCACGCTTAATTGAAACATGCCTTGCAAATACTGTAGCGACACCTATCGGAGATGACCAGACAAGGGAAATCAATTTTCGCCTAATTCACTTCTTTCAAACGTCGAAAATTACATTTAAAATGACTACTTTTTAAATGCTTTAGACAATAATGCCACCAGTTCGGTCAAATCGGCCCCTGTGATGAGTGATGATTTCTGTTGTTGAAAAAAAATCCATTCGGACGTGAATATTATATTGCAATCCATTTGTTCCCTGCACTGCACATCAAGATTAATACCTGTCATGCGGACAGGAATAGCACGTTGATTAGATTTCTCGTTTGATAAAACATCAAAACATCATGCAGATAGAAATCGGTTTAAGTGCAAGCATTTACAACTAGACAATTGCCTAAATTGCATACGCAAATCATGAGCAAAGTTGATATATGTAAAAAAATATTTCTGCCTTATTTTGATGGCAGTCTGTTTCTCCTCTGGAGATTCTACTCCATATGCCTTATCATCAGGAAAACATGTCCGTGAAGCGTCTACCCCCTTAAACCCAACTTTTATATAGAAAAAACTGGGGTATGCAGGGGTATACCTATTTTTCTTATTTTTGCTCCAAAACATAGATTGTGGGTACTCGTTAGAACCGCCTCGACAGGCGGTTCTAACGTGTACCCACAATGTATGTTTTGAGCAAACAATAAGAAAAATATCAAAAATTTTCTACTGAAAATGTTTATTTTTTACAATTTTAAAAATCACAGTATTTTGCATGGGCATGTTTTCATAATGTTCTGGTTTCTGTGACGTTTGTTGTTTGTTCGAGAGAAGAATCTAGACTGAAAAGCCTGATCAAAGATTTATTTTATGGAACGCTGATAAATGCATCATTTAGCAGCTTATAGAAAGTATGCATAAAATCCTCACTCTATGATCGTTAATACTTCATCAGCCAGACTTTATTACGTATGCGCATTTGAAACGGACAACTCCCTTTTTGAAGTTCGCATATTTGTATTCTATGGCAATGTTCAAAGTGTCATTTTTCTAAAGTACGATGTGACATGACCGAGATGTATGCATATTATCGACTTGGTATGCTAGGGTAATATATTTCGAGAAATAGAAGGTAATTAAAGGTAACAAGACGTATAGGAAAACGGCATAATGAAGGCGTCGTTGTTCGTAGGGCATTAGGTCTTGTCATTGAATATGACTTTTTTGGACGCATTTGTTTACCATAATACGAATATACACGTACGTACCATAATACGAATATACACGTACGTATTACAGTACATTGTGCATTGAGGCCTTTTTCATCACGAACTATAATACTAATACAAATTTGCATCAAACCGTGTTACTCAACAGGAATACAATAATAAAACATAATCCTAAGATTGAATCTCTAGCGGTACGATAATAGATTGACAAGTCATGCAGTTGCATATTTATCTTGAGTGCAGTCGGCAACCTCTATTGTGGCATGTAGTCATTTATTAACAAGATGGAAATCTTCTCTGTATGGATTGACGTCATCCCTAATACATAAAAGCGCTATCAGAAATTGCAATCCTTATCAGTATTATACGAAAACTATGAATTGGGCTTATGCTTGTAACCAATGGAGATCCCGATTTAAAGTTTACATGTACATCTACACGTACTTTAAAGTGATGCAGCGTAGATGTCGCAAACGAATCGTATATCTAGACTGGCTGACATTTGTATGATCTCGAGATCCCGCAAATCAATGCACAAAGGAAAAGCTTGGAATGCCATTAAATCCAGTGTACGACATGACCCAGATAATGTGCCAATATAGTCTTGCAACTGACAGTGAGATAAAATGAGAATACTGATAGTCAATGTCGAATGGGCCAAAAAAGTCGTCCCGTGGGAATTTCATGACGATTTATGACGACCTACCTTAAATCAAACTTTGGGGCATATGCATCAATTTAAACCAGTTCGTCGCCCTGAGAACCGCGTATGGGCTGAACTATGACGTCATCAAAATGGCGACCAGCGCACTCATAATATGCATTTTGAACAACCATTTTCATACTATGCGTGATAGATAAAATTTGATTTCCAGCTTCTCGCTGTTTTTAAATGAATGCATTTTACCAATTGCATTTATAAAAAACTTTTTTAGCACAAAATATCTCTTACAAGGAGCATAGCAATGACAATATGAGCCACGTCAAGACAAAATCTGTATACAAAGTGCTAAACTATGCATAGTACACCAGTAGCTTATTTGATCTACTTTGCATCCCCAAGATTATTTTTCACGATATTTTTCAAGGGTACCAAATCATTTATTTGGACCCTAGAAATGCAAATATTTTTTGTTTACCAAAGATAAACTCAATTGCACAATGAAAAAATGCACGGTTTCCATGGCAACCGTTAACATGATTCTTGAGGATGGACTGTACATACAAATTTGACCATATCTCCACTGTTACTTAGCTTGGACTATTGCTAATGGTCTAATTTTAAAGCATAGACATAGCCCTTTTCCTATGGTAAGTTATGCAAATTATCTATTTAGCATATTCATTAATTTTTATGAAAACATGAAAAATGGCAGAAAAATCTTTAAAACTCCATAAACGAACTAATTTAAGACCCATTATGTCGTTGTGACACTTTGTTATTGTGCCGGTAATATCATATGACGAATTTATTGATGACCTGGTCATATATGAAAATTATTTTATTTGCATATTCATGAAAATTAATAAAACTGTCAAAAAGTGAAGAAAAACGAGGGAAAACTATATATATATATTGCAAGGTATTGGGTGGATTATAAGATTTAATCTATCTTGCATCCCTGGGACAAATTCTCAATACTGTCAGTGTTGTCAGAGAGACAACTTTTATGCCATAAAATGTTGTCCTCAGCAATGAATTAACATTTGCATAATGTACAATTACATAGTTCCCACACCACTCCTCATGCGATTCTAGTTTCCACAACACTCCTCATGCGATTCTAAAGAATACTTATATCCCACCAATATAATGCTCTAAAATACTATTATTCGACTGATAGTGACACATGAATCTAATAATTTAACCTTTATACCTAATATTAAATCACTGACTTTTACTTATTCATGAAAATTAATAAAACAAACATAAAGAATTGGAGAAACAATGTGAAAAATAGAGAGTCTGTGTACAAAATCGCCTGTACCAGAGCTGTTAATCAACCCAGGATGCTGAAAGAGGTATCTACTGAATGCTTTGGCATTGTACTATGACCCTAAAGTATGGTATAAGAATAATCTGATTTTCCATTTCATGATTTTGAATGAAAACTTAAGAAATTTGAGAGAGAGAGAGAAAAAAAAACATAAATGAGCAAGCCTACAAAAGGACTTGTATCTCGGCAATCAAAAGTCATATGGTGCTGAAAATGACATCAAATGGTGTCTAAGGCATCATTATACCATCCTGTACTACAATTTATGGGTCATTTGTTTTAAGGTTTAAGAATATTATCAAAACCTTTTGAGTTTAGAGAAATCAATACGTAAATAATAAGGGGCATACGTAGAAAAAAGCACGTATCTTGGATACTGAAAGACCTAGGGAGCTATGATTGTTAATGAATGATTGCTAGGAAAATGTTCTGTAACCATATAATCAGATATACATGTAAGTAAAACTGAGATCCTTGAAGAGCAGTGAACATATGGATGAGAAAGTATATGGGTCATGCCGCGGTTTCGGCTACTCAAGCTTCAGCTATTTTTGTTGTATGGATATTAATGACATCTTAATAAACAAGAGCACAATCAATGAAAATGAAGGGGTCCACCAACAAAATCGCTTATATCTCAGTGACCTATAGCCGAAAAGAACTCAAAATTGGATCAATTTATTGCTAGGACAGTGATTTATTGTCATTTGTTCAGATATATAAATCATGCTTTCTGGCAAGCAAAATTTAGTAAATTTTGGTGAAGCACATACTTCGATTTTCTGTTATTTGCACATTTTTTTTCTCGAAACTTAATGTAAAGTTCAGAAAATTTAATGGAATGTGGTTAAGCTATTGGACTACATGGCAAAAGTGCATTTTCCTATCATTCTATTGGTACCATTTTCAGCACTCTAAGGATATTGGTAGCTGGGATATGAACGATTTTGTTTGGTGTACCCGTTCCTTTTATCGTTGTGTTTTCTCTTATTTATGAAGATCTCAGTAATATCCATACAATAAAAATAGCTGATTACATGGTTTATAGAACATTGTCCTAGTAATCATTTGATGCCAATGTCTCTTTGTCTTTCAGTAGCCAAGATACGTTTTTCTACGTATACCCCCTTAATTGTTCGTATTTTCTCTCTTAATTCAAAAGGTTTGTTAATACTCATAAAACTAAAAACTAAATGACTCGTAAATTAAATTGTAGTACTGGATGGTTAATATTGCCCTGGACACCATTAGGTACCCTTATTAGCACTTTAGGACTTTGGTTGCCGAGATACAAGTCATTTTGTAGGTTTACTCAATTATTTTTTATATTTTCTTTTCTCTAAAATTTCTTAAGTTTTCATTTAAATTCACGAAATTGAAAATCAGATTATTCTTATATCATACTTCAGGACCATAGTACATTTCCATAGCATTCATGTGATAGAGGTCCCTCTAACAACACTTACAGCCTTGGGACGTTGTCCCAGACATGTAAGATAGGTCAAATAACATATGCAATAGCTTGCAATGGATATAGATTTTCCCTCGTTTTTCTTCACTTTTGACATTTTTATCAATTTTCATGAATATGCAAATGCGATAATTTTCATACAGGACCGGGTCATCAATAAATTTGTCATATAATATTTCCGGTTCAACAAAAAAGTGTCTCAATGACAGCTTGGGCCTGAAATTAGTTTATTTATGGATTTTTAAAGATTTCGTTGCCATTTTTCATTAAAATTAATGAATATGCAAATAAGATAATTCGCATTACTTACCATCGTGAGAAAGGACTATGTCCAATGAGTCCATGCTTTAAAATGAGACCATGTTCAGTAGTCTAGGATAAGTAAAAATAAAGATATGATCAATTTCGTATGTACATCCCAATGCTTTAGAATCACGTTGACGGTTGCCATGGAAACCATGTAGCTTTTCATAGTATAATTGATTTTATCTTTGAGAACAAAATTCTTTGCATTTCTGTGGCTCCAGTGAATGATTTGGCACCCACGGAAAATTGTCCAAAGGTATGTCAAATTAGATCCCGGGTTACCTAGTTTGTGGGCGGTTCCAGAAGTAAAAACGTATGTCCAACGTATGCACGAACGGACGCACGACCGGATAAAGCAATAACCTTTGACCCATCGACTTAATTCGTCTATCGTGTGTATAACCAGATGTATTTCATACATTTTCTTTGCAAAATATCTGATAATGCGATGTTTTCAATTGATTCTGATGGAAATACGAATAATTCATATATAGGCAGACAGCCGCCATATTGATGACGTCATAAATCGACTCTCACGCGGATGTAAGTGCGACGAACAGGTTTAATGTTATACATATACCCCATAGATAAGTTTTATATAGGTCGTCATAAATCGTCAAAAAAATCGCACGAAATTCCCATTCGACATGGACTATGAATATTCTGCCAGCTATTGTATTTTGTATGAGGCTAACGTACATTACATAATCATGTGTGATAACCGACGATTTCCCTACAGTAAAGATATGACAATCCCACTCCAAAACTAAATAGAAAATCAGGTACCTATTCTAAGTGAGCATATAGTAAGCCGATTGATATTTTTCCCGATAGGCGGCCAAGATGATTTTCGTTGTTGCAAACAGTAATACGGTGGCTTAAATATGAAATATTAAATATAATTGTTAAATGATTTCTGCTATACACATCAAGATTATTACCTGTCATGCATATAAGAATAGCACGTTGATGAGATAGCTCGTTTTCTCTAGTGATTTGATAAATCATCAAAACATGATGCAGATTGAAAACAATTTAAGTACATGCATCAACAAGTAGACAATTTGCGTTGTTGCACGAACTCATCCTGAGCAGAGGTGTTATATGTAAACAGTGAACCAAGGCTGGCCTTTCGGCGCCGTGGTACTTTAATTCTTATATAGAGACTTTCAAGTCTTCATATATTTTGAAGGTATTTCGTCTGGAGAATTTACACCACACAACTCTTATTTCATTTAGCTTTATTTTGATGCAGTCTGCCGAACATATTCATTTGATATTGCGCTCCATATATCGTTATTAATAGAAAATGTCTGGTTTATGTGACATTTGTTTCTTTACGAGGCGAATCTAGATGGAAAACCCTGATCGAAGTTTTAGTTTATGAAACGTTTACTGATAAATGCATCATTTTGCAGCGTGTAGAAAGTATACATATACGCGTCTATTATCGTTAATACTTCATCTGCCAGACTGTATGACGTATACGCATTCGAAACGAATATCACTGTTTGAAGGTTTCACGTTCGCAAATCAATATTCAAAGGAAATGCTCAGAAGGCCATTCAGTCTAACGAACGAGGTATATAATTGGACTGCAAGCTATTATATTTCGAGAAATAGCATGACATAAAACATATAGGTAACAGGAATTAAATGTATAGGCGAACCGCATAATGAAGATGCCATATGTTTGGTGCTAGTGCTTGCCATTGAAGATGACTTTACTGACGCAGTTGTGTACCAGAACACGCTCCATTATGATTTGAGACCTTTTTTACGTACAAAAGTCATTGTACAAAAATTGCATCAAAACGAGTTATTCGACAGATCTACAATAAAAGAAACACAATCTTAAGATTGAATCTCTAGTGGTATGATAATAACATGACATACCATGCAGTTGCATATTTATCCTAGCGCAGTCGGCAACCTCTATTGTGACATGCAGATATTTTTTACAAGATTGAAATCTTCTCTGTATGAATTGACGTCATTCCTAGTACTAAAATCACTATTGGGAATTGCAAGCCTTATCGGTATTATACGAAAAACTCAAGATAAAGTGAGCCAATGCCTGAGAAAACATAGGAGATCACGATCGAAAGGTTAAATCACCTTTAAGTGATTTAGACCTCTTGAAGTGCTGCACACTCGTGTCTCAAGTAAAGGTTACCTGCACCATTCGAAAACGCGAATGTGTACCATATGAATTTGTATACAGACTGGCTGGCATTAATACAATCTCGAGATATCACAAATCAATACACAAAGGAATAGCTTGAAATGCCATTAAATCTAGTGTACGACATGACCCAGATATCTTGCCAGTTTAATCTTGCATCTGACAGTGAGATATAATGAGAATATTGAACAGTCTGCTAGCGATTGTATTTTATTTGAGGTTAGAGATTTTTGCTACTTCTACCACTTAATACGTAATCATGTGTCATATTAATCCAACGTACAAAAGTTCCCTACATATCGTCAGTGTGGACTAAAGAAAGGAAGATAGAAGGCTAAAATCAATGAAAGAGGAAGATTGTCTTCAAATAAGATTAATAGACAGATCGAATAGTGAAGTTTCGTATTAAAAAAGAATGAAAGATATCAATCCATCTGCATTGGAGTTATCATCTATACCTGCCTGCCACGGAAGTCTTTGTGCTTCTGTTATATGGCAAATTAATTGAAGCAGTATGCAGCTAAATTTCGGTTTTCGTTTAGTGCATCGAGTAACTATTGCAATTTCATGAACAACGCGTAATGTCGAAAGGGAGAGCCAGTGCATTTAATGAGTATTCCTTATGCAAAGTTCGTCCACTCTATGTGAAAAACGTTGTCGAAACTGAAATATCTGACGGAAATATTACTCTACAGGACGCTAATGTAAATAATGCCTAATATTGACACCAGTCATTTTGATGTAGCGAACAACCGTATAACGTTATAAAAATAGTAGGAATGGTATCATGGACAGTTTTTTTTTCTTAGAGATGCTCTGCTGGGGTGCTAGTTGGGCGCTTAAAGATCCAAATACGTACTTCATATAAATACTCATTAGTCAGGCTGCAGAAGGCATACGCGTTCGAAAATGGCAGCTTCCTTTGAAGGTTTCACGTTCGCAAGTCAATAGTCTCTTTGGAAATGCTCGGAGTGTCATTAAGTCTGTCGTACAACATGACCGAGGTGTCAAATGACATTATCGACTTGTCGGCGAGATATTGTATTTCGAGAAATAAAATGTCATAAAAGGTTATAGGCGGACAATATGTAATCATAATTTGTGGTTCAAATGCCGCAATGTCTGTTGGTTTCTATTGCTTACAGTCTGCTGGGCAGTGGCCATGATGTTGATACCCACTTTTCGTAGAAAACATATATCTCTCCGTCCATAGTATCCGCCTTTAGCTAATAAACGAGATTCTGATCACATTAGTTACGAAGACATGTCCTTAAATTCTATACCCCCTTGAACCCAACTTTTATATAGAAAACATTGATTTGCAGGGGTATACCTAATTTTTATATTTTTGATCCAAAACATACATTGTGGGTACTCGTTAGAACCGCCTCGGCGAGGCGGTTCTAACGTATACCCGCAATGTATGTTTTCAGTGAAATATTAAAAAATATATTTTTTTTTCAATGACATTTTTTTATTTATACAACTGAAAAAAAATCTTGTACATTCCACGGGCAAGATTTCATAATGATATATTTGTCTGTCATAAACTCTGAGCATTTTTGCGCTGCTTTTTCCTAATGATGTGTAACTGCATCGCTCATGACATCGGCATAGTTTCTTTCTGAACTTTAATCGTTCGTCCCTGCTTTCATTTCGTACTTTTTAGCGTTTATATTTACAATGAGACAATGCGTTTATATGATGCGTTATGACCGACATGGTCTATAACCTTTTAAATGTAATCTTCAATCCATTTTCTCATTGTATCTTCCTGTCATTTGGCAAAGTTTCAGGTTCACATCTCCTTGTGTATTTTTGTTAGCGAAACGTGTATCGTCATTCAGTAGTTAGTAGGCTTTGAACAGAGACGTCTAAGTGGATAGTCATCGCCGAAAGCTTGATGCCTATGTCTCCCATAAGAGTGTTTGTAATACACTAAGATATTTTAATCTTGTTGATACATTTATATGTCTGCATTTTGTCGGTTGCGATATTTGTAAGTATTCATCATAAATGCAGGTCAGTCATTTGTAATGGTGCTGACACAACCTGGTGCATAAACAGGACAAATTATACGCTTTTAAATCATTATCCGAAGACGGATTTTATTCCATTTTAGCCTATGACGCAAATGGTCTGAATACATCGACATGAAGGCCAGCCACATTGCAACCACAAATGGAGTTTACGTATAAGTGTACCATACTTTTTACACGGGTATTGCTCTGATATGTGCTGAGTTGTTGGACTTTTGTATGTACAAATCAAACCGATAGGGTAGATCTTTTTGAAAAATGCCTTCCTTTTAGTGCTAACTTTTCAGTACATTCCTATAGGCTATTATATTCGTTGTGACTTATCTTACTGGCGACAAATTGTTAAGGAGAACTATTTGTTGCATTGACTTAATTGTCTGCAGCACGTGCGGTTTCATAAACTGCTTCGCCTGGTAATTGAGAATATGCATATTTCGCCTGATTGTGACAATAAATAAACCAGAGAACCATAGGTCCTGAGAACGCTCACCTGAAGCCTGATCCTGGAGCATTAAGTCATCATGAAATGACCTTGACCATGAATACTCACACACATTTATTGAATTCATAAGTTGTCTGCATCTGCAAAGTTTCAGGTCTCAGGCTGCAATAGTTTCCAAACCCAGTGATTTATGAGAAAACCATAATTTTAATTTTGATATTTAAATGACTTTGGGTCAAGGTCAAGAAATGACCTTGGCCTTCATTAATTACTTACCTTCATTGACTCCATTGGTTGTCTGCATCTAGCAACTTCCAGGTCTCAGACTGCAACAGTTTCCAAAATATCCATTGTTTTCTCCTTTTCCCATGTAAAAGCCTATGTTTCCAAAATTGACCTTGCCGTAAAATAGGTCAGGGTCATCCTATGGTCATTATTTGATCAAACTATGATGGGCTGGAGTCCCAAATGCTACATACCAAGTTTCGCGAAAATTGGCCTGTCGGTTCTGGAGAAGAAAATTTTTGAGTGTTTTTTTTTTACCATATATGGGCGTGGCGGCCATCTTGGTAATGTGACCTGGATTTCGCGATCAAACTTTCGTCTCCCTTACCCATGGATGCTCCACATGAAATTTCACTTTGATTGGCCAAGCAGTTTCAGAGAAGAAGATCTTCGAAAAATGTGTATGGACGACAGACTGGCCAAGGTCAAGAGATGACCCTGACCTAAATTAATCACATACCTTCATCTACTCCATTAGTTGTTTGCATCTACCACTTTGCAAGCATCAGGCTGCAATAGTTTTCAAAAAATCCATAGTTTTCACTTTTTCCCATGTAAAAGCCTATGTTTCCAAAATTGACCTTGCCGTTTAATATGTCAAGGTCATCCTAGGGTCATCATTTTATCAAACTATGATTGGCTGGAGTCCCAAATGCTACATGCAAAGTTTCATGAAAATTGGCCTGCCGGTTCTGGAGAAGAAAATGTTTGAGTGGTTTTTACCATATATTGGCGTGGCAGCCATCTTGGTCATGTGACCTGGATTTCGCGATCAAACTTTCGTCTCCCCTACCCATGGATGCTCCACATAAATTTTCACTTTGATTGGCCAAGCAGTTTCATAGAAGAAGATCTTTGAAAAGTGTGAATGGATGACAGACTGGCCAAGGTCAAGAGATGACCTTGACCTAAATTAATCGCATACCTTCATCTACTCCATAAGTTGTTTGCATCTACCACTTTTCAGGCCTCAGGCTGCAATAGTTTTCAAAAATTCCATAGTTTTCACTTTTTCCCATGTAAAAGCATATGTTTCCAAATTTGACCTTGCCGTAAAATAGGTCAAGGTCATCCAAGGGTCACCATTTATCAAACTATGATGGGCTGAAGTCCCCAAATCTACATACCAAGTTTCGTGGAAATCGGCCCACAGGTTCTGGAGAAGAAGATTTTTGAAGGGTTTTTACCATACATGGGCGTGGCGGCCATCTTGATCATGTGACCCGGATTTTGCGATCAAACTTGAAATGCCACTAACCAAGGAGGCTCCACATA